>CM052807.1:117048694-117101495 GCA_028533885.1 Nasua narica | reverse complement strand
CCCCCCCCCCCCCCCCCGCTTTCCCGAGGTGGGGTAGTACACAGTGACACTTGTCTTTGTCTCAGACTGAAATGCTGAGAAGCAAATGGTCCGCTGAAAGGCCCGCACTAGACCTGAGAAGGCCTCCCAGGCCTCACGCTGCAAGCGCAGCTCAGACCGCACCCTGGCCACCAGCCTCTCACTTGCTGTCCTGATACGTGGGCCACCCCCGCAGTCTTTACAAGCCTCGGCCTGCTCCACGGAAGTATTAGGACACCCCGCCGCACTCCACAAAAACAGCATAATGGAAAGAACTCTGTAACTCCTTAAACCGCCACATGAAGAGTCATTGTCTTTTTTTTTCCTTCTAAAACCTTCAATATCACCTCTTAATTAGCATTGTGGTTTCCCTAGAATGTAATGGATCTCCTTTCCTGAGTCAGATGAAAAGTTCACTGCCTTCGTTCTTACTTCTGGTGCAGGTCATAGGCTGGGGGTCAATGACCATCTTCCTGAATTCTATTAAAATGGCACCTAAATATATATTATATATATATCTCCCAGCAAAAAAACATAGGCTACAACCACCTTTGGAGCCTGGCACGAATCCTTAATCCCAGGGGAACCCTACAAATCAGCTTGGACCAAGACTTAAGAGAAGCTGGGCCACATTTAAAAGAGGAACAAGCACAGAGAGCCTGGCATTGAGGGACCTGGTGCTGGGCTGTGCCAGTGCTGTAAAGACTGGGGACATGGGAAAACACCTCCACAGACACTAGTTAAGAATTAGAAAGCTCTCAGTGGGTGGCACCGATAGTAGCTGGTGACTTCCACAGTGGGATGTCCTTGCCCTCCCGAATGGACACCACTTCTGTGAACTTAAGAGTCTTTAAGCAAGTGACCCCTCCAGGAACACCTGCAGGGGAGGTTGGTCAAAACAGAGCACCCCTCTTTAAACGGGCATTTGTAAGACATTCTGGAGACGGGTGTGGCCACTAGGTCAATACAGGAAAAAAAAAAGACATCATGTATGCAGTGGCTAGGTATCAAATGTGCTTGGTGCCGCTGTGGTTTGAAGAAGGAAGTGCCCAGAGGCAGCAAGGAGGCCCAGGTGCACCTTGGAAAGTCACTGCCCGGCTAAGTCGGCTGGAGGCATCTGCTTCCAGACTCATCTGGCAGGGTCTCTCCCTGAGCCCACTGCAGCGGCCAGCAGATGCAGCCCGGGAGCAGGGGAGGCCCCCCATAGGGCAGATCACTGTGGCTAGTGACTGTTCCCACTTCTAGACCCGGGCTATGCTCCAACTCAGTGTCACCAATCTGGGGCAGCAACTTCTGCACGTGTGTATCTTGGAAGCACCCTTTAAACAACCTAAGTGCCTTTAAGAAGTTACGTGACCTTCCACCTCTCAGTGTGCAATCTTACTCATAAATGATCTGACTACAGGCGATCCAAAAGGACCCCGAGTGTTTTGTGTACCTTAATTTTAACTGTGCCTTTTGATGCATTGAGGTAGCCGCTATTCTGTAGATTTGGGGAAACAGCAGTTGCTAAATTAATCGTTTACTTATCATCACACATTAAACAAAGGATTCTGCTTGTGCCTTGCTTGAGCTTCTGCTCAGATCTTAGGATGCTGCCCTGTCTTCGGGAACCCCCACCCGATCCTTGAGGCTATTTGTTTCCTTAGAGTTGCAGATAGCCCAGTGTAAGAAATGCATCCAAAATGCAGAAAGATACATTCTTGCTCTTAAAATGAAGAGTCCCTTTAAAACAGCGACAGCTCTCACAGGCATTCCGGAATGCACCGAGCACCAAGGTTCTTCTCCTGGACTTAACGTTCTTAATGATATATGTACACCTACGCTTCAGGGAGATGCTCGGAGTGCATCTCATCCAAGAGCTACAAGGAAGGCCACAGGGAAACTCGTGAGAGCAAGGCAGGAAGAAAGGAGTGGCTCACTGGTGCTTTGATGAGTCCCAAACTGCCCCTGCCTCCCGCTCGTGCTGATGCAGTTGCGAGCATCCTGGTTTTCATGACGCTGGGCTTCCCCAAAATGACCACCGGCGTGTGCAGCCCTCAGCGTGGCAGGGGCAGGACTCTGCGTGTGGGACACCCAGCTGGAAATGCCTATGAGGACGAAGGGGAGGAACGCTGTGGGACTGGGGAGAGAGGGCCAGGCCGGCTCCTGAGCTGGAGCTGGCTGCTGGGTTCATGATTCATCCTGGTCAGACCTGCAGACAAATGCTGTAATTTTGTGGTTTCTGAGGCATTTGGCACTTGTGGCTACAAACAGTGACTTGTCTAAGGGCATCAAGGTGCTGACACGGGGAGCTGCTTCATGTGCTGAGTTCCCCAGCAGAGGAGGGGCTCCGCGCCTGGTCTGAGGCTTCTAGAACCTGTTCTGTCATATCTACCCCACTTCACTGACGCCTGCTGAAACCCAGCAGGCAATGAATGCGCTTTAATGAGCCCCTACTAGAAATGCGACAGTATTTTGAACTGGTGAATAATTTGTCCGTATCTGACTATCTGAGAAATCTTTGATTAGGTGGCCCGAACATTCTGCGTGGCGATCAGTGATTTATTTAAAATGAACAATAATCTGTGATTTTCTTCCTATCTGTACCAGTGACCAAATTTAAGTGACTTTCAAGCAGCGGTCTCTGCAGCCTCCTTTGTGGCCTCACCAGGAATATCGCTGGGAGTCTAGCTGGGCCCCAAGAGAGCCAAATGCTAACACTAGGACCGCAGAGCCCATGCTTTTGGCAGCAGAACGAGTGAAATAAGGTGCTTTTAAAAACAAGTTTTATGAAAACAGAACCAGAGCAAGTGACTTTTCTAAAAACCTGAGTCTTGAGGGTCCCTTTCCGAGGCTACGTCTATGAATGGCATCTACCTGGGGCACGTGAGAAGAAAGGCCAGTGGACGACAGAGGCAACACAGATGTGGCACAGGGGGCCTTGTCTTAGGGAAGAACTCCCACAGTCAGTGCCCTCTGACTTTGGATGACCTCTTGACTGGTGTCATTCATACGTGGAAATACTTTTATTTGCTTCCAACAGATCCTTTGATTGGATCTCTCAACAAAATAAAAATGAAAACTACCACTAAGGTTTAATTTTGAGAAGGATGTGCTTGTTGTCACATTTGCCTTTTCTAGTTGAAACCTCACAGTTTTCTCTCTCTCCCGTCGCATTTCCACGATGCTGACCTTGGGAACTTAATCAATTTCAATCCTAATCATTCTTCGAGAGCAAGTAGTAGTGACCTTACAGAGCCAAGTCTTCTAGAGACGGAGGGGGAGGGGCGCCAAGGGCACAACTAGGTCCTAAGAGCTGTCAGGAGGCAGGGGGTCCGAGGCAGGTCGCCAGTCCCCCCACACCCCCAGGATCAGCTCTGGCAGGCTCAGGCATGGCTGGCCTGGAGGGCAGGGCTGCTGCAAATCCCCTCACAGAACATTCATGTGCTACAGTGGACGAAAAGAGAGAGTCTTTCCAGGTCCATATGCTCTGGACAAAAACCATGAAAAACATTACTTTCATAACCACACCGGGGTTAAATGATCTTTCAGTCTAAAACAAATATATCAGATGTTGGGAAAGCCGCCTTCCGTATGTAATTGGGAAACTGCCCCATGAAGGACTCTGTGCTCACCCCCCTCATTCTCCACGTGGTCCCCCCAGGGCTCACACTCTAAAGTCCTGTTTGCCTCACTTTCTACACTCTTGTGAGCAGCTACTGCCCCAAGAGTGAAAAAAAAATAAAGCTACATACTTCAGAAGGCAACACATGAAAAGACCAAGGAGCTGCCTTGACACATGGGGCCCAGAGGAACATCGACAAACAACTTGTCAGTTTGCCCCCCAAAATGCTAGCACGGCCCCCAAACAACCTGACTCGGTTGGCTCCGATTTGATAGGAAACAGGTCAGAGGGACGGAGAGCTGACATACTTTCCATGTGCCTCGCTCCTGCCAACCCAACGCCAGCTGCAGACAGGCAGAGCGTCAAGTCCAGGGGAAGTCTTGAGATGTGGCTTTCTGGGATCTTTTACACAAATCTGGAAACAGGCCCTTCCGTCTAAGTCACAACCATGGACACAGTGAAAACCAATCGACTGCTGCGTTTGGATAACTTATCAAATAATCCTTTGAAATTTTAAATCCTATGATTAAGAAATAGCATGTTGTCTGTCTTCAAATTCAGGAAACAGAATTCAAGTCTTCCCAATAAATATTTTGCGGCTTTTTAAAAATGCTTAACCTTTGGATTCATCTAGATTTATAGGATTATAAAAGTTAAAAAGTGCTGATTCGTTTTCAAAATGATAAGGGAGCACAACAGCCAAAAGGTGGCAAAAGGAGAAGACAGACCACATATTTCGAGGTCACCAATTAATTCCGCGCTACATTATTCATGTGATATCAAGAAATCTGCATTGATTAACATCAGGTGAGTTAAAATCAGATCACTGGGCATCATTCTTCTTAATTTTCCAAGAACTGCCTATCAGCTACCTGTCCCCACCATTCCAATACTTTGCACGCTCTCAGAAGTACTGGGGTGAAAAAAAGAAATGCGGTCTAAGGTTCTGGTTACCTCGGGCTCATCCATCCCGTTCTCTAAGGCGAAAATGGTGGACTTTGTGCAGATCGGACGTTGCTCCCGTTTCCCATCTGTAGTGCTGTCGCTTTTAGAAGTCCTTGGCACGTGGCTTGGGTGTTTCTCGCCTTCAAGCCTTCAGTACATGTCCCTGTAGATTTCTTGCAGCAGCGGGTGCAGGGCGGCGTCAGACTCGGTCTTTTTGATGACCTGCACGAGCTGCGCGTGCTCCGTGACGAGCTGCCGAAGGTCTGCCATTTTTTGAAGGAGTTTTGGGAAGAGAAAGATGCTGTCTGGGTGATTTGCCTGCAGGTGAAGTTTGAGCACGTGCACAATGCCCTCCTGCATTTTTTCAATGTGCCCCACGTTTAGAAGGCCGGGACGATCTATTCTCAAAAGAAAGAAGAGACGTTTGTGATAATCGCCCCACTGACGCCTCGTAACCATTTATCGGTTGGGGAAACCAAACATTCTTATTTGATGTGGCCTTTCTTATTCCGCCTTTCGATAATGTCGACTCGGCTGGAAGACAGCACTTGACTCTGCAAAAGTCACTGGGGCTAATGGGTAGCCGGGACAAATACTTGGTCCTAAATATTTGTACGCTGCCTTAAATCGCCCAGCTACCCTACAGCACGGCCCTTTCATTTTTGGGTTTATCTAATTAACCGCCCGGTCGGGGGAAAAACCCGAAGACATTAGGAGTAACCATATATTACAATGGTTAAAACAACCAGTTTTGCATAATATGAAATGAAATACTTCTTCTCGAGTGAAAACTAGATACTCGCTTTCAAGCTTTCCGTCACCGTGTGAAGGAGTGTGATGTGTCACCCAGTGTGACTGGGTTTTGTGGTACGAGGCGCTGGGAGGGGGAGGAATGCTACGAGTCTTCTGATCCGAGTCAGCGGCAGAGACGGGGGAGTGAGACGTGAGTGGCGGATGCCGGCTGCGCCGGATGCTGCCGAGCCCCGGGGAGGCCTGAGATCTGGCGCCGACAGGTCAGCGAGCACACCGCACGCCTCCCTGGGGCCGCAGGCACCGGACCGCAGGCACCGGACCTCCTGGGACAGCCCGAGAGCACGCGTCCGGCCTTGGGTCCAGAACCCACCCTGTCCCTGTCCCCGTCCAAGAGGCAGTGCTCTCTGTAAAGCGTCAGTCCTTACTAGGATCATTAGAAGTGTTGCAAAGGATGTGGATTTTTTCATTGCTTTTTTTGGTTGTGAAATGAATATAATTACTCACTTTTTAAACAGAGAGACTAAAAGAAACAGAAAGTGAATCCCCCTCTTGAGGTTTAACGTGTATCACACCAGACCCTTTCCTATATATAGGATTGATCCACGATTTTTTTTGAGAGAAAGAAAGCACGCAGGTGGCGGGGAGGGGCTGAGGGAGGGAGAGAAGCCGAAGCAGGCTCCCTGCTCAGCGCAGGGCCTGGTGCAGGGCTCGATCTCGCGACCCTGAGTTCATGACCTGAGCCAAAATCAGGAGTCGGACGCTGAACTCACGGAGCCACCCAGGTGCCCCAGGATTGATATATGGTTATAATTTCTTTCAGAAAACTGTGCCCCTACTACCTATAAAGGGTTGTGTGATTGCTATTTACCCACAGCACTACATCTCGAGCACGCGAAGGACAAGGGTGGCTGATGTACAGCTGCTGAGCAGTTTCCATGGCTCGCCAGAGCGCAAGGACGCCCTCCAGCTGACCGCGTGCTGCCCGGCAGTAGCAGGGACAGGCCCTGTGGGGCTTCCGCAGTCTGGGCGGCTGTGGCCGGCCTCACTCTGCACGGCGGCCGCGGTGGGCGGGGGTCTCCCCATCGGTCCCCCAGGCTGGGAAAGGTCAGCTGAGTTTATAGTACACGGATGACCTTCTTATACCAGGACAGGGTTATTTAAAGGAATAGGACACTGAGCCAAAATTCTGGGAGCTGCAGAGCCAGCTTCCCCGCAGTGAGGCCCAGATTTTCCTTCACTGGGATCCATTTCCTTTGGCAAAGCAAACTGCAAACACTTGCCAGTTAGCTACTGATATTTTTCATTATGAAATAGAATAAATATATCAATAGTGAAATAAACTGTACTAACATCTGTCCGGCACTTCATAGAATACTGTCTACTAATATGGATATAATACTATGATAATAGAATTATATAACAATAATAATATACACCACATATTATTCTATCTAATTTGTATTGGATATTAGATATGTTAGATAAAATTATATTACCATTACACCTAATAAATTATATTTGATGATTATAATTAGAAATAATATATTATGTATAGAACATAATTATGAATGGACATATTTATATAATGTACAAATATGTATTTAACTATAATAACATATGCTAGAATATTGTACGACAGGATATAAATCTCACTTAATTCTCATTGGTGGCGACGCAGGGGCTCAGACGCCCTCCCGCCTGCTGGCGCGTGCCCCGCTGTGCACCGCTCGCGCACAGACCAGATTTCCTGCCGTCCTTTGGGAGAGGAGGCTGCAGGTGACATGGCACCAGATTTGGTCAGTGACTTACCTCCACAGCAAATTATAGCAGCCACAAAAAGGGAGATATCACTGTCATCCAGCTCCAGCGCATTGAACTTCATCGCAAAATCAAACTTAGGTTCCATGATGTCACAAAACGGTTTCCTTAGGCTCTTCAGGAATTCACGAGTTATAAAACCATTTCCATACGCTACCAGCATCCCGTCTTTATTCATCACAGAAGACAGCATGGCAAATATGGCCTCATAAACTCCATATTTCAGCAAAGTGACCTGATCATTCAAGTCCAAGTTGGCAAAGCCAGGGATGGACTTGGCGAACTCGGTGAGCTCGGTGACGGTCTCCACGGACGTGCACTGGCAGCAGTGGAAGATGCGGACTTCCGCCTCCTTGTTTTGGATGCCGTTGGCCACCAACTTGGCCACCAGAGTCTTCTCGGCCATACACAGTGTCTCCATGTCGTGTATGACAAAGGGCTGCAACGAAAGACAGGGAAATGAGCCAGGTTGCCGGTGACAGGCTGTCCTCTTAATTATCAACGAACTGATGAGCAGCCAGTGTCTGCAAATCACCTGCAGAGAAGTGCGATATGAACAAAATGCCATCTTCGTCCTTAAACAACCTCAAAGTTGGCTGGGGACACAAAGACATTCATAGAGAACTAGTGATATAGATCTGTAAGGTAATAATCATCACTGCCTGACACTGGGTGGGGATTTCATTGCTATGAAAGGGAAGTCCTGATTTCGGCAACAAAGCTAACAAGAGCATATTTGCAAAGCACTTTTAATACTTTATGATATTCCCTGAACTCCTGACTGCTACTGCAATGACCCGAACTAATTTTTAATTAATTCGTTAAAAAACTAATTTAATTTTTAAACTTTTATCACGGAGAACAGCTGACACACAATGTTATATGAGTTTCAGGTGCACAGCATACTGATTTGACACGTCTACAGCTTAGGCAGTGCCCACCCCTCGAGTAGAGTCACCAGACAATGTAACTACAGTAATACTGACTATAGTCCTCATGCTGTCCCTTTCATCTCCAGGGCCTATTAATTTTATAACTAAAGATGTGTGCCTTCACCCCTTTCACTCATCCTACAGTAATTCTTAATTTTACCATTTTACGAACTTCGGAGATAACCATCCTTACCTGACCCTGATACCGCATGAGTAAATTTGGCATGTAAATAGACAGAACTTGGAAAGTTGGTGTTTGCGTAGCGATGAGCAAGTGAGTGTTGTTAAGCCCTTGCTCTCTGGGGGCAACCTGGGAAAATCGTGAAGAACCCTCACTTCCTTAGATCTGCACTTCAGTGCTCTGTGTTCTGGAATGAGCACAAACCCCTGGGCCAGCAGTCTACACGTTGCCATATACCATTTGCTTCTATGCTCACAGGTCCTGCCATTTTCCAAGTATCTAGTGGAGGAAAGAAGAGACGGCTGGCCCTAATATTTGAGGCCAGCATGCCCAGAAGGGATGATATATCTGGTGGGGCACAGGGGAACGGACATAAATGTTTTGTGCTGCTGGCCAAAATGTACACTGGATCTGTGTGCAGAGCAGAAGAAATGACAGTCTCTAGGGGATCTCTGATTTATAATGTATTCTATAGATCAGTAATGAGGTGGGCTGAAGCATTATTTTCAATTCCTACCCGAATACATAAATGTAGAATGGCATAAGCAGCTCATGATTTATACTCACTCTGCCAGGGGCACCTGGGTGGCTCAGTGGGTTAAGCCTCTGCCTTTGGCTCAGGTCATGATCTCAGGGTCCTGGGATCGAGCCCCACATCAGGCTCTCTGCTCGGCTGGGAGCCTGCTTTCCCCTCTCTCTTCGCCTGCCTCTCTGCCTACTTGTGATCTCTCTCCTCTCTGTCAAATAAATAAATAGTCTTTAAAAAAAAAAAAGACTCACTCTGCCAATGGGCAAAACATGTCACTGAAACTCTAGCCCCATGGCACGATGTGGGCCCCCAAGAGCACCTAGAGGAACCACAGCATAAAACCACTTTCGGGGCACCTGGAGGGTGTCCTTGTCTCAGAAGCAAGGCAGGTAAATTGGAACAATGCAAGGAATTGTCTTAGAAATGTTTAAACAAAATCAGAATTGCAATACAGCATTGGACCAAAAAAAAAAAAAAAAATTTTGATTCTACATCTAAAGAAAGGGGAAACTAAAAAAAGTACCTGTGCATGAGTGAAAACATTCTGAATACAAAATTCAAAGCCAAGTCCTGACTATCTCAAGTCTGGTTAAGGAAGACTAAAACCAGGATGCTTTTGAAGGATACACGGCAATATCCCTTCAATTCCAGAAAATACACTAGTAGGCCACCTTGGCTGTATCATTGGCTTTGTAACCTTCGGCAGAAATAAAGGCATTAAAAACAAAAGTTGTGTGGCCCCAAGAGATTTGGGAAATGCCGAGCTAAATGAAGTTATGTCCTTCTAGAGTCTCTCCTGCAGCAGGTGTGTGCTGGGAAGTTTCAGGAACAGGGACAGGCTGGGCAGCGGTTCCCTAGTGTGTGATCCCTTGCGTCCTTTGCTGGAGCATCTCACACGACCGGCACGGGACTTCCCACAGAATTTGCAGGGCTCTGGGCAAAATGAAAATGTGGGGCCCCTCATTCAAAAACGATGAAGAATTTCAAGACAGCGACAGCGGGGCATGAAATCCCGACGTGGGGCCCTTCCAGGCAAAGGGCCTTGTGAAACAGGACACGTGCCCATGAAACCTGCTCGAGACTAGTTTTATGTGAAACATACTCTCGTAAATGGGGATGTAACTGGTACAAATACTTCATTTCATTTTTATGAAATTATCACTTGGATTTTAAGAAGGCAGGGCCTCATTAACAGACAAAATTAGAAACCATCTGAATTCAAAACCAGTGCTAACACTTAGAAACCAATGTTTATGGAAGCTCAAGAGAAAATGCATATACTAACACGCTTGGTAAACACTGTTGGTAGGACTGTTTAAAAAAACCCATGCTGCTTATATTTAATTATGGAATGTGCCTTTTATACTTAAATTTGAATATGAATGTATCTGACATCGCAGGTGGTCATTTCAGATAAATAAAACATGTTGTCACAAGTTTAAATAGCAGGAGGCAGAAAGCTACCCAGCCCCTGTCCCCCAGATCACTTCCCACCAAAACCAGAAGATTCTCCTAACCAACATCCATCACTCATGCTCACGCCTTACAGTGTTCTGTGTTTTTTTGTTCTGTTTGTGTTAATGATTTTATTGACAAGAACTCCTCTGAACATACATGTAAATAGCATTTTCTTTTCTCTTTCTTTTTTTTTTTTTTAAAGATTTTAATTTATTTGAGAGAGAGACACACAGCCAGAGAGGGAACATAGGGAGAGGGAGAGAGGGAGGAAGCAGGCTTCCTGCTGAGCAGGGAGCCCGATGTGGGGCTTGATCCCAGGACCCTGGGATCATGACCTGAGCCGAAGGCAGAAGCTTAAAGACTGAGCCACCCAGGTGCCCCCTAAATAGCATTTTCTACATAAAGTCAGGCAGCACCATTAATTTTTTCTTTTAGGAAAAAATTAATTGTGATTTCTTGGTAGAATTGCTTTGGATGAAATCATTTAATAAGCTTTTGGTTAGGTTTTACTAAACATTTCAAGAAATGGCATAAAATATTAAGTATGTTTTTCAATCTTAAGGCACCTTAAGTTGTCGGTGTAATATTTCAAAAAAACACTGCAGGCACAGCCCCAACACATGGTTCATCATCCCCCTAAAGCCATTTTGGGATGGTGCCCGGGGGGCCCCTTGTCCCAAAGATCTCGAAGCACTGAGACTAATTTTGGAAGCCCTTTCAAAATGCACGTTAGAGTCTTTTCTCAGTCACATGCCAAAAACTCATCCCCTTGCTTCGTTCATTCTTCTCCGACAAGACACTTGATTCTGTTACTGACTGGCTACAAAGGATCCATGATTTTGTCTAAAATTCAATTATCCTTTCAGGGGACAACAGACTGTCCCTAACTGAAGACATTCGAAGACTCTAACGACAATTCCCAACAATTCGGAGCCATATGGGAACCTTTGAAATAAACGTATGCAGCGCCCTTCATTTGAACGAAGAAAGTCACGATGGTCTGTGACATTACAAAGTACCAGTGCCATTGCACAACTGTCGCCTTGCACGGTCAGTGCCGAAGAACTGTTTGTGGGAACTGAACACCCTCCCCTAGTTTCCAGAGGTGCAACTAGCTTCGAGGGCCAGCCGCCGGCTGGAGCAGGGGTCGGCGGGCGCAGGCGCGGGGCTGGGGCCCGAGTCCCTGGTTGCAAACCTCACAGGAGAGGCGCAGCCTCAAACGCTCCCCACGGTCTCACTGCGTGTGGCCTCCTGGAGTCTTCTTGTGATCTTCTCAACACCTTACGCGTCAACACACCAACTTTTTAAGAGGCTGTTGAAAAGCACGTCTTTTGGAAGCCAAGTTCAGATGGGACCGATGTGCCCCCTGTGCCTCAGCTCTGCTTCCGTTCCTGCCGCCCTCAAATCACGGGGCAGCCAGGGCCCTGACGAGCCCTGACCGGCTCACAAGGGCCCCGGTCGTTTTCTGGCCTCTGGTTCTGAAATCAGTGGCTCAAAGCAGCCACGTGTCCAGACAGAAACATTCACTATCCCTCCCAGCACCCCCTGCCCCTCAGCCAACAGCCACCCTTCTCCAAAACAATAGGATCTACATGCTTCCTCCAGCTTCCTCCCTCCTCCCAAGACCCTCCTCCACCGTTTCCCCGCCACCCTCCCACAGCATCTCTCTCCTGGCCCGCCAAGCCCCTAACCAGTTCTAGCCGAGCTGTAAGTCTTCGTGTTATGTGATCTACAGGCCATGGGAAATAGAAAAGCAGACGCTGTGTCCCACCTTGGGAGCTCTGAGCTCTGGCCGAGGAGGACAAGGCTCCCTCTAAGAGCGTGCGGATCTCAGTGGTATATGCAGAAAGATACTCCGTGGGAATGAAACTAATGTTAAACAAGAGTGTTTGGTTCAGAGTCAAATTGACTTTTAAGTTCCCCTTAAATTCTAAAAACCCAAGAGAGAAACAGAAGATCTCAAAGAGATCAGAAGTTTTGGTTACTCTAATATGGGGCTCTCCTAACCATTTCCAGGAGAGAAATTCCAAATTAAAAGGTTACTTTGCTTTCACCCTCATGATCCAGAGAGAGTCTAATTTATAAAAGCCCTGGGGCCTCCCAGCATAGGTGTGGCTTTACCAATTTCATAGAGTTTGCTTGAGCCCTTCTGAAATGTCTCAGCCCATTTAATTGGAGAATTTTACTGAAGAATTAAAGACTCAGTAAAAGAGAGGTTTGGTTTGTTCATGAAAGTAAGTAGCTTGTGAAATACTTCATTTTCCTGTGACTAAAAATTCCAGCTTGTAATTCCCAATCAGGATTGCTTTAAGCTACTCATTAGTACGAATTAAACCTGTTTTGCCATGCTTGTAGGAAAAAGGCAAGATATCTTCATTAGCCAACCCTGGGCTGGCCCTTCTTTGAAGTAGCCCTGAGATCAGTTCAGCAATGGACACAGAGACTGAGCTGACCATGGGGTCAGGGGCAGGTGGCAGAGTGCGCCACGGAAAAGGCCCAGAACTGTCCAGAAACGACAATAAAGTTTCTATAAACGAATAGCCCTTTCTAAACCCAGAGATGTCCTTACTTTTAATTGAAGAAACAGGAGTAGGGTGGGGGGGGGTGGACCAAAGGGCGGGGGGTCGGAGAGGAGGGAGGAGATTTAGGGGAAGGATGCCAGAACACGTGTTGAGTGAAAGAAAATCCTTTCATTTTCTGGCATTAAAATAGAGATTTAAGGAAAAAAATAGAGCTTTTTAAAAAATGCACTTAAGAAATGACCCTAAATTACTAACCAGATTTTTTTCTCTTCTCTTCTTTTCTTTTTTTGGTGTATTAATTACATAGCCATTCTAATGGCCCAGTTGCTAGGAACTCGGAGGTGGAGGGAACCCAGAAGATAGGAGTTGCTGACAAGCTGTCTCCATCTGCTGTCTCGGGGTGACAGCCCGCCTTCCCAGCCTCTAACCGCCGTCTCCTCAGCCCCTCCCTGCGGCCCTGGCTGCCCTGCGGCCGGGGGGCCACCTGAGGTGGGAGAACAAGCAGCAGCCAGGCCACCTACCGGGTTGTTGCTGGCCTTCCCCGCCAGGATGACTCGGGCCTTGACCTTGTTCATGTTGAAGTTCTTGAGGTAGGCCTCGTAAATTCTCTTGGCAAGGGACTTCAGATCTGCCATTTCTGCATCTTCTGGGTCATGTTCACAGGTGAGAATTTCCGCTTTCAGTTTTGCTTTTTCAGACCTTGGCATTCGTCCAAAGCGAATCGCTGGGGGCAGGAGGGGGACACGGGAGAGAACGGGGAGCAAGCAGAGGTGAGCATCAGGGCGCACGACAGGGCTAGGCCGGCCACGACCCCAGCTGCCCCCTCGGAACTGGCCAACATTCTACTCTGGAGAGAGGAAAATGAAACTCAGCCCTCTGTAAGTTCTGGACTTTTTCAAAAGTTTAAAAGGCAAGGCAATAGCCTCACTTGTTTCGTCAGTACGATCAGTTGAAGGTTCAAAATTGTCCCTTAGGACAATTGTCCTACTTGACCTAATTGCCACGAGGCCCAAAATTGACCCTAGTTCAAGGAGATGGCAGTGACCCCTAGAGCGAGTTCATGTGACACCTTTTTCTTTGTCCAGAAGGTAGTCATGCAACTTCTAGGAACTAGTCATTTAGATTTACCTTCACGTCATCATCGGCGCATTCTAAAATGACAGTAGGGTTCAAAATAATGACATTCGCCACATCCGTGCTTTGTGCGGACACTGTGGCCACGCCGGCATCCCAGGGGGATTTCCAATTGGTCTGAAAACCTTCAACCACAGTCTTACCATGCGAAGTGTCTTAAGAGGAATTCCGGGAGCTCTGCTGCATTTTGGCTACGCGACACTTTTCCCTTCTTAGGCTATTCGGGTTGCAAAATGATCTGTACACCATGTGTTGCTGTGCGTTCATTCAAAACACAGTCCGTGGCGACCAGACAAGGGAGGTAAGCTGAGGCACGGGCTGCAGAAGCACGCTAGACAACCTTACCTACCGTTATGGGACATCCCGACCGAAAGGCACTTGTGGAAACGACAGTATTGGCACTTATTCCGGTTCTTTTTCTGAATCTTGCAGCTGCGGTCACATTTGTCATAGGCCAGCTTCAGCCGGATGGTTCGCCGGAAGAAACCCTGTGGGATGGACCCACGGTTGGGGAGGGGAGTTTCTTATTCATTTACTGTACTTTTCAAACGGACAGAAATTTGTAAACTCATTCTAAGAAGTCTGACTTAATTGGGACAAATTGAGACAAATTGAAAAATTTAAATTTCATTACATGTAAGATGAAAAACTAACAAAATGAGGCAAAATTCAAAGTCGTTTCAGGACATCCTCATCTGCCTTGGGAAGACACAGTTATCGTCCCCCAGAGCCACTTAGTCCTGTTCCGATTCGTACAAGTGTCACTTCCCTCCCCAACTCACGTCCAGATCTGTGACTACACAAATCTCTACGTAAAAGAATACTAACTCCCTGAAAGACAAAAATGATAATAAATTTAAAAAAGGAAGCCACCTGTTTGGAAACAATGTTCACACTTTACAAAAGCTTATCTTAAACTCTACCCAGTAAGAACCTTTAGTATTTAGTCCACGAGAAACAAAATGTAGCAACAGGAACTCCGGCATAGCCATGGAGGAAAGGCTACTCTGCAAGTAGCTTCTTTTGTAAGTTGATGGTCAGAAGGCTTGGGAAGCATCTATATTTGCTTTGGTGCATTTTCTGCTTGCTTCCCACTCATTCCTGCCTATTTCACATGGGGCAGGTCCGGTGATCCCGCGGGAGTAGGGACAGCAATTTCCTGGGGAACAGGAGGGAGGTCGGCGCCTTCCCTCAGCTGGATATCTGTAAAGCTGTAATATCTATTACAGCTGGATAAGTCTGTAAAGTGGGATGGCCAGAGCAGGCCAGGAGCGGAAGAGGCTGAAGAGAGAATTCTGCCCAACAAAAGGCAGCGTGGCCCTTCTTCCCTGTGGCCTAGGCCTCCAAGGCCAGCGCGGGCTCAGGTACAGCGCTGCTGTCAAGGACACGGGTCGCGTCTGCGCCAGGAGAGGCTAGGGTATCTTCCAAAAGTCAGTAGACTGTCTGAGCGCACACAGGGGAAGAGGATTTCTGATTTTAACTGAACACTGAGATGACAAGACCCTCCGTGCATCAGGTCCATGAGACACCAAAGCTGAGAGTGTACACAAAAGTCCTAAAAGCACCATGTGGGGGCCTGACACCTCTGACTGCCAGATCTTTTTGTGATGATCAAAATCTGTGTTTCAAATAAAACGAAGCAGCCGTCGTCCCGAGCAGGGACTCTCTCCCCTGCCGGGCTCCACCGTACCTTACAGCCTTCACACGCGTGAACTCCGTAATGGTAGCCTGAGGCTTTGTCCCCACAGATCCTACATTCAATGTTCAAGGCTACACTGGAAGGTTCGTCCACACTACCGGGAGCCACTGGGTATGTGACCGACGAGGGGCTCGAAGCTGGTGAGAGGGTGTCTGAGAACAGAGGAGAAAGACCGATGAGCATTCCAGACAACTTTGTCACTGATGTCTATACCACGTTCAAGAGGACGCGACTGCCTGAGGAGGCGCCGGCTAGCAGGCAGAGCTCCTGGCCTGGGCTGGCCCCTGTGCTGGGCTGTCCCACCCCCACCTGTGCCTCCAGTTACTGCGGTGACATCCCTGAAGCCGCTGGGCCGCCCCTGGGTTCTGGACCCACACACCCAGCTCTCTACCCCCAACCCCACCCGGGCGTGGCCTACACACAATTTTTACTTTGCTTCCCTCCAGCTCTTCTGCAATTGTTAACTCAGTAAATCACACCAGAATACAGGATAAAAACCCACATGGGCAACACCGAAAGCAATAATCCATGAAAGATCAAAAAAAAATTAAGTTGGACTTCCTTAAAATTAAAAACTTCTTTCTGCTCTGCAAAAGACACTGCCGAGAGAATGCAAAAGACAAGCCACAGGCAGGGAGAAAATACTTGCAACACACACATCTCATAAAAGATTTGTATCCAAAATACACAGAAAAGTCTTAAGACCCAACAATAAAACAAACCACTCAATTAAAAAAAATGGGCAGAAGATCTGAAGAGATACCTCGCTGAAGAATGGTAGCAAATCAGTATCACTTGTCATTAGAAAATTGTGAATTAAAATTAGATGTCAGTCACTATGCACCTATTAGACTGGCTAACACACACACACACACACACACACACACACACACACACGTGGGCAATTGTGTAGCTCAGTTGGCTAAGTCAGCTCAGGGCATGATCTCGGGGTCCTGGGATCAAGTCCAGAGTTGGGCTCCCTGCTCAGTGGGGAGCCTGCTTCTCCCTCTGCCCCTCCCCCTGCTTTGTGCACAGGCATGCTCTTACTCTCTCTCTCTCAAATAAATAAATAAATAAATAAATAAATAAACAAACAAATAAATAAATCTTTAAAAAAAATTAAACCAACCCCTGACAACACCTAATGCTGGCAAGGACATGCAGTGATAAGAATGCTCGCTCGTGGCCTGTGGGAACGCAGAGTGGTGCAGCCACATTGGAAGACAGTTTGGCAAAACAGTCTTAAAGGAATTACACTCCTAGGTATTTACCCAAGTGATCTGAGGACTAAGTTCATGCAAAAACCTACATACGAATGTCGAGATCAGCTTTAGCGTTAGTTAATCTCCCCAAATCAGAAGCAACCAAGATGCCCTGCGATAAGTGAAAGGATGAAAAAGAAAAGCCAGTCTGAAAGGCTATAAACTGTGCGATGTAAATATCTGATGTTTTGGGGAAACTGAATTATAGGTCAGGCACAGAGGTGAGCTGCCGGGGGCGGGGGTAGGAGACAGGTAGAACAGGAGAAACAGGGCTTTTCTGGAGACGGTGAAACAATTCATATGCAAACATAATGGTGAAGATACAACGTGATGCATTTGTCAAAACCCGCCGAACTTTACAGTACGGAGCGAGCCTTCATGTGCGCAAATAAAAATTTAGGAGGTTGGGGGGCCCCTGGGGGAGTGCAGAGTGTGACAAAGCAAGCTTACCATGTCACACATGTACAGAACGGTTTCCCTAAAGGAGGCGTGGAGAAGACTCCAACCAAGGCAACTTGGAAACGAGTGGCATCTATGAGACCAAAGGCAAAGGAGCTGAGTGTCGGCACGGGGCGTCCGAGGAGAAAGCAGCTCCCACAGGGTACAGGGGAGCTACGCTGATGCCGCGGTTGTGTAGACCGGAGACAGACCATGAATGGAAGGAATGGTGGCGTGGGAGCCAGGCCCCTCGCTGCGGGAGCAGGAGCTGGCAGATGAGCAGGGAGAGGCGAGAATGGCCCTCGCGGTGGCGGGTTGGCACGCAGGCATCAGCCCAAGAAACAGAGATACAAATGGCAACATACAGAAATGTTGATGGATCTATGGGTTTATGTGGGATAGAACGTACCCGTATCTCTTTGCTCCAAGAGAGCCTAAGAAAAGACAGTCCAGCAGCGACCTGAAAGGACAGGAGCACAGCAGCCAGGACTCTGACAAGGGCTGGAAGTAGTTCTGTGACCACCACTCACAGCGAAAGCCTCAGACTCCACAGGCCATTAGGTAAGGGACCCAAAAGGATTTTGCCTCAGCACTGGGGCAAACTTAATGGTAGGATCAACACTGTTATGGTTCCATCTAACACAAGATCTGAAAGGTCAGATATTTTCCAAGTAACTTACTGTGTCCCAGAACAAAACTCAGAAGTATTTATGGGGATACAAAAATATTCATCATGAACGGAGTTCACAATGCATGACATCCAATTAAAAAAATTACAGGGGCACCCCGGTGACTTAGATGGTTAAGCGCCCGACTCTTGATTTCGGCTCAGGTCATGATTTCAGCTTCAGACTGCACCTGAACTAACACAGATGATTAAAGTTATGACTGTGTCCTAAGCGTTCAAGGAGCAGGATGAAAGACTAGAGACTGGGTGGAAAAGAACCACGTCCCACTTTTAGTGAGTAAGACTACATCACTTAGCGTGAGAAATACACTAGATGGGATCAGGGCCAGCCTAGATACCGCAGAAGAAAAGATTAGTAAATGTGAAGACACAGCAAAAAAAAACTATCCAAAATGAAACACTGAGAGAAATAAGATGGAAAAAAAATAGCTTCATAAGTGAAATCTACCAACCATTTAAGGAAGAAACAGTATCAATTCCACAGAGATACAGAAAACTGAAGAGGAAGGGGTACTTCCTAACTCATTCCATGAGGCCAGCATTAATCTGATACCAAAACCAGACAAAGATTTTACGGGAAAACGAGAACCAATATCCTTCATGAACAAAGACACAGAAATTCTTTTTGTTTTTTTTTAAAGATTTTATTTACTTATTTTAACAGAGAGAGAACACAAGCAGGCAGAGAGGCAGGCAGAGGCAGAGAGGGGAGCAGGCTCCCTGCCGAGCAAGGAGCCCGATGCGGGACTCGATCCCAAGACGCTGGGATCAGGACCTGAGCCGAAGGAAGCTGCTCAACCAACTGAGCCACCCAGGCATCCCAAGACACAGAAATTCTTAACAAAATTTTAACAAGTCCACCATGTACAAAAAGGACAATATATTATGACCAAGTAGGATTTATTCTGGGAATGCAAAGCTGACCTAATCCTTGAAAATCAAATAGTGTAATTCACTATATCAACCAACTAAAAAAGAAGAGCAACTTGATCATCCTACTAGGTAAAGGAATAATAGTATTTGACAAAATCCAACATTAATTTCTGATAAAAACTCACAGAAAACTTACAATCAGAAAGAGAACTTCCTCAACCTAGGAAAGGGAATCTATGAAAAACAGTTATTACACTTAGGGGTGAAAGACCGAGATCAGGAATAAGGCAAGGGTGTCTCCTTATTCAACATCATACTGGAAATTCTAACCAGTGTAATAAGGCAAGAAAAAGAAATAAAGGCATCCAGCTTAAAAAGAAAAAAGTAAAACTGTCTTTCTGTACAGATGACATAATTATCTGTATAGAAAATTCTAAAAATCTATAAAATATGAAACAGCAATAACTCTGACCAAAAAATATGAAAGATCTGTACATTAAAAACTAGAAAACTGCAGAGAGAAAAAAAATTTTTTTAAGATTTTATTTAATTGACAGAGAGAGAGAGAGATCACAGGTAGGCAGAGAGGCAGGCAGAGACAGAGGGGAAAGCAGGCTCCCTAAGCAGAGAGCCCGATGCAGGCTTGATCCCAGGACCCTGAGATCATGACCTGAGCCGAAGGCAGATGCTTAGCCGACTGAGCCACCCAAGCGCCCCTGGAGAGCGAAATTAATGAAGAGCTGTCTAATGGGAAATAAGTTCATGGCTCAGAAGGCTCGGTGTGGTTAAGGTATCAGTTCTCCCCACACTGATCTTTTGATTTAAGGCAATCCTAATCAGAATCTTAGCAGGCTTTTTTGGTAGAAATTAAAAAACTGATTCTAAAGCTAATAGAACACCCAAAACATCTTCAGAAAAGAAGAATCAAGTTGGAGGATTTAACAAAACTTGACCTCAGACCTTATTATACAGCTACAGTAAACCGAAAGTAGTGACATTGGTGTTAAATGAGACAGACAAATGGAACTGAACTAGGCCCAGGCAGGTAAAGCCCATTGATTTTTGACAAAGATATAAAGGCCGTATAGTGGAGACGGAAGTCTTTTTAATAAAGTATGTGAGAATAGTTACAAATGCAAAAGAGAAAAGAAATAAATATATAAATAAAATATATATATATATAAAAGAAATAATTTCATATATGAAATTTCATATATGAAATTAATTCAATAGATCGAGGACAAAAATGTAAAACCTAAAAAAATGTCAAACTTTTAGAATAAACTGACTTTGGGTGAGGCAAATATTTCTTAAATATGACCCAGAAAGCAGGCTCCGTGAAAGAAAAACACTGACAAATTGCACTTCCTCAAAATTAAGGCCTTCTGGGTTTTGAAAACCACTTCTAAGGGAAAGAAAAGACAAGCCACACACCAGGAGAAGCTACCCAGAAATCACACATCTGACAAAATACTTGTATACGAATACCTCTCAACAGCCAAAAGCAAGGAAACCACTCAATTTAAAAATAGGCGAAAGGTTTGAACAGAAATGTTGCACAAGAAGATGTGTACACCTGAGGCACAAGCTTGGAGTTATCACATAAACAAGTCACGGGGAAGAAATGTACGGCGTTGGAAGTACAGCCTGAACTATCGTAATAGCACCGCACGGCGGCGGACGGTGATGGCGCGTGGCGGTGAGCGCTGTCATACGCGCAATTGTGAAATCACTGTGTTGTACACCGGAAGCTAATGTAACGTTGTGTGTCCACTATACTTCATTAAAAATACTTATAGGGCCGCTTTGGTGGCTCAGTCGGTTAAGCCTCTGCCTTGGGCTCAGGTCATGATCTCGGGGTCCTAGGACTGAGCCCCACAATGGGTTCCCTGCTGGGCGGGGAGCCTGCTTCTCCTGCTCCCCTTCCTGCTTCTCTCCCTGCTTGTGCTCTCTCTCTCTCTCTCTCTCTGTGTCAAATAAATGAAATGAAATGAAATGAAATAAAAAATAAAATAAAATAAAACAAGTGATATACCGCTCTGGAAAAGATTTTGGCAGTTTCTTAAAAGTCACATGTTCGTCTACCTTACGTTCCAGCCATTCGCTCCTAGGTATTTAGTGGAGAGAGGTGAAAGCACGTGTCCACAGAGAGACTTGGACGTGACTGTTCCCAGCAGCATTATCTGTAACAGCTGATACCCAGAAACAACTCAAATGTTTATTGACAGGTGGATGGGTAAACAAACAGTGGCATATCCATACAACACACAAAAAACCCGAGCTACTGGGGGCCCCTGAGTGGCTCAGTGGGTTAAGCCTCTGCCTTCGGCTCAGGTCATGATCTCAGGGTCCTGGGATCGAGCCCCACATCGGGCTCTGCTCTGCAGGGAGCCTGCTTCCCCCTCTCTCTCTGCCTGCCTCTCTGCCTACTTGTGATCTCTCTCTCTGTCAAATAAATAAATGAAATCTTTAAAACAAAACAAAAAACAAACCTGAGCTACTGGTATGTGCTTCGATGCAAATGAATTTTGCTGAGTGAAAGAAGCCAGCTGAAAAAAATACCTACTGAATTATTCTTTTCTATAAAATTCTAGGAGCTACAGACAGACCTATAACGATAGAAAGATTGGTGTTGCTCAGGGGAGGAACGGAGACCAAGGGGTGGGGAAGAGGGTTTGTAAAAGGGCACAAATGAATTTGGAGGTGATGGGTTTGGTCATTATTTTCATTGTGGTGATGGTTTCACACTCAAAATGTGTGTGTACACATCAGATTGTATACTTTAAATACGTGCCGTTTATCGTATGCCCATAAAGCCGCTAAGAAAAATCGGGGGAGAAAGATAGATTGGCCACGCAAGCAGGCCTCGCCCATATGTTCTCCTGGGTTTAAAGTTTAAAGTAAATAATACATTTTATAGACGGTCCTTCCGTGGGAGCAATTTACATAATGCAGAAACACCACCCGAGGGATGGAAAATCTAATTTACAAAGAAGCGGTAATCTTATCTCAAATTAGCTAGTTGCACCAGCACTAGAAAACCTGGAAAGGAAACAAAGTAAGATTTTAAGAAGCGAGAGACGATGCCAAATGACCAAAAGGATCAGCGGCAACAGTGGGGAGAAGCTGGAGGGGCTGCGGACAGCTGTCCCCCACACCCAGGGCCCAGAAGGCCAGGCGCCCAGAGTCAGGCGTGTGTGTCGCGTATGTTTCACTGTGATCACTTTTTGTAAGTTCCCCCTCTTTTGTTTTTGCCACAAAGTTCCTTGGACTTGTGCAAAGACCGGGTTGGAGGTACCAGGCTGAACTCTCTCCCCCAAAACACTTGCCCTTACTTTATTTAGATGCAAAGCATATGTCAGCCCGTAGACTTGGGTTCAGTGTGGCTTTTGATGGAAGCATATGGAACACAAGGCTAGTTCATGTGACATTTCCAAGTCTTATATGTCAGAGCTTTCAGATGGCTTAGGAATATATTTTAGATTATCGTTCTGGACAACAATCTAAAAACCTTGAAACAAACTGGAAGAAGGTAATTTCGGATCCCTCCAGTTTGAGGGTGAGGACATGGGAGAGAGAAAATCCAGGCAGAGCAGCCGCGCTGCAAGGTGATCCCACACCCTAGAGGCTCTTCCTTGGCCCTCTCCCTCGCTGTTTCTGGAAGCTCCCATCACCCTGGACGCTTGCTCCTTTCCCTCGAAGCTCACTCCCTCGGTAACAAGTCATGAGAAAGGCAGTCAAAATGCAAACCACTGGGGTGCCTCAGTGGCTCAGATGGTTAAGCATCTGCCTTCGGCTCAGGTCATGATCTCCAGGTCCTGGAATCAAGCCCCATGTCGGGCTCCCAGCTCCGCTGGGGAGTCTGTTTCCCCCTCTCCCTCTGCCGCTCCCCCTGCTTATGCTCTCTCGGTGTCTCTTTCTCTCAAATAAATAAAGACATAAATCTTAAAAAACAAACAAACAAAAAAACCCGCAAACCATTTATAAAGGTCTGTTGGGGTCACTACAAAGGCTGCTCGGCCAGGAAGACGACAGAGTCCGTTAACTCCTCGGGGTCTCACACGGATCGTGCAATCCCTGATTTTCTGGGTTGAGGACACTGCTGCCAGAGGGGATGTTCTTACGAAGAACTCAGGTTCAGAGCCCGCTGAGGGGCATGGTCTCTTTCTAGCTGTGTGACCGGGCTGTGTTACCTAATAGCTGTAAGTTTATTTTATTTCCACCTGTAAAACAACAAGTCTTTTCACTGAGCTTTTACGAGGATTATGTGAGGCTTTACACAAGGTGCTTTTTCCTTCTGCCAGGAGTGCTCTTTTCTGCTGCTTTTATTTTTCTTTAAAGTACCTCAAACATATAGGAAAATATACAGCAGGACACCTGCTGCCCAGCTTTGCAAACGCTAATGTTTCATCACACTGCTTCATGCCTTCTGTCTAAAGTGCATCCTACGGGAGCTAAGGTCCCGGCGGGACCCTCTCCCCAGTCCCACCTTCCTCCCAGCAGGGGACCAGCATCGTAAAGCGGGCATGAGCTTTCCCAGATGTGTGTCCATACCCACCGACCACATTCGGCGTTGTTTGGTGTTGGAGATCTTACATGAATTGAATCATACAGAATATATCATCAAGCTCGTTTATTTTCATTCATTGTGGCTTTTCACGTGGATTCGAGTGGAGACACGTGGAGCTAATTCTTTTAAGTTAGGATAAAGAACTCTGCAGCAGGAAGCTTTCACAATCTATCTGCTTCCCCTGCTTCCTACTTGTCCCCACCGCGCGGGTCACCGCACCGCACGCACAATCCCAAAGATGGCTGCCACACGCGCCCATCTATGCATCTCCTTTTAAATGATGTCTGTCCCCAGTGGGCCCGCTGGGTTGAGAGCACAGGCGCCTCCCACCACTCTCTCTACGGAGGTTTCATGAGCGTACACTGCTCCCACCGTCACTAAAGTCAGTGCACCGTCATGAAAATCATCTTCCTGAGGCAGGAGTAAGCAAGAAGACGGTTGGCGGAAATGTGCTTTGGGTTAAGGACTCACACACGGGGGGGCCTTGTCTGATCGAGCGCACAGTTTACACCACGTTATCCCGGGCTGGCGTCAGTGCTGCCTGGAAGGATGGCCTGTTCTACCATTTCTTCTCTGTGATACCGGACATTACGTGAGTGGACCCGTGTTTTATTTCTTTGTATCTGCCCCGCTGATACTTGTTGCAGTTTTTTTGTTTTTGTTTTTTTTTAAGATTAGACTCCGCGCTGAGTGAGGAGCCCAATGTGGACTCGCTCTCAGGACCCTGAGACCATGACCTGGGCTGAAACCGAGAGTCAGATGGTTAACCGACTGAGCCCCCCAGACACCCCTTTCCTGCAGTTCTTAATGCAGTGTTGAAAACAGGGAGGTGGTTCATATGCATTTCCAGATTTAAAAAAAAATCATCCTTTTTATTATAAGAGGAGTCTCTGCTTTAAAGAAATGGAAACTCAGACTTTTTTTTAGAAATGTAGCTGACTGCCTTAACTGAGTTTCAAGCATTATTTGATTTGTGTATGGCTTTTAAAAGCGGGCATACTGTGTATCTCACAATGTCTCCCGAAAGGCCTCCAGGCCCAGTGGACTGGGCGTTATGCTTTATCATGTCTAAACAGTTCACGGCACGAAGATGTGACTACTTCTTTGCCAGTGAAAGGGAACAATTTTCGCTGCAGGAAAAACAAACAACAAAAACCTTACCTAAATAAAGCGCTTTAGGACACAGCACACTCACCTGTAATAACAGATCCGTCTGATCCGGGGCCACTTCCTAAATACTGGTATTCTGTAAAACTAAAGCTTCCAGAACTGTCCTCACCAATGGATTGCGAAATCTCTTGGATGTTTCCCATTTCTTGGAGAAATTCTTCAGATAACGGGCTTTCCAGATCGTCGGCCTCAAGTGGGGAGAGGGGGCAAATCGGGCTTTCTGTGTCTACCATCTTGACTAGAAGGTTCTGGAAATGTAGCGGAGCCCCAGCCTGGGAGGAGAGAGAAGTAGCCAGTGAGGCAAACACAGAGGAACACTTTTCCTTCACTGAAAGCGTCCCGTACCCATGACGACCCGCTGAATTCATAATCTAAGAAGGGACAGTGTTTGCCACCTTTTGTCAGCACGGCTCCTGAGGAGCGCGCACAGAAAGTGAAAATCTCTCAACACGACACGTTAAGGAGACGAAGCAGATCCTGCGAGAATCCCTCACTTGCTACTGAGCGCACAGTGTGTGCTCAGCCCAACACACGGCGTCTGAGCCGGAGAGAAACGGCCGCGACACCGAGTCCCCGCTTGCCTGGAGCACCGTTTCGGTGGGACACAGACAGTTAGAAAACAAACAAAGACACGTGGGGGCTGAACGTCCGCTGGTGATCCTACAGCATCGTAAGAGTGGATGGGGGCGGGCACCGCCTTACAGGGGACGCTGCCTGGCTGAGCTGGGGACAGCAGAACCCGAGAGGGTGAGCTGCGCAGACGTCTCGGGGGAGAATGTTCCAGCAAACGAACAAACAGTGAGCACAAAGCCCCCCCACGGAAGCCTTCCCGGCACGCGCAGGCCAGTGTGGCTCTTCGCAGGGGTGCAGGGAGAGCAGGAGGGACAAGCCATCAGCACGCAATCTGGTGCGACAGTCTATGTTCTCCTTGAACCCCGGGGGGTAACTCGGCGGCTTTTCCTTAAAAAATGATCGCACACTTACAGATACATCGTAGAGGTTAAAAAACTCGACTAGGTGAGTCGCTGACAAAGCTGGACTGTTTCAGCTAGCGAACAACACAATACTCTCCCGGCGGGCACTGCTGTGCGCTGAACTGTGTCCCGCCCAAATCCCTGTGTTGGAATCCTGACCCCCGGGACCTCAGAATGTGGCTGTATTCGGAGACAGGGTCTGGAAGCGGCACTGATGTTAAGATGAGGTCTTAAAAGCCAGCCCTGATCCCATCGATGGGTGTCCTTATAAGACACGCAAAGAGACACCTGGCGTGTGTGCCAGGTGCACAGGTGCGTGGCAGGGCCAGCTGCCTGAACTGGCCTCCCATCTCTGTCCTCTTGCGGTCCCGCCCCCCATCGGTCCCCGGCCTGGCAGTCAGGCATCGTCCAGTGACATTTAGCTTCTGGAACTGCCTTCCCATCTGAAGTGGTCCCAGTGAAGCCCACAGCTCAGAGCACCAAGAGGACCCAAGGAGGTGCAAGCCGACCACAGCCAGGGATCACCTCGAGGCACTGCCTTCAGACGGTGACCATAGGACGATGCCAGGCTCGACACTATCTCGAAGCAAATCCCCACAACTGCTCCTCTAAAACATTTTCACGGCTCGGCTCTGCTTCAAGTTAACATCATTAAGTGGAAAGATGCAGGGATGTTTTGACTTCCTTTAGAAGTGCAAAATAGATACAATTCACACTCTTTTGTGAAAGTCACATCTCATGCTTAGAATTCAGACAATAAGTTCTCGTGGATGACAGTAACACACAGGAAAAATAAAAGGGAACCGTTAGTGTTTCATAGGATTTAAAAGACTTTCTGTGTAAGCTATATTTCTATAAGCAGGCTGTAGATCTGTGCATTTTTTTTCTATCATAGTTTATTCTGCATTATATCTGAAGGCAGCTTTCTTCAAATGGCAAACAAGACAGTGGGGTAAGTATTTTTTAAAATATTTTTCACCATGAATAAAAGGTTAAAAACTGCAGTCACTAAAGTAAAATATTAACCATGAAGTTCAGCCTCATAAGTATCGGATAGCTGGGCAGAGGCTGTGAGCTCAGTGGGGCTGTGACCACCTTCTCATAGGACTCCCGGTGCCGCAAGGGACAAATGAGCGTGGACGGCAGCCTTTCATTTCCTGCAACTTCTCTCTTCCAACCAGGAGCATCAAACCTGGAAGAACTGATCTTTGACTGCAAAATGATGTTCGTTTCCTTGTCATTACACTCAGGGAATTAGAATACGCTTATCGTTTTACTTTTCAGTTGCTTTTAAAGCATACCTGAGATTTATTTAGGGGAACGTCGGTCTTGCTGTTAATGAAGAGCTAACAAGACAAAATCCCTCCGCAGAGTGAGGCAACACCGTCCTGAACTCTGGCCAGAGGCCTGGCGTTTGCACAGATCGCCGAGCACGCCGGCCCTTTCTGGCTTCCGGCTGGAGCAGATAAGGCAGGGCTCCCTTTGAAGTGTCCCCAGGTAGAGAGCGGAGGCGGCCAGGCACACACCCCAGCCCCCCGCCCTGTGGCTCCCGGCGCACCCTGGCTCCCGGCCCTGCCCCCGTCGCTGTGGCTTCTGCTCAAGCAGCAGAAATATCACAGGAAGTCTGGCTCCAAAGTCCACATGGCATGGCCACTGCCCGGTTCCTCGAGGAGAACAAACCAGGTGCCAGTTCCCGTGTCCTCTGCCCCCAGTGCTCTGGAGGGACAGACGGCGCAATGGATGATCTTTTCTCAGCCGCTCCCAGTCTGGCCAAGGGGGTGAGACAAATGGCTGGAGGAAAAGGGGAGCACGCCAGCAGAACTCCGCTGGGCCTTCAGTTTCCTCGTGCAGGGGGGCTTCCACGGGGGCGGAGAGCCCGGGGAAAGGGCAGCGGAGCCCCCCACCCAGCTCCCACAAGACTCATGTTCTGTGAAATCTGGGCATTCCTTCCCGAACCCGAGGCCCGCGGGCTCTCTCTCAACACATCTTTTCTTTCCCGCCCAATTTAAATGTTAGAGCTGCATCTTATTATTTCAGAAACGTGAAATTCTCCTTTTACGTCTCAGTAGAGTGTTTACCCATCAGAATATTCCTTTGAACAGAATATGCAAAAACTATTGAAGGTTAAAAAAAAAGAAGAAGAAAGAAATGACAAGAAAGGAAGGAAGGAAGAGAAAGAAGGAGATGTAGATACTATTACCATTTTGTGTCACTGAGGGCAGGAGAAACGCTGGATGGATTTTAACAGTGACCCACAACCTTTACCATACACTGTTTTCCAAACCACCAACTCTTAGATGGCGTGACTATTTAAAAGATTAGGCTAAAATGAGTTGCTAATGGCACGATGGCATGATGAGCTCTTACTCTGTGAAGCCAAGCAGGGCTCAGCACACCCTCCTCCGGATTCCCCACAGCACCTTGGCCTGATTCTGGCAGAGCCCTAATTAGATGCAGAGTGAGAACATTTCATGTCTGTCTTAAGGGCAGAGAATGTATTTTGCTAATCCCTGTATCCATAGTTCTTGCACAATCCTTACGGTGCAGGAGATGTCCGGTTTCTGTTTCTGGCACGTAGATGAGACAGGCACAGCATGTGCCCCCGCGGGTTACCCCACAGTGACTGGGTGAAAGTCTGCAAGGACTCCCCCGGCTCTGTGTCAGCATGCGGGACCTGCCGTCACCCAGATGGCACAGGCAGCCCCGGCGTGTCCAAAGACAACAGAACCTAAGGATATCTAGATCAGAAGTCAGCGTGGTTCTACATTGGGAAAGTGATCAGAAATTTGCACGGTGAAGCAGAATCACCATCGGAACTTAAAAACAAAGCATGAACAGAAAAAAGAAGTCTAAGCCTCATGGTGAACAAGTTTCCAAGTCGGCAGGAAAGAGCTTGTGTCAAAGCTGCCAGCACCTCTACCCCAAGGGAGAGGCCTTGGGGTGAAGGCGGGAATGGATGATCAGCTCGGCTGTCCACCTTAGAAGAGACAAGAATGTGGGAGAAGTTCTGTGCTAACATAAAGTAGGTGAAGGACTTTCATTTCATCACATGCTTGGAATCAAGGACCAAGGAGGAATCATGTCCTTGTTGGCTCCCGGGGCCGTGACTGTGTCGGATTCATCTCTGTGCCCCTACATTACTAACGGAGTTTCTTGGACCTGCACAGCCCTTCATAAATATTTTCTGAAATTAAACATTAAATAACAGCTCGATATTGTCCCGACTGTCAAAATGGTTTAATTCGTTATGGGATCAGATACTCGAGAAAAAACAGACAGAGCTAGGCTTGAATTACCCCCACTCAGCACTTGTATTTGACACAAAAGGGTCTGGATACATAGTAACAAACATGGGATTTTTACTTAGCTGCTACTTATCTTTCTGTCAGCAACCTTAACTTATTATACCGTAAAACCCCCTCAAATTATACTTAATGCGCTTACTCATGCCACTATATAGGAACTATTTACATTTTCTGTTGCGAAATTAAGTCTGATAAGACTTCACTGAGTGGTCGAAAAGTAAAAGGATGGAATTTTTGTCAGAGGAGTACCATTTCCATGGCAGAGAAAAGAGCTATCAAACAAGGAATTTTTCCATTTTCCACCAACTGTAATTCACTACCTTGTCAGATTCTTTATACTTTTCTGTATACCTTTTAGATCTTTAAGATTTAGAGGCTTCAGCTGAATTTGTTGGACTAGCATTTAGAATAGCATTTCAAAATAAACAGAGAAACACTGCAAAGCCCTCTGTACCTTCACGTGGCGCCAGACCTTCGTAGAAATTGATCAACCATTGCCGCCTGCCTAATGATTAACGTGCTTCCAAAGTCAGTACAGAAAATGCCTCTGATAGAGTCTGAAGCAGAGAGGAGATCACCAGCGTGTGGCAGGGGGAAGGGAGCCCGGAACTGGGTGTCTTAATGAATTAAGCCAAAGGCGGGGTAATTAGGAGTAGTTTTCCTGCCACACAGAGTTATCTGGGGGACATCTAAGATCTTCCCCAACGACGCCTAAGGCATCGGCATTTTGTAATCAAAAGAATTCAGGGTGTGAAAATAGCTGAGGAGGGGCACCTGGGGGGCTCAGTCGTTGGGCATCTGCCTTCCGCTCAGGTCTTGATCCCAGGGTCCTGGAATCGAGCCCCGTGTTGGGCTCCCTGCTCAGTGGGGGGCCTGCTTCTTCCTCTCCCACTCCCCCGGCTTGTGTTCCCCCTCTCTCTCTCTTTCTCTCTCTGTCAAATAAATAAATAAGCGAAATCTTAAAAAAAAAAAAAAAAAAAAGAAAGAAAATGGCTGAGGTGTCTAATGTGGTAGAGAGGCTGTGAGTCTCTGCGCCTTTATCTTTAAAGGTGCAAGAAGAGGGGCGCCGGGGTGGACAGTTAGTTGAGCGTCCAGTTCTTGGTGTCGGCTCCGGCCATCATCTCAGGGTCATGGGATCGAGCTCCCGCGCAGGCTCCCACGCAGCATGGAGTCGGCCTGAGATTCCCTCCTCCCTCTGCCCCGCCCACTCATGCGCTCTCTCTTTCTCTCGAAAATAAATAGATCTTTAAACGAAGAAAAACATGCAAAGAAGTGTTCCCCAAACACTTCCAGGAAAACTCCTGTCAGTTTCGCACAAAGTTCACGCCGTAAGGTGGTATCTGTCTTCACTTCCAACTTTCAAATTTTCCTGAACATGGGAAGCCCATTTTCGGGACTCTTGTTTTTAAATCTAATCTTATTTTTGCTGGTGGTGAAATTACAATAATTACAGGAGAGCCATTCCTTAGACACATGGGGTGCCGGAGCTGAGAAGCTCGCCCCAGGAATCCGTAGTCGCCGGAGAGGAGGTCCACATTTGCCGCACGAAGGCCCAGCTCCGAGGCAGGCGGAAGCCCAGCACCAAAGCAAGAGGACTCAGGGCCTCGCCAGGGACGACACCGACAGACGACGTTCGGAACAAGGGAGGCCCTGCCTGGTGATGGCAGCATGATATCAGACGCCCAAAAGCCGACTCGGTAAGACTGAGCCCTCATCTTCTGGGCTAAACCGATGCCGGTCACCTTTGGGTGCAGAGACCACGTTTTATGGACTTCCAGACACACGTGAGGGTCCAGCGACTGGCTTAACCTTGGACAAGACCCTGGAAGAGGCCGTCTCAGCCCTGGCGGGATCCACGGCCCCAGGGCAGCGAGGGGGCTGGGAGCGCCGGCTGGCTGAGCATCGCCTCAGGAAGGGCCCCCATAACAGCCCGCTGTGTCCGGTTAAGTTCCCCAGTGCCGGGGCAGGGCAGGTGGCATCCGCCCCATTTCCAGAGGAGAAACCCAGCAGTTCGGAGAGGGAAAGAACTCGACCGGCTAGTAGGGGAGGAGATGCGAACAAACACACGACTGCAGAGGCTGGAACGTGGGGGATCCTGGGGGGCGGGAGAAGGGGGCATCCAGAGAGGCTCCCCGAAGGAGGGGATGCCCGAGTTGAATCCTGAAAGATGATTAGAAAGCAAGGCAGAAAGCAGTGACAGGAACGGGGCTAAGGGAGCAGCCATGTGCACGATGACCCAAAGCATGACCGGCCGACAGCTGAGAAGGGCCGCTCCCTCCGCTCTGAGACTTGTCAGATCTGTACGCGTAACAAACAACCCTACAACGTAGTGGCTTCAAACACGGCCAGGAAACGTGCTTCCTGAGCCTGTGGGTCAGCAGCTTGGGCCCCATCTTCAGGGTCTTCAGATGCACCGCTGTATCCTACGGGGGTACGCGAACTGCAAGACCCCGCGTGTAAGCTGCACGGTGTTACTTCTGCCGCCGCCGCGGCTCGAGGCAAGTCACAAGGTGAGCTCAGATCCCAGGGCTGGGGGAGTCCGCCCTGCCTCTGATGGGGGCGGGCCACAAAGATTTTGTGCAGCACAGGGGGAAGGGCAAGCATAGAAGGGCAGAAGCAGGAGAGGCGGGGGGCGGGGCATCGCCGCTCCTCGCGGGCAGGGGTGTGGTCCTCAGCCTCTGAGGGGGGGTATGGGCATGCGGCGCTGAGCAGGGGACGAGAGGCAGCCAGAGTCCTTGAGAGACCGTGGAAGCCAGCTCCAGGAGGGGTGTCGGGGGGGAGGGCCCTCAGAACACAAGGGGCCGCCGCGGCGGCTCACTGCAGCTGCCCGCGGGAGGGAGTCGAGGAGAAACCCATGCTCCGGCTGCCTCCGGCTCCGGTAACTGGGAGGGCGAGGTCTCATCCTGGAATCCTGCACAGCAGGAGGAGGGCAGGTTTCCCAGGTGGAGGGAGCTGGGGCCGGTGGAAAGACAGGGCCGTGGTAAAGCAGCTGCAAGGTTTCTGGGGGACACAAGTTCTGGATGGGTTTCCACTTCTTCCAAGTCTGGCAAAAAGCAGCCTGGGAAGAGGAGAACGGGCCAGCAGTAGCGTCCTGAACTAAGGGAACTCCAAGAAAAAACACTTCTCACTTTATTTATAAAGTTACAGGAAATGGTCGATGCCAGGAGTTTTCGAGGAGGGCACAGCCTCTGCCGTGCCCAGAACCCACGCACCCGAGGAACCGTCTGGAACCGTCTGGGAATTTGTCATCAGCTCCTTCTACCCTCAGAAGAACAACTTTTCCAATATGGGTCAGCTTTCTGCCCGGTGAGAACTGCTTTTATGACAATTTCGTAAATAATGCTACGGAACAAAGTTGGTAACTGTGTCTCCAAAGTTTTCTACCTTCAGCTTTTCTGGCTAACCTGAATGCAGGGTGTCTATTCCTTCGGGCTCTCCTCTATGGCAAAGTGGACCAAAGTAAGACAAAAGCCCCAATATGGGATGGTTAGTATAATGTTTTTGCTGGGTTTCCCTCTTCTCCATAAGGACAGAGGGAAAGGAAACGCTTCCTCTCTGCACTGGTTCTATTTACATAATAGACATATGATATTAGACTTGTATTGCTTCCATCACTGTGTCTCTCTGCTTATTGGTCTGTGTGGCCTGTAATGGGTGTTTAGCGACGAGGACGTCGCTCTTACTCTTGAGGAGTTCCCTGTAACTGGGGGAGGGGGGGTGGAAGGAGCAGCTGGACCCAAAGCCTCGCCCCCATTCTGCTGGGGACCTCCCGCCCTCCACCTGCACCAACTGCAGGGGCCTGAAACGTCTCATCTGGGGAGGTCTTCCCCTAAGAGGGAGTGCCCGCAGACACCAGCCATAGGCACAGTGCGGGCTGTCCCCTCCCAGGCTGACCTCCGCGGCAAACTGGCCGTGACCCTCCCCACCCTCTGACCCCAGCCAGCTTTTAAGCTCCTCACTTTCATATGGAAGTAGACAAGCCCCAAATACCAGACTTTTTCCAAGGTGCGCCTCTGGCTGGAAAGAAAGAGAGCCAACCAACCAACAAATCTGGAAAGATCGACTGCGAAAAACAGAATACAGGAGGAAGAAAAGGACAAAACCAGGGGAACTGGTATTAATATCCCAGGAAAGATAAGATGTTGCCCTCATGGGAAGAGAAGAATATGCCATAAAAAGGAACAGTCAGAGAACAGAAAGCTCTCTTAGGAATTAAAGAACCGCCATCACAAACTTGATCAAGAGTGTTGGGATGGAGGCTTCCGAGATGACGAGATGATGGAGAAAGTGGGGGGCGGTCGGCCGGCCAGACGAACAACAGGCAGCTCTGGCGAGGGAGGGGAACACAGGAAAGTAGCTGCAAATGAGGTCAAGAATGTGTCTCAGAAATAGAGGCGGTGCGAGAGTCGAAACCAGGCATGAGTGAACACAGACCCTCGGTAGGCAAGCCTCATCGCGGGGGCTCCGGCACACGCTGGGGACAAAGAGAAGCTCCTACGAGATCCCACGGGCTTTCCGAAGAAGGAAGACATGTCTTATGCAAAAGATCAAATACCAGACGCTTTCAGGTTTCTCGAGAGAGTGCTAGCGGCGAAAGCCCTTCTAGAATGCCGAAAGAAAATTACTTCCAACTCATTACTAAAGCCTCAGGAAAGCCATCCGTCAGGCGGGCGGGTGAAGAAGATCCTGTCTATTCTTTGCATGTGCTGGCTGTGTCTCTGGGACTCTGGACTCGCCCTCCGTAATGCCTGGTACCTGCCTCCTTCTGGGGGAGTTCTTGGTGGATGTGGTTTTTGGCCGGGACTGGCGGTTACCTCTGCAACGGCACCTTTCCCAGCCGTCTTACTCGCAGAGCAGCAAATGTTGCTGACAGGCCGCTGTGGGCCGGCTTTAGGACCTGGTCACCGCTGGCCATTATCTAGACATGACACCACTACCAAGAGGAGATTCCCATGACGCGGACGATGGCAGGAGTACTTCTGGAATCCTTACTGCCTGCCGAGATTGTATGAACGCACTTCCGTCTTCAAACAACTCCAGAAGGCGGCTGCTCCTAACACGCTCCCTCTACTGGTAAGAAAACTGCAGGCCAGAGCGGTGACAACAAAACGCCCAGCGTCACACAACTAGTGAAGCCGAGGTTCGAACCCAGACAGGCCGCCTCGTCTGCTCCTAGGCACCACGCGACTGACCTCTGCGAACGTGTCCCCGAGCTAGTGTCCGTGGCTTCCGATCCTGCTACCAGTGATTTCGAGATGCGCTACTTTGGCTCCTGATTACCCCTAAGAGCTCCCCTTCCCAGTTCACCCGTGTTGGGCGCGCCCCACTGTGTCAACATGGTCCCTTGCTGGAGTCCTCGCGAAGTTTAGAGGTAAGAAAAAAAAACAACCCAGCATTGCTCTAATTTGTCTTTAAAACGAAGACTGGAGGAGCCCCTGGGTGGCTCAGTCAGTTAAAGCGTCTGTCCGACTCTTGATTTTGGTTCAGGTCGTGATCTCAGGGCCCTGGGATAGAGCCCCACTTCACCTGTTTTCTGTCACTGCGTCTCCTAGAGTTTTATATAAATAGAATCATACAGTTTATGGCTGTGTGGTCTGGCTTCTTTCACTCAGCACAATTATTTTGAGATTCATCCATGTCGTCATGTATATAAATTGTCCACTTTTCTTTTTTTTTTTTTAATTTTATTTATTTATTTGACACAGAGAGAGAGAGAGATCACAAGTAGCCAGAGAGGCAGGCAGAGGGAGAGGGGGAAGCAGGCTCCCCGCTGAGCAGAGAGCCCAACCCGGGGCTCGATCCCAGGACCCCGAGATCATGACCTGAGCCGAAGGCAGAGACTTTAACCCACTGAGCCACCCAGGCGCCCCTGACCACTTTTCTTAATTGCAAAATAATATCCTAACATATGGCTAGCCACAGTCTGAGTATCCATTTGCCCGTGATGGATGTTTGAATCGCTTCCAAGTTTGGGCTGCTATAAATAAAGCAGCTATGAATACTTAACGCACAGTCTCCGGATGGACATACGCTTTCTTTCCATTGGCTACTTATCAGGTCACAGACTTGTTATATCAAACAGCAGGTGCTTGTTTCACTTTTTAAGAACCTGCCAACGTGTTTTCCAAAGGACATTCCCACCAGTGGTGTATGAGAGCTTTGGTCCTTTCACACCATGGTCAGGAGTTGGTGAGCGTGGTCTTTTTCATCTGAGCCGTCTGAAGGGGTAGGTAGTGGCACTATACCACCGCTGAGAAAGCCAGGACTGAGTGATGCGGGGCATTTTCACGCTGCTATCCACACACCTTCTTTGGCGAAGGGTCCAGATCTCTTCCCCATTTAAAAAACTGGGTTATTTTCTTATAGGTGAATTATCAGAGTTTTTTTTTTCCCTGTGTTTGGGATATAAGTCATTTATCAGGTTTATGCTTTACAAAGACTTTTTCCCTCAGTATAATTTGTGTTTTCATTCTCCCAAAACTGTCCTTTGAAGATAGAAAGGTTCATTCCAATGAAGTCCAATTTATCAACTTTTTCTTTTACAGATTGTGCTCTTGGTGCCATATTTACAAAGTTGTTGCCCAACCCAAGGTGATGGAAGATTTTCTCCCGTGCTTATTTTAGAAGTTTTAGAGTTTTAGATTTTACATTTAGATCTATAATCTGCTTTGCATTAATTTTTGTATGTGGCGTGAGGTATGGATCCAAGTTCATTTGGGGCGTATGGATAGTCAGTTGTGCTGGCACAATTTGTTGAAAAGATGGTCTCAACACAAGATTTCTTAACAGTACCTTTGTGCTTTAATTAAAAAATCAGTTGTTTTATTAGTAACAATTGTGGAATTTTATCAAATACTTTTTCTATATCCATTAAATAATCATACAGTTTTTTTCCCCATTCTGTTAAAATGGCAAATTACATGAATTTTTTGCTGTCAAACCATCCTTGCATTCCTGGGCTGGACCGTACTTGGCTATCATATAACATTCTTTTCATATATTGTTGAATTCAATGTCCTAAAATTTTGTTTGGAATTTTTGCATCTATGTTCACAAGGGATATTAGGCTTTAGTTTTCCTTACTTGTAATGTCTTTGTATGGTTTTGGTATCAGATAATGCTGGCCTCATAGAATGAGCTGCAAAGTACTCCCATCTCTTTGATTTTCTGGGAGATTTTTGTGTAGAATTGGTATTATTTATTCCTTAGATAGTTGGTCGATTCTACCAGTGAAGCCATCTGAGCCCAGAGTTTCTTGGGGGGAGGGTTTTTAAGTACAAATTATATTTATTTAATAGATGTAGGGCTTGTCAGATGATCTATTTCTTCTTGAGTTCAGATTTGGAAGTAATTTGTACTTTTCATCTGAGTTGTCAAATATACTGGTGTAAATAAATATTTATAATATTCTCTTTTTTTTAATATTTTTTCAGTGTTCCAAGATTCATTGTTTATGCACCACACCCAGTGCTCCATGCAGTACGTGCCCTCCTTAATACCCACCACCAGACTAACCCATCCCCCTACCCCCTTCCCTTCCAAAACCCTTAGTTTGTTTCTCAGAGTCCACAGTCTTTCATGCTTCATCTCCCCTTCCGATTTACCCCAATTCACTTTTCCTTTCCTTCTCCTAATGTCCTCCATGTTTTTCCTTATGCTCCACAAGTCAGTGAAACCATATAATTGACTCTCTCTGTTTGACTTATTTCACTCAGCATAATCTCTTCCAGTCCTGTCCATGTTGGTACAAAAGTTGGTTATTCATCCTTTCTGACAGAGGCGTTATGTTCCATTGTATTTATGTACCATATTTTCTTTATCCATTCATCTGTTGAAGGGCATTTTGGCTCTTTCCACAGTTTGGTGATTGTGGACATTGCTGCTATGAACATTGGGGTACATGTGGCCCTTCTTTTCACTACATCTGTATCTTTGGGGTAAATACCCAGTAGTGCAATTGCAGGATCGTAGGATAGCTCTATTTTTAATTTTTTAAGGAATCTCCACACTGTTTTCCATCTATAATATTCTCTTGTTATCCTTTTGATATCTGTAGAATCTGTGGTGATGTTCCCTTGTTCCAGATGTTGGTCCTCTGTGTCTTTTCTTCCTTTTCTGGATTAGCCAGGCTAGAGGTTTATCAATTTTATTTATCTTCTCAAAGAACAAGCTTTGTGTTTCATTGATTTTCTCTATTGTGTTTTGGTTTTCTATTCATCGATTTTGACTCTGATTTTTATTATTCCCTTTCTCTGCTTACATTGGATTTAATTTGCTTTTCTTTTCCTAGTTTCTTAAGGTCATTGTTTGAGTCCTTTCTTCTTTTCTAATATAGGTGTTTAGTGTTATAAATTTCCACTTAAGTACTGCTATAGCAGGATCCCACAAATTTCCGTATGTTGCTTTTATTTTCATTCAGTCCAAAGTATTTCCTAATTTCTTTTTTGATTTATCAACGCATGGATTATTGGGAAGTGTGTCAGTTTCCAAATATTTCTTGATTTTTCAATCAAGTTTATGTTAATGATTTCTAACTTAATTCCATTACAGTCAGAGACTCTACTTTGCATGACTTGAATTTATTTAAATTTACAAAATTTGTTTTATGGCCCAGAATATGATGTATCTAGGTAAATGTTCTACATGTGTTTGAAAACAGTGTCTATTCTGCTATAGTTGGGTGGAATGTTCTACAGATAAAGGTCAATTAGATCCAGCTGGTGTTGTTCAAATCTACAACTTTGCTGACATCCTCCGTATTTGTTCTATGAATTATCTCTGTCTATAACTGCATATTTGTCTATTTCTCCTTGCAGTTCTATCAGTTTTTGCTTCACGTATTTTAAAGCCCTGTTATTAGATGCATAAACTTTTAGGATTGCTAAATCATTCAGTGAATTGACCCAATTATTTTTTCAATTTTTTTTCTGTCCCTCACTTTTTTTCCCCCCAGGGTCTCCAATTATACATATATTAAGCTGTTGTTCTACTGTTTACTGATGCTGTGTTCATTTTTTTTTTAATTCTTTTTTCTCTGTGTGTGTGTCATTTTATTTTCCATGGCTATGCCTTCAAGCTCATGAATCTTTTCTTTTGCGATGTCTACTCTGTTATTAATCCCACCTGGTGTATTTTTAATCTCAAATACTGTCATTTTCAGTGTAGACGTTGAATTTTTATACCCACTTAACTTTTTGAATACCTAAAATACAGTCATAATAAATATTTTAATGTACTTTTCTGATAAATCTCTTTTTCAGTTCTCGATAGATTTCAATTCATTGATATTTTCCCCCTGATGATGGGTCCTCCCTTCCAGTTTCTTTGGCTATCTAGTAATCTTTGATTAGATGTCAGATCTTTTGATTTTAGTTTGTCTAGTGCAGCATAGTTTTGTATTCCTATAAATATTCTTGAGCTTTATTCTAAGATGCTGTTAGGTTACTTGGAAAAAGCCTGATTCTTTTGTATCTTACCTTTGAGGTTTGTTAGGCAGGGCCACAGCAGTATGGACGCTAGTGTAATTATTCCCCCCACTACCGAGACAAGATCCTTCTGAGTACCTTATCCAATTCCCTTTCAAGTATGAGATTTTCCAGACTGGCAGGTGAAACAGGCTCTGCTCCCGGCCCCGTGTGAGCGCCAGGCACAATTCCTGGCCCAGTGTGAATGCTGGGCACTGTGCCCTCTCACCCTCTCAGACGGCTCATTCCCTGGCCTCCAGTAGTTCTGCTTGCATGCACGCACCAGTCAGCACCTCACAAGATCTATGGGGTTCTCTTGACATATGGCTTTCTCCTCTGGTACTTTGCCCTGGGAACTCTAGACGTTTCAGTCGCTCTGGACTCTCGGCTCCCCGTCCTCACCTAAGGGATGTTCCTCCTCCCTCGTCATCACTTATCAGCTCTTGAGAATCACCTCCCACCTTGGCTGTTTTCCACTCACATCAGTGCCATTCATTGCCTGATTCCATGTTTTGAAAAACATTGCTTCATATGATTTGTCTGGATTTTTGGTTGTCTCCGGCAGGAAGGTAAATCAGTCTCTGTTATTCTACTTTGGACAATGGAGCCAATCATTTTATACCCACAGAATGAGTTGGTTATAAGGCCATATCCAGTATTTCTCCAGAGGATCTGAAAGACCTACAATCAATAATCTAAGTTCGTACCTCAAGAAACTAGAAAAATGATAGCAAAATAAATGCAAAGCAAGCAGAAGGAAGAACATAATAAAGGTAAGAGCAGCAGTCAAAGAAATTGAAATCAGGGAAACTACAGAGAAAAAGCAATGGAACTAAAGGCTGATTCCTTGAAAAAAAAATCAATAAAATTGATAAACCCCTAGAAAGACTCACAAAAATAAAAAAGACCAGATACAAATCACTGATCCAGAAATCAAACAGGCTATCATTATAGACCCTGCAACAAGTAAAAAGTTAACAAGAAGCTACTCATAATATCAACAACTTGGAAGAAATGGATCAGTTCCTAGAAAACTACAAACTACCAAAACTTAACCAAAATGAAATAGACAATCTTAATAGCTTTATAACTATTTAAAAATTGAACTTGTGATTTAAGAAGAAACCCTGAAAAAGAAATTTCCAGGCCCAGCTGGTTTTATTAGAAAATGCTATCAAACTTTTTTTTTTAAGATTTTATTTTTGGGGTGCCTGAGTAGCTCAGTTGGTTAAGTGTCTGACTCTCGGTTTCAGCTCAGGTCATGATCTCAGGGTCCTGGGTTAGGCCCTGAGTCGAGCTCTGGGCTCAGTGAAGAGTCTGCTTGAGGATTCCCTCCCTCTTCCTCTGCCCTTCCCCTGACTCGTTCTCTCTCTCTCTCTCTCAAATAAAAAAAAAAAAAAGATTTTAAGTGACCTTCACACCCAGTGTGGGGCTCAAACTTACTACCCCAAGATCTAGAGTTGCATAGTCTACCAACTAAGCCAGCCAGGCACCCCTCTGTCAAACATTTAAAAAAGAATCAACACCACAATTTCCTACAATCTCTTCCAAAAAATAGAGGAGAAAATTAATTTTCATGAAGCTAGTATTACTCTGATACCCAAACCAGCAAAACCAGTACAATAGCAACAGAAAAAAAAAAACTATAGACTAGTATTGTTTGTGATCTTAGACATAAAAAATTATCAATTAATTATTAGCAAATCAAATCCAAAAAAACATATAAAGAATTTATACAATGATCAAATGAGATTTATTCCAGGTTTGCAAGGCTGGTTTAACATTTGAAAATCACCCATTGTAATCCACCATATCAACAAACTAAAGAAGAAAAATCATATGTTCATATTAAATAATGCAGAAAACGTATTTTATAAAATCTAACCCCCATTCATAAAAAATTCTCAGCAAGTTCGGAATAGAGAAAACTGATTTCACTTGATAAAGAACATCTATGAAAACCCAACATCTTACTTAATGATGGAAACTGAATGCTTTTCCTCTAAGACTAGGAACAAGGTAAGGATGTCCACTCTCACTACACTTGTTCAACATAGTGCTGGAGGTTCTAGCCACTGTAATAAGGCAAGAAAAGGAAATAAAAGGTATATGACATGAAAGGAAAAAAAAAACAGTTCTTATCTCCTGATGACATAATTGTCTAGGTAGAAAATCCCCCAGGAACCTATGAAAAACCTCTTGGAACTATAAAATGAGTTCTTCAAGGTTGCAAGACCATCACATAAAAATAAATTATGCCCATCTAGTAGCAATAAACATGCAGAAGTGAACATTAAAAACAATGGCCCTTACAATCACTGCAAAGAAAATAAAACACTCAGGTATAACCTTAACAAAACATATACAGGATCTGTATACTGAAAATTACAAAGTGCTGATGACAAACATCAAAGAAGACCTAAATAAAGAAGAAACATCCCGTATTCATGGAATGGGAGACTCAACACAATAAAGATGTTAATTGTCTCCAAATTATAGGTTTAATATAATTCTATCAAGATTCCAGCAAGATATTTTGTAGACATAGGTTTACTCTTAAATTTAGATGGAAAGGCACATGTCCTACTAAGGCTAAGATAATCATGGAATAGAAGTATAAGGTGTGAGACATGATTCTACTTAACATTAAGACATAGTCAGTAATCAAGACAGCACGGTATTGATGAAGGGAATAGACCAAGGGAACAGACTAGAAAACCCTGAAATAGACCCATACAAATATACCACATTGGTTTTTGAGAAAAATAAAAAACAATTCAATAGAGGAATGACAGCCTTTTAACAAATGGTGTTAGAGCGAGTGGACATCCATGACAAAAAAAGAAAAGGAATTTCAACCCAAGTTTCACAACCCAAGTTTTACATGAGAATTAACTCAAAGTGGATCACAGACTTAAATGTAGCATATAAAATCATAAAACTTCTAGAAAAAAACACAGCAGAAAATTTTCAGGATCTACAGCTAACCAAAAAGTTCTTAGGCTTGATACCAGAAGCATGATCCCTAAAGAAATGGATAAATTGGTCCTCATCAAAATGGAAAATGTTTGGTCTGTAAAAGACTCTATGAAGAGCCTAGAAGACAAGTACATTCCGGGTGAAAATATTTGCAAATCACATATCTGACAAAGAACAAGTAACCTGAATATATAAAGAACTTTCAAAACTGAACAATAAAAAACCAAAAATCCAACTAGAAAATGGGTAAAACACAGGAAGAGACATTTTACCAAAGAGGATGCACAGGTGGCAAAACAAACACATGAAAAGATGCCTCGCGTCATTAGCCACTAGGGATTTGTAGACGAAAACCACAATGAGATATCTCTGTACACCTATCAGAATAGCTAAAATTAAAAATAGCACCAACACCAAATGCTGGTAAGGATGCAGATAAACAGGATCACTCAGACATTGCTGGTGGGAACATATAACAGTACAGGCACTTTGGAAAACAACTGGCCAATTTCTTATTAAACTAAACATACAACTACCAGATGACCCTGCAATTGCACTCCTGAGCACCCATCCCAGTAAAACAAAAACTTATGTCACACAAAAACCAAAAGTACAAGTGGCGAAAGAGAAAAAAAAAATCAGTTTGATATCAAGACTTGAAATTTTTGTGCTATAAACACCACCAGCAAGAACATGAAGGCAACTCACCAAGTGGGAAATATGTAAATTTGTAAATGGGATATTCGTAAATCATATATCTGATAAGAGACTTGTGTCTAGAACATCGAAAGAACTCTTGCAATTCGGCAATAAAAATATAAGTATCCCAACTGAAAAATGGGCAAAGGATCTGAAAAGACATTTCTCCAAAGGAGATATAGAAACAGCCAGTAGCCCATTTAAAGATGCTTGACGTCATTGGCCATTAGGGAAATGCAAATCAAAACCACGGGGAGAGAGCATCCACACGCACTAGGACAGCTACAATCAGTAAGACAGTCCATCACAAGTCTTGATGAAGAAACAGAGAAGTCAGAATTCTCATACATTGCTAGTGGGACTATAAAATGATGTGGCTGCTTGGAGAACACTTTGGCAGTTTCCCAAGAAAGTTAAACACAGAGTTACCCTGTGACCCAGCCATTCCACTTCTAGAAGAATGAAGACCTACATGTACACAGAAACTTGTATCTAAAGTGTTCGTGACAGCATCGTTCATCATAGCCCACAAGCAAAAACTATCCAAATGTTCATCAACTGATTATTGGATAAATAAAAGGTTCTATATACAATGTACTACATATCTATATAGCACTTTTGGCAATAAAAAGAAATGAGGTATGATTGATGGTATTATATGAACGACCCTTGAATATATTATGCTACACGGAGAAAGCCAGTCACAAAGGACCATATTGTAGGATTCCATTTCTGTGAAATGCCCAGAATATTCAAAGTATAGAGACGGAAAGTGGATCAGTAGTTGCCTGGGGCTGGAAGGGGCACAGATTGAGGAAATGGGGTGATTCCTGATGAGCACGTGGTTCCTCTCAGGGTGATGAAAATGTTCTAAAATTAGATTGTGGTAAATGCTTGTACAAACCTTTAAGTAGAATAAAAACCATGCAAATTTTGGTACACTCAAGCCAGTGTTGTATGCATCTCAATAGAGCTATTCCAAACGAAAACAGAAGCCCTGAACATGAATGGTCACATTAGTTTTGTGCATAATAACTCATAACTGGGAACTACCCAGACGTCCTTCCGTGGGTGGATGGTTCCACAAACTGTGGTGCGTCCATACTAGGAAACACACCATAGCAATAAAAAGGAGTGACGCCCAACAACGTGGATGAATCTCATGGGAATTGTCCTGAGTGACAAAGGCCAACCCCGGAAGGTTGCCTACCCAGGATGCACTGTATAACATTCTTGTAAGGACAAAGTGGTAGAAATGGTGAAGAGATTGCCAGAGACACGGAAGAGGCAGAAGAGGCAGGGGTGGCAGGGATCGGGCAGCATCACTGGGAGGGATCACTGGGGGATGAAAGCATTCTTTATCTCGTCTGTATCGTCTGTATCGATGCTGAGATCCCCACTGACACCCTGATTAGCATATTGCACTATTGTTTTGCAAGAGGAAACTGGGTAAAGAGTACCGAGGCTCTTTGTATTATTTCTTACCACTGTATGTGAATCTGCAATCTCCAAAGTTTTTTTTTTTTTTTTCATCTTGAGGAAGTACTAAAAAGGAGGTAAATTAGGAATGATTACTTTAAGAAGATGTGAACTAGAGCTCTTATTTTCTGATCTGTAGCTCTCAGAACCCAAGCACTGCGGGAAAGGCAGCTGGGATACACACAGTGGATAGTGTCTTTTGTGTTTGTGTGCTTTTTAACTTTGTATTCGGGAGTAACTTCACTTGCAGAAAAGTTGCACCTACGCACATACGAAACAGCACGAAGGACACTGTACACCTTCCACCTGTACCGCCTGGTGCAGATGCACTGCCCATCTGCGGTCCTTCGCCTGTCTCTGAGCAGAGAGCCACCGCGCGCGGGGCGTGGCCGGTCTCCCTCAACAGCTAGCGAAGGATGCGGCCGGAGTAAGGACCTCCCTTAGACCACAGCACACTTACCAACCGCGGTCTATCTAATAGAGATCCGACCCCTTCCTCTATGATTCAAGGTCCGATTTTGTCACTTGGCCCGATAACATCCTGGAGAGCGTTTTTCCCTCCGGTACAGGATCTGGTCTAGGGTCAGATTCTGCGTTTTGTAGTCATTTCTTTTTCATCTGAAACCCTCTCCGCAGCCTTTTGCAGTGTCGCACAACTTCGACATTTCCCTCTCTGCTCCTGTCTTCAAACAGAAGGCAGGAACAGCTCGAAGAGCTGAGCCCCCACTCTGAGCAGTGTCCACGGAGGGACCCTGCGCTGACGTGGCGGCGGCCCCCCTTGGGGACCGTGACCCCCGCCCGGAGCCGGGACCCCTCCCACAGGCGCCCAGCCTCCCTGGCAGCTTCTCCCTTCAGTTTTGTCAGGGCGCCAGCTGGACGGCCTTGCCAGGCTTTCTCTCCCTTGGAACCAGAGGTTCCCAGAGCTACACAGCTCCAGTTCCTGGTCACCATCACAGGCAAAGCTGAAAACACAGTTATTCTGTATATCCCCAAATAAGTAGGCGGTGAAAGGAGCACAAACGAAAGCCACCCCCACCCTCGACGGGAAGCAGCCGGACATTACTCATTTAGCGAACGTCTGTAACGGTAAACCGAGGGCCTCCTCCAGGGCAGAGCAAATGTGCTCCTCCAGGAACAGGGAGAAGCCAACTTACTGAGACCAGGGTGCTCAGGGGGCAGGAGCAATCTGTCGAAGGAGGGAAATCGGAGTTTTCTGCTCTAAAGTAAAGCTCTGCATGAAAATACGAGGAAGGGGACACCTGGAGGGTTGACTCCTAAGACCCAGCGCTGGGGAATGAAGCAGGGGGAGGTCCTGTTTCTGGGGTAACTGATTTCTGCGCTGACGCCGCGGAGGAACCTGTCAGCGCAATGACGCTTTATATGCAGAAGGCTCAGCGCGGGCCTCCTGCCAGCAAGAGGGCGCATCTGAGGCCAGGGTCAGCTGTCACTGTGCCTTGTACCCCGCACGCCCTGATGGAACCTTGGTCTTTTACGACCGCACAGAGTTACCGCTTAGGGTCTTTCGGGCCGTCGGCTTCGTCCGCCATTTGTTCCGAAAGCCTGGGCTCCTCTTAACGTCACTTGCCCGCATCCCATCTCCAGCCCAGCGCAGGGCAGCACTCCCTCCGCCCGGCCGCCTGCAACAGCGCCCCGCAGGCCCCCTGCCACCTGTGTCCCTCTCAGGCTCTCCCTGCCAGGCGCGTCCGGGGGGACAGCCCGGATCAGAGCGCCCCCGGTTCCAAGTACCTGCTTTTGCAGCAGGAGGGGCACAGCCCAAGGATATGCATTGTCCAAGGGCACTCAGAGACCGGGCTGGACCTAAAGTCGGGGTTTCCCTGCCCCGGGAGACGTGCGGGGCTCTCCCCCTATGCCACCTTGCTGGCCGGAGCCGCATGCCCTCGGGGCCCCCGGAAGCCCTTCCAGCCTCAGGACCTGCCTGCAGCTTCTGTCCCTGGTCCCCGGTGACAGCAAGAGGGAGCCTCTAACAGCTAAAGCACAGTGTACACACACCCACTCAGAGGTCCCCTCCTCTGTGGTGGTTTTAACCTGGAGTACATAACCTCCCTAGACCCCCAAGGTCTCCCCGGTGACCTGCTGCCACCTCTGGTCTGGGACCTCACATCCTCCTCCTCCTCCTCTACAGGAGGTTGCTCTCCAGTCATACCTCCTCGCGCTCCCCCTCCCGCTCTGCCAGCTTCCCATTCTGGGGTCCACCCTGCCACCCTCACCGTCCAGTCCTTCCTCAAATGCCACCTTCTCAGCCAGGCCACCCCTGGCCAACCTCCCTGGTGCCCCCGGCCCACTCACCTCTCCACACGTGCTTCCCCCTACACTTAGCATCCTCTAGCCCACCGAGCCACACACTCGGTCACTATGCTTATCACCTGTCTGTCCCTGCCGGAGCGCCAGCCCCAGGAGGAAGGGGACTTTGTGGGTGTTTGCTGGCTCATCTATTCCCCAGTGCTGAGGCCCACGCCTGCCTGACACGGGGAAGGAGCTAAGTAAATATATGATCTCGAAGGAATCAATCTTGCCTTCACTTCCCTTTGCAAATCTTGTATTCTGGCCAAAATAAACTGCTCATCATTTGCCAGACTCAACTCCTGTTTACCAGCTTTTGCTATACTTTATCCTATTTCTTTGCCTGAAATGCCTCCCATCCCCACGCATTTTAAGGGACGGTCCAATAGCAATCCTTCCGCAAAGGCCTCCCAGACCCGCCCTCCGCACCCCCCACAGCTCACATCCCAGGGGCTGACCAGTGCCTTCCTACCCCAAAGATCTGAAAGTTAAGGCAGAGTTCACGTCTGCCGGCTCCCTCTGCTAGACAAGTGTTCAATAAATATTGACTGAATGAATCGGACACTGGCACTAAATTATGAACATTGTTCCCTTGCTTACCGAAAAAAATCCTTGAATCATTTTAAGTAATGAGCCTATGAAAGGAACACCGCCAGTGTCTACAAGACAAAGGCTTGGTATGGAGCTTCTCTAAAGAAACAAGGAGAATGCAACCTCTGGTGACAAGAATGCTACGGTAGCAAGACTGATCTGTTTAAGAAAAAAAAATGGAAATTTCTGACATAAAGTTCCTGAAGTGCACCCTAAGACATGCTGGAAGGAGGTGCATTTGGGGGCCTCAGGGCCATTTAAACTGCCTGTGACCAGTTCTGAGAGTTCAAGCTGTCCAGCTGACACCTGCAAGATGGCGGCACGTGCTTGGTTGCAGACAGCGGTGCCCTTGCTCGTCGCACGAAGCCTCTCCAAAGAGAGCCAACCCCTTTCCAATACTGCATCTCCTCCATGAACATGGTATAACCCCTTATTCATTTGGCCTGTGTCTAATTTCTGTCAGTAATGTCCTCGGTTTTCTGAGCGAGAGGTCTTGCATACCTTTTTTAGGTTTATTCTTGGGTATATGATATATGCATTTTAAATTTAACTTGCAGTTAATAGACTTTATTATTCAGAGTGGTTTTGAGTTGACGTTAAAATTGAGTGGGAAGTACAAAGAGTTTCCGTAATACCCGCCAACACATACACACCCTGAACAGTTTTCCTGTTAGTAACATCCTGGTACTTTTGTTACCACTGATGAGCCAATATCAATATATTATTATTAACCGAAGTCCATGGTTTACATTAGGGTTCATTTTTGTTATTGTACATTCTATGCGTTTTGACCAATGTACGGTGACATGTATCACTATTACAGTATCATACTGAGGAGTTTCACTGCCTAAAACTTCTCTATATTTTGCCTACTCATCCCTCCCTCCTCCTAGTCCCTGGCAACCACCGATCCTTTCACACCTCTGTAGTTTTGCCTTTTTCAGAATGTCATATGGTTGGAATTATACAGTATGGAGTCTTTTGATGTGACTTCTTTCAGGTTTATGATATATACATATATCATAAATATATGTAATAAAATAATAATGGCATATTATAATGCATATTAATGGCATATTATATATTCTTTTATATATATTATTAATATATTGTATAAAATAATATACAAATATAAAATAATAGTAATAACATTATATATAATATTAATAAACATTATGTAAAATAATATAAAAAATATATAATAAATATAAATATAAATATAAAATATATATATATTTTTAGAGAGGGAGTAAGGTGTGGGGGAGACAGGGAGAAAGAATCTTAAGTAGACTCCATGCCCAGGCTCACGACCCTGAGATCACAACCTGACCCAAAATCAAGAGTTGGATGCTCAACCAACCAAGCCACCCAGATGCCCCTCAGATATGTGACATTTTTTATAACAATGCAGTGATATCAGTTGCCAAAATGTTTTCCAAAGTGGCTGCACCATTTTACATTCTTGTCATCAGTGTAGAAGAGACCTTATTGTTCCACATCTTCAGCCACACTTGCTCAGTCTTCTAAATTTTAATTTCAGTCATCCTAGTTGGTGTTTAGCATTATCTCTCTACTTCCGACAGTGATATCTACCGCTATCAATCTCCATTTCCCTAATGATAATGATGCTGAACATCTTTTCATGTGCTTACTTGCCATCCGATGCCCTTTGTTGAAGAGTCTATTCAAATCTTTTCCCATTTTTGCTTTAATTCTTGATTGGGTTATTCTCGTATTGAATTATAAGAACTCTGTATATATTCCAGATGTAAGTCCTTTGTCTGATGTGTTTTGTAAATATTTTCTCCAAGTCTGTGGCATGCCTTTTCATTTTCTTGTGTCTTTTCATGACCAGAAGTTTATAATTTTGGTGAAATCCAACTTACTAAATTTTTTTCATAGTTCATGCTTTTTGAATCATATATAAGAAATCTTTGCCAAATCCCAAATCACTAAGATTTCTTCTGTATTATGTTTTTGGAGTTGTATAGTTTTCCCTCGTATAATTGGATCTATGACCCATTTCAAGTTCCTCCTCACCCTCCACCTCCTCCTCTTCTTTCATATGGTGTTTGATGAGAGTGAAGATTTGTTCTTTTGCATACTTTAAAAAATATTTATTTATTTGAGAGAGGCAGAGACAGGGAAGGCACAGAGGGAAAGTGAGGGGGTGAAGCAGACTCCCAGTTGAACAGGGAGTGCAACGTGAGGCCTGATCCCAGGACCGTGATCATGACCCAAGCCATAGGAAGACACCCAAATGACTAAGCCGCCCAGGCACCCCTATTCTTTTGCATATTTCTATCCAATTATTCCAGCACTATCTGTTGAAAAGATGATTTTTTCCCATTGAAATGACTTGGCACTTTGTTGAAAATCCATTGACCATATACGTGAAGGTCTATTTCTGGACATGCTATTCTGTTCCATTCATCTATTTGTCTATTTTCATATCAATACCACACTGTCTTGATTACTGTAACTCTACAACAATTCCTGAAGTCATGTAGTCTAACTCTTCCGACTGTGTTCCCTTTTAAAGTCGTTTTAGCAGCTCCAAGTCCTTTACGTTCCCATATAATTTTAGAATCAGGTTGTCGAATTCTACGAAAAGACATGCTAATATTCGATTTTGATCACGTTGAATCTGTAGATAGCTTTAGGAAGAACTGCCCTCTTAACAATGCTGAGTCTTCGGATTAATAGCATGGCGTAACTTGTCATTTATTTAGGTCTGGGTCTTTTAAAATTTCTCTCGGTAATGTTTTGTCGATTTCATTGCACGCATCTCATGCGTTTTAGCCCAAGGCATTTCATAGTTTTCTGATGCTTGATTACTTTTTAAATGTTAAACTAACCTTGTATTCCTGGCAGGAGGAGACCAACTTTCAGCACACTGCAGATGTCTTTTCATTGTCTTCTGGCTGAGAAAATTATCTCTGTTTTTGGTTGAGAAATCTGAGAATTTGGTTGAGAAATGATCTCTAACTTGTTGCTCCTATGAAAGTAATGTCTTTTTTGGTTGTTTTTAACCTCTAGCATCTTTTACAATGACCTCTTTGTTTTTCAGCTGTTGCACTATAGTGTGGCTAGATATGGATTTTTAAAAATCTTTACTTCTGCCTGTAGTTCTGTAGATTCTTGAATGTGTGACTTGATGTCTTTCATCAGTGTCAGAGAAACTTCAGTCCCTATCCCTGCAAATACTGCTTCTGCTCCATTCTCTCTTTTGTGGCCTCCTAGGATCCCAATTACATGTACAACAGAATTCTCAATACATTTTTATTCTGTCCTTTTGTCTCTTTGTGCTTCATTTTAGATATTATTTTCTGACCTATCTTTAATTCCACAATTCTCCCAACAGTCATGTCTACTCTGCTATTCTATCTATCTACAGGGTACATAATTTCGGTTTTTGTATTTTTTACTTTTGTAACTTCTACTTGGGTATTTTTCAAATCAATGTACTTTCTAAATATATAATTTCTAGTGTCTACCAAAGTTCCCAACCTCGTTGTTTATCTTCTTAAATAGAGTAAGCAGGTTATTTTTAAGTTTATATCTTATAAGCCTAATACTTAGCATCTCGTGGGTCTGTCTCTATCTAATCTATCATTTCTGTGGTTCATGAGGTTTTCTTGCACACTTGCTTGGTTTTGTTGTGTGCCATTCTGTGCGATCTGTCGTGCCTGACCATGGAAAGGATCACGTGGGCAGAAATTGTGCAAAGTGATTCTACTAATCAATGGTGAAAATTACCATCCCCTTTCAAATTTTTTGGTAAAACATTAAAAACTCTCTTATTATCCCTTGTAAATGAACAGGGGAACAAAAAATATAGTAAAACTAATATGGACATAGGACATTGTAATTTAAAACATTAGAAACACTGAAATCCAAGTATCTCATTTTTTTGTTAAAAAAAAAAAAAAAAACTTACCCAAAGTAGCTTGAACCGTGCTTCCTCTCATTGTACAACTCACGATTTGGAGAGAGCATCTTTTCTGGGCTTCCCTAAATTGTCAAACTCCTACATTTGGATTGGCTTCCAACATTTGTCAAGTTTAATGTCGTGGAGTATCCTGGAGACCTCCTCCAACGTTAAGGGTTCTGCTAGGATCACCTGGTCTGGGACCTCTCCATCTTTCTGTCACAACCCCCTTTCTCGTTTATGCGGGTAAGTCACTCGGACCAGGGGCCTCGGGCTGCCCACACAGTCTCCAAATGGCAGCATCCCTACCGCCGGCTGTTATTCCCGTAACTACATGCATGTTCGATTCTAATCTTACTCGGGCATCACCGCCGTTCATTTCTTTGCTGCACCTTTTTCTTTGTTGCGCCCCTGAGGAGCTAGGAAAAGGTCACGTGGGTTTGCGGCTGGGAGGCGAGGGGGCGGTCTGTGCGGGAACTGAATGACAGATGGGCAGGGCCAATCACAGACTGACTTTGAAAAGAGAGACGGGATTGGCCACTGATCCTTATATACATCTGTTACCTGTATCGTGATTTGCAGACTTCCCGCACCCGCTTAGTTCTGGCACCTGATCTAGAACGCTTGAGCTGTACTGTGGGGAGCCTGGTGGCGTTTAACTAACTGTGGTCATCGGGATTCCTGCATATGGAACTGTACAGTGGGGTCTGCCTATATTTGAGAATTTGTTCCTAGAAATAGAGGCCTAGGGTGATGCTTTGTTCCTGCAGGCATCTGCTGGGGTCCTGGCAATCTGGGACCACCTTCGTCCAGCCTCTGGGACTGAGACTAGTTAGAACCGGGCTCAGTTCGTGAGCAAGCTCATCGATTTCCAGTCACCTGTTTTCCTAGAGGGCAGCTTTTTGGGTCCCAACACAAAATTTGGGCTGTTTCCCAGGATCTTCCCTTCTTAGAGGTTTTACAGCCCAAGTCTTTACTCTTAGCCACAGACATGTGCTATTTAGCTTCTTTATTGCTTCGTCCATAAATTGGCCAATACACCAGGGACAAAATGGCCCCGAAGGTCAAGTGCCCATCCTCTCCAGACCTCAGCCTGACAACTGCTCACCACCAGAAGAGTTCTCCAATGCTCCTCACATACATTTAAAGATTTTGTCCACCTTTTCCAGTTGACTTTCAAAGTACTAAGCCATTATCAAAAATGGAGCCCCTGTGTCAACATTTTCAGACCTGTTTTTCTCTTTTTTAATTTCCAGAGCTCCGGAGTATTTCTGTGCCCTTAAATAAACTCTGTAGACTGGCATATGACTACATTTCCTTAAGGTTTTCCTCATATTCAGGCAATCTGGTTATAACAGCTTTCTAGTAAAATGCCAATAAAATTTTCAAACAGAAAAACTCATCTTTTCAACAAGCACGAGGGCATAGATTATTAAGTAGAGAGGGAGGCTTTGTTCATTCAACAGGTATTGTTAGGAGCCTTCTATGCTGGGCCACGTTCTAGCCACCGGTGCAGAAGTGAAGAAGACAGACAGACATCCCTGCCCCTGGGGAGCTGCCATTCTGGGGAGGGGAGGAGAGGCGGACGGGAGGCCCATGGAGCACAAGCACGTCCCGTGATGGATGGTGACAGGCAGGCGGAAGGGGCTACAGTTACAAATACGGGGTCAGAGAAGACTTCCCCATGTGGGGAAGAAGCACAGTTGGATGTCCTTCCTTCCTGTAAACAGGGACGCGGAGCTGGGAGAGTCGCAAGGGGCCAGAACCTCCTGACTCCGGCCCCTCCACTGCTCACATCCTCCGCAGCGGGAGTGCCGCCCGGGTCTCAGCCGGATGGAGGGAAAGGAGGAAGCCACCACACTCTGCCACTCAATGTGCTCCCACGCGTCCCTCTACAGCTCTCTGGGCGTGTGTCCGCGGGACCTCCCCCACCCTGGCTGCCTCGTGCACCAGCAACTCTGGTCCCAGGTTTTTATCTCGGATGTTCTAGATTTGTCTTTGGTCGACGGAGCCAGATGCTAAGCAGGTCCCTCATGTTCGTGTATGAACAGGAGAGACGGTGAATTCCACGAGCACGGGTCATCGTGTGGTGCCAAATAATGGCCCCCAAAGACGTCCACGCTCCAATCTTGGAGCCTAGATGACCTAGATGACCTCATGTGGCAGAGGGGGCTCTGCGGATGTAGTTGTGATGAGGTCATACGGGAGCAGGGCGGGCCCTTAATCCATGAAGATGGTGTTCTTATAAAAAAGGGGGGCCATCTGGACATAGACACACACACACACACACACACACACACACACCTTGTGATGACGGAGGCAGAGACTGGACTGATTTGTCTCCAAGCCAGAGAATGTCAGGCTCGACAGCTAGCACTGCAAGGTAAGTGAAGGCAAGGAAGGGTTTGACCCGGAGTCTCGGGGGGGGGAAGTAAGTGAAGACAAGGAAGGGTTCGACCCAGAGTCTCGGGGTGGGGGGAT
>CM052807.1:117032653-117048194 GCA_028533885.1 Nasua narica | reverse complement strand
GGGGGGGGGAGTAAGTGAAGACAAGGAAGGGTTCGACCCAGAGTCTCGGGGCGGGGGGTAAATGAAGGCAAGGAAGGGTTCCACCTGGAGTCTCAGGGAGGGGGGGCGCAGCCCTGCCCACACTTTGGGGTCAGACTTCTGGCCCCCAGAACTGCAGGGGAACACATGGCTGTTGATGGTGCTGCTTTGTTACACAGGCTCGAGGAGACGGACACAGCCCCGGACCCCAGCTGAGGAGATTAGCCTGGGTCACCCGGCTGGGCCCGGGCCTTGCCAGCTACAGGGAGGCAGAAGGGAGGGTCTGGGAGAGTCAGAGTGAGAACGACTCAACCCATGGTGCAGATCTGGACCAGGAAGGGGCCACGAGCGAAGGGATGCGGGCTGCCCACCCACGGCTGACCGCCGGCGAGCGAACAGGGACCGCAGACGGCTTGTCCATCTCCACAGGCGGGATTGTTCCGCATGTACAGTGCACCTCAGGACTCCGAACTCAAGAAAACAAGCCCGACCTCACACCCGTCTGGTGGCCTGATTTGCAGGGAGCCTAGCAGAAGGAGGGGAGTGTGGTCAAATGGGTTCCGGAAGGCGGCCCAACACACTGTCGCGCCCGCGGAGGAAGCAGCCAGGCTGACCTCCCCAGCGCCCCTGGGAGCCAGCCCTGCTCCCCACCTGCCGGAATAGGGCTCCTGACAGCCCCGGACAGGGTGCAGCTGCCTCAGTCCCACCGCCACAGCCACGGAGCCAGAAGCCTCCCGGCCTCGGCGTCCCCCGTCATCCATAATCCATGGAAAGGCGTCTGTCTACGGAATCATATGCCTCGGTCACCGCTGACACACCAAATGGTGTCAAGCTAACGGCCCACGATCCAGCTCTCGTCCCATCCAGTCTGCCTCTCGGGGAGCAATTATCATGCTTATGTGATTAAGACAGACTCGGTGCTCCAAGGGCTTATCTGCTTTTAATGCTGGAAGGGTTGGCGACAAAGAGAAGGCAGACCCCAGAAGTAAGCGAACCCTGCCGCCTGCACTTGGGTCATTAGATGCACGATTAGAGTTAATATTCACCTCAGATTTAAATTCTGCTGAACTAAGTGGGTCAGGAGGATTTCACTTGAGCACTTAATGCCTTCGAGATCATAATGAGAACGGCTAAAATGGGTTCTGAAATCTCTGGGATACTTTTTGTTCACTCTTGCCTCCTTCCTGACTTACCTCCTTTAGTGAAAGGAAGTTCTGAATTTTACAGACAAATATTTATGGAGCCGCCCATTCAGATCACTGCTAAAATCCTGGCATTACCTGCGTGAGGACCCGTGTCCCCTCTCTGCCTGGGCAACGCACTCGTCGCGCAACACAGTGCTTTGTGAGGGCGGGTGACCATTCCCGTCGCCTTTCCACGGCGATGTTCCCCAGAGCCTCAAACACTGCCTGGCACAAGGCAGGCACTCAGTAAATATTTGTTGAATAAATGCACGAGCTCGGAAGTAAAGGACGGAAGCATTCAGCAAACAGCTGCCGCAGGGCGGGCAGAATGTATCGAATCAGAGAGCTTTCCAGCTGCCCTCGGGTTTGAATGTCTGCAGGACAAAATCTTGCATCCGGTCAGGGGGAGAGTCCCGGAAGGCCTGACGGAGGAGGGGGCCCTGCTTGAGCCTTGAGGGAATCTCCGCGGGAGGGCAACCCCACACCAGCTCCTGAAGCCAGTTGCGCAGCCCGAGGCTGAGCCGATGGTGAGCAAGGCCGCTCTGGTTCTGGGCTTCCGGAGTCCAGGTCGCACGGGGAGAGCAACTTTCATCAGGAAAAGCCCCTGGGCATCCTAAGTGCTTGTGGTGAGGAGGTCCAATTGGGGCAGGGAATTCAGAGAGGCTCCCCTAAGAGGGCAGCTTCGAGCTTGGAGCCGCAGGGGAGAGGCTCTGGGGGCTGGACGGGGGCTGGGTTCGGGGTAACGGAATGTCCCGGGCAGGCGGGAGGGGCCCGGGTGCGTGAGAGGAGCCGGTGGTGCAGGAAGAACGTCGGGCCCGGAGAGGAGGGCTGTGCCTTCCACTCACACGGAAGCTGATGAATGAGGCGGGATGAGTCAGTGCGAAGCCTGATGGCGAAAATAAGCCAAGAAACATCTGCAGAGTTCTCACTATGTGGCAGGTATAACGCCCTCCGAAAGCACTGCTATCAGCCCCGCATGCTGATGAGAAAACCGAGGCGCAGGCTAGAAGGGCCCATGTGAGGCCCCGGGCTGCAGGGCGACCCCACGCTGGTCCTGCATCCAGAGCCCCAGCCGGAGGCCACGTCCCGGGCCGGGAGGGAGGGCTGGCCACTCTCAGCGGGAGCCTCCGGCAGGGTCAGGGTGAGGTCAGGAGGCCAGTGGACGTTGGGCCTCCACAAGGACCAAGTGCACGGGCCTCCAGGGAGGAGGCAAGGCCAGATGGACCTGGGGAACGGTGGAGACCAGCTGCTGGCGCCGGGAGAGAGGCGCCAAGAGAGGGGCGCCAAGGGCTCCGGACCGGAAAGTGAGCGTCTGTGTCCCTGGTCCCTTGGCAACGCAGCTCCAGGCGTGCACAGGCGATGGCTGAAGCTGTCTTCCGACCTCAGGCAGAGGACGTGCCAACACCTCCGGCTAGGATGTCACTTTTCATCTCTGAAAAGCAGTTCCTCTACCGAGCCCTCAGGTAGGATTCTTGCTCTTGTCCTGCGGAGCTCTCGTTCTCAGAGACCGTGCCACTCCCGATGTCATCATAACTGGCCGCCGCGCATCTTTCTGAAATACCTTCTAGAGGAGGGTTCACGCGGCTCGGAAGGCCCACCTGTGAATGCACAGTCAGCTCGGGCCTCCGTGAGTCTGTCTTCCGTGGTCGGGCCGTGAATGAGTCACGGACGTGTCTGCCTTCCTGGCTATCGTTTTCCTTCCAGATTCGTGCTTCTTTATTGGCCCTGTGAGTACTAAAGATTAGCAGCTGTCCTTGAATGTGGTTAAATATTCACCTCCACCTAGCCTTCTGACCTCGACGCTAAAAGCCAACTTCCTTAGATTCATCTAAGTCAAGAGGACGGAGCAGAAGAAGGTCGATCATTTTCGGTCTCTGAGCTGAAAACAAAAGACCCCCTTTTCCTCCTCCTACAGCCTGCTACATACTCTCCCCTGCCTTCCAACACAGCGCCCCAGGAGCTTTGAGAGAATGGCAACTGCTCTTCGCAGAAAGCATCCTGCTGGAACCTTCCTGTGTCACCTCAGTCGGGAACTGTGACCTTCCAAAAGGCTCTCCCCAACCCCTGCCCCTTCTCCTCACCCTCCCCCTGCATCTGGAGCCCCCTTTCTCTGCATCTGACTGATGCTCTGGGCACCATTTCCACCCCCCCACCCCCCCAACCCCGCCACACAAGAGTTCCTTTAACCCCGAGTATGCTGGTCTTTTCCTCTCGAGGAACATCAGCTTCAAAGGCTTCTGAACGCCTGATACCTTTCTCGCCATGCCTCTCATTGTTCAAAGCCTTCTTCTTGGGGTGCTGCTCCCTACAAAGCCTGGGCTGATGGCACCCTGGCCCGGCTGAACTTCTTCCTTAGCTCTCAGGACTCCTGGCTGAGGAGAATGGATTAGGTTCACCTTCCTGATTCGACGATTACAGCAGTAGAATGTCTTCCTTTCTGGAGAACTCTCTGCACATGTGGGTGCTTCCAAGGAGAAGAGGGAAGGAGGTGTTTTCCAGAGCCTATGTGCGCTTGGGACTGGGTGCCACGCACCTTCAGGGGAGCCCAGAAGATGCAGGAGGGAGGCCCCTGCCCCGACTTGCGACACTGACGGAGGCGGTGGAGAAAGGGGGCGATCATCACGGGCCAGCAGAGCCCTCCCCCTGCAGATCCGGGCATCCGAGGACAGCACAAGCCATTCAAATGCTCTGGTTTCAACCAGATTTCACATTTCTGTGAATAATTTTCCTTTTAAACATCATTCCCCTCAATCCCACGCCCGATCCGAGCGCCCAGCAAATGGTTAAGACTCTGGCCCGGTTATCGAGCCCTCCCATAAAATGAGCCAAAAGGAGACTGTAGAATTTAGAAAAAAATCTCCTCCTCCTGATCCCTAGAAAGGGGGAATGGGCTCCGCGTGTTCGCAGCCTAGTCAACTGTCCGATGAGGAAAGCTGCTGGAGAAGCTTTCAAAAATTCTTCTGGCCAAAAAATATCCCATTTAACATGCAGGCGATAGGAGAAACCCGGCCTGCTGACAATCAAGATCTGACTGCAGAGCGACCCTGTCTTTTACGAGCCACGTTGCTTCGTTAGAAACCCGCACTGAAATAGTCATGTCGGGCTGACAACTAACTAATTAGAGTATTTCAGAAAGGACACGAGCACATGTCAGCTCTACATAACTGGGTCCCTTCTACTGGAGCTCGGCAATCTGTCACCGTAGTGCGGTTATCACATAACCGCAGGCTCATTCGGTTACGAATGGCTGCAAGAAAGCGTTGGGCCTCACTCACTCGTAAAAATGGGGGGAAAAAAGGAACTACAATATACTGTCCACTTAACTGTATTATAATTTCGAGCCATTCACACAAAGCTTCATAATCTTGGAGGCGAATCTTCATTCTACACTTGCTTTCCTAACTCTAGTCAAAGTGATGCCTTCCTAAAGGTCTGCTTGTGGCCTCTGAGCTAAAAGTGTAAAGCGAGTACGTCAGACTAGAAACTGTCACTCCTCTTTATTTACAAATCTCTTAAAATAGAGCAAAACCGAAGCAGTCAGGCGAGCGAGCGTGGCTGCCTGCAGCACGGCCACACGGAGCCAGCTCTTTCTCTAGCTGCCCCTTGCCCGTCCGATCCCCACACCTGGAGTGGCCGCGGGACCGCTGCTCTCTCAGAGGGAAGTGCTCCCGAACTCCCACCGGCGTAAAAAGACCCCTTTCCTGATTGAGCCAGTTGTTTCAAGTCTGAACCCACAATCACAAGTGGAAAGTAATCGTATTCTATTTAATTAGATGCTCAGGTCAGCTCCTGAAAAGTCCATCTGATACATGATGTGCCCCAAATCTAGCGATGATCACGGTCGGAATCGCCTCGAGGACGACCACCGCCTTTATGACACAGACGCCCCGCGCGCTGCACAGCGGGGCCCGCAGGACTGCAGCCACGCCCGTCTTGGGGTGACCAAGACTGCGGTCTCCCCATCCCAGGTGGGAGGGAAGCCGCCACGTGCCAAGGGGGCCTGGTGGGCAAGCCTGCCCACCGCCCTTCGAAGCCACATTGGCAGCCGGTAGAAAGCAGAGGCCCGCCAACCAATCCCTGTCCGACTGAATTCTGCTAGTGGCTTTGCTCAGTGACCGTCCGCAAGGACCTACTCGGGACGTAAGACCAGCGGGGCAGACGCGAACAGGGTCCGCGAGCCAGAGCCCCGCAGGGAAAGGCAGTGTTGCTTCCTGAGAGCCTTTGAAAATTCCAGCCAGAGCGACAATAACGCAGGGACGAGCTGAGGCTCACGGAGGAGCCTCGGCCAGGATGGGGCAGCTTCCTCCTCGGACACCTCCCGGGCTACGTGTGGGTTTTCCTATCCTACAGGGAGTCTGCGTGGAAGCCTCCACTTTTGAGCTTCCCAACCCCTCAGAGAAGTGAGCCGGGATTTTCTGATGAGAAGAGAGCGGCAGGGCCGCCTAGAGAGGTGGCCGAGGACCCCGGGCCTGGCAGGCAGCCGCTAAGGAATGAGAAACCAAGTCTCGAGCTTAAATAACCCAGCGCATTTCCACCATATTGATCTGTTTACGACGCGACCCCAACCGTCCGAATGCGTCCTCTCATTCCCAAAACACAGGCAGCTCGGCCACAAAAATAATTCTAACAGGGCTGGCGGGGCGCGGGGGGCAAATTCTTCACTTTTCGGAGTGCAGAAACTCTTCCACACACCACGCCGTCACGACAACGAGATGCTACGGAATTCAATGCTCCGGAGGCAAGGAACAAACACGCCTCCTGATCACAAGAGCGATCAGGCTGGGTCACAGCTGATTATCCGCAGAACCAGCCCGAAGGTCACATGCACGTGCTCTTTGCCATAAGGAGCTCACGGCATGTCAGCGTGGGGAATCCTTGGAAAAAGAAACAAGGTCTTTCACATTCAGCCCACTGGGGCTTCTAGGGTTTCCCCTGTTCAGTTCTTACTTTATTTTGATGTATTTATTTATTTTTTAACTTTAAAGACTTTATTTATTTATTTGTCAGACTGAGGGAAAGAGAGAGAGAGAAGCAGGGGGAATGAAAGGCAGAGGGAGAAGGAGGCTTCTCACTGAGCAAGGAGCCCGATCAGGACTCGATCCCAGGACCCTGGGAACATGATCTGAGCCCAAGGCAGATGCCCAACTGACTAAGCCACCAGGTGGCCCTGGTTCTTACTTTAAAACTATCTTTGGGGCGCCTGGGTGACTCAGTCAGTGAAGTGTCTGCCTTCGGCTCAGTTCGTGATCTCGGGGTCCTGGGATCGAGTCCCGGGTCGGGCTCCCTGCTCAGTGGGGAGTCTGCTTCTCCCTCTGCTCCTCTTTCTGTCAAATACATAAATAAAATCTTAAAATAAAAATAAAACTATCTTCACACCAAGTTGGAAATTCAAGTTTACTGCCTCATTCTCCTTAACCACATGACCTGGCCTCGGAGTCGAGCTCGCTTGTTCCGTATCCCTAACAAGGCTGAAGTAACAGATATAGCAAATGACTACCCCGCACACAGAAACTATGCCTTCCTTTGGGATGTCTATGGAACATAGGAAAGACTGACTCAATATCAAGTGAGGAAAACCAGAAATAAAACCAGTGGTCCTCAAATTCAAAAACAGGGGGCGCCTGGGGGGCTCAGTGGGTTAAAGCCTCTGCCTTCGGCTCAGGTCATGATCTCAGGGTCCTGGGATCGGGCCCCGCATGGGGCTCTCTGCTCAGCGGGGAGCCTGCTTCCCCCTCTCTCTCTGCCTGCCTCTCTGCCTACTTGTGATGTCTCTCTCTGTGTCAAATAAATAAATAAAATCTTTAAAAAATAAAAATAAAAAAACAAACAAAAAACCAAAAACAGCAGAAATTACACAGGTCACATCCTCTCTCGGAGCAATGCAACAAAATTAGTACAAATATTCGACAAGCACACCAGCCACCGGAAAGGTGAGACCCTCACGCTATTTTCCTTTAAGAATACACACAGAGATGCAGGAGAGGAAAAGGAGAAAAGAGAATTGGGGGTCCTTAAAATCTGGTCACACTAAGCCGAGAAACATTTGATTTTCTTTTTTTTTTAAGATTAAAGAATCTTTGTCACACAAACATAGATGCTCACAGCACGCAAGAAAAAGAGCGTTGGCTATCAATCAGGAAATAGCAAGACGTTTTGGCAAAAAGTTTCCCTCTATATAGTCCAGTTTCTCCTTTTAGGATGAGGACAATCTCCAACTCTCTTTTTTGGGTCCTGGTACAAAAATCAGCTTCACGGGCAGACCTGTGGTTGTCTCGCTCCTTCTTGAGGACCTTAGCAGCAACTCAGCGGATGGTTGTCGAATGAATGAATAATATATATATATATTATACACAATTACACACACACACACACACATATTCAGGGATTGGCTAAATAATGACTTTACCCAAACACAATGGAATATTACCTAGACATTTAAAACGATGAAGCAGAAACACATTTATTTTACACAGCACAATTTTTCATTACTCAAGAGCCAACGAAGCAGAAGTAGATTACCAAGAGGCTTCTACGGAAGAAACGCGCCTTTCCTCTGCTCTCTCTCATTCTCTCTCTTACACACAATCCTTAAAAACCTGTTTGCAAGTCTGACCGACGTGAGCTAGTACGAACTATTTCGCAATTATGGGATGTCTCTCATTATATGTCTAAGAGCTGAGAAAAGGGAGAAAAAACATTTTCTCTACCATCAGGAAACTTACTTCGGCCTCAGAGTTGTCCAGGAGAGGGAAAGGGCCGCTTCTCCTATGACAATTCATTCCAGACCTGACCTATGACCCCAGCAGCTTTCCGCTGGATATTCCAATCAGCATGAAAACATTAAGAGCCAGCACCTGGTACTTGAGTGCCTGTCAAAGACTAACACTTCTCACGGTTCAGCTGTCCAGATTGATGCCCGAACCAAGTTGCTATCAAGGAATGAACCTCTAGGGAAACTAAGACAAGAATCTGCCACTTAGCAGTACCTGCAATCGGCCGACTTTCAAAGCACTGAACGTATAGCTAACTTTGCACCACAAAGTAATATAACTCACCCCAGACGGCTAGTTTGTTAGGCAAGAGAAAGAAGAAACACTTAAATGTTTCCGCCTGGAAACAGGAGCGAATAAACCTATTTACCTGTGACAGCAACGTCTTACTTCTGAGCTGGTCGCAGCGTGAACGGTTCCTCGCGGAGGCCGGGCTCTTCCCTGCAGCCTTGGCAGTGAGAAGGTAAAGGAGGAAATGATTACGGTATGTCCTCTGGATTCTCCCCAACTCTCCACCACCTTGGAAGGGGAAAGTCACCGTGACCCTACTTCAGCAGCAATGGAAAACCCAGGGTGCGCCCCTGCCCTGGCGGGTCCCCAACCCCCGCCCCGCGCACCCTTTCCCAAGCGGCCCTGGGAGAGGAGGGGGCTCCCTGGCTTGGGGAGGGGTAGCTGGGGTGGCGGTGGCCGCGCAGCCCCTAAGGGCCCAGAGCGCCCCGCAAAATCCGACGTTACACAGTCGCGGACTTTTCTTAGAAAGACGTTTGACACTGACACTTGGGGCACGCCGTCCCTCCTTTAAACTTGAAAATTAGTTGAGGAGAGCCCGGGCACGCAGTCGTCCGTCCCCTGTGGGTCTGGGGTGGGCGTGAGGGCAGGGCCGGGCTTCCGGAGCGCCGCGGACTCCGCCCTGCGCCCCCCCCCCGGGCCCGCGCGGCGGGGACGCGGGCAGACCCGGGCGCGGACCCCGCGCGCGGGACTCGCAGGGCCGGGCTGGGGAGAAGCGCCGCGCCGCCGCCCCGGGCTCGGCCGGGTGGCCGACTGCGCTCGGACGCAAAGTGCGGCAGTTCCTCAAAGCTGCTCGGCGGGCGAGTTTCTCCCGTCCGACCGCAGCCGCCGGGGGTCCGCCTGTCCCGGCCTCCGGCTACCCAGCCTCGGGGATCCCAGGGGTCCAGGGAAGCGCCCCCAGCCGGTGCCCCCCCCCCAGATCGACCGGGCCGAGCGAAGGGCGCGTCCGGGGCCCCCGCCCGCTGGGCCTTCCCTCCCGCGGGACAACCTGTGCACCCAGCGTCTCCGAGGCCCCGGGCGCTCGGAGGGAGGCCGAGCAGGGGGCGGCCCCCTTGGCCCGGGGATCCCCCGCACCAGACCCAGCGCTCCCCGCCCGCACCCCTGGGTCCCGCGCATGCGCCGCCCGGCCCTTTCCCTGGCCGCCGCCGCTAGGCGTCCGGAGAAGGGGAGGCCCGGTTCTCGGACCCCCGCGAGCGCCCGCCCGCCCCTGGGCACCTGGGGCCGGTCCGCCGCCTGCGGGTCCGCCGGGCGAGCGCGCCGAGGGAGGCGGCGCGGGGCAGGGCGCTAGCTGCCGCACCCTCCGCCCCCGCCGCCCGCTGCCCCCGCCGTGGGGCTGCCGCGTCCCCTGCCCATGCCCGGCGCCGCCTCTCCGCGCCCGTGCCAGCCGCGCCCCCCGCGGCACGCGCCGCCCCTCTGCCCCCCGCCCCGGCCAGGCTGCGCGGGCGGCTCGCGCGGGTGGCCGCCGGAAGCCCCGCCCCGCCCCGGGCCCCCGGCCGGGCCCCGGGCGGGACACACCCCCCTGGCGGCCGCGGCCGATTGGCTGCCCGCGGGGTCGGGGGCGGGGCCGCGGCCTCTGGGGCTCCCACCTCGTGCCCCGCGGCGGCTGCACCAGTGGGGAAACTGAGGCCGGAGAGGCGGAGGGACTGCGGAGGTCGCCGGGAGGGCGGGTAGAGAGCCACGGTGGGACAACGGTGCAGCTGGGCGTCGGCGGGCGTCCGGCCCCGCGCACCGGGAGGGGCTGCAGTTGTGGCGGGGGTGGGCGCGAGGCCGCTGGACCCTGGAGGTTTCCGCCCGGCGCCCAAGCCACGCTGGCGAGGCCCCTCCTCCCTCGGCAGCCCTGCTCGGACTGCCTCTGGCGAGTGGGTCTAGACCCAGGCGGAGGTGCGAGTGCCCTCGAGTCTCGGGGTGCGCGGGGTGGGGGGCGGTCGGGGCGGAACCAAGGACCCCAGCACACAAAAGGAGGAGAGGGAGAACAGCGAGCCGAGAGGACGCGTCAACAGGTGGCGGAGGTGCCCGGGCGGGCTCCGCGGGCGGGGACCCAGGGTGAAGGGCAGCGGGGACAGCGTGGGCACCCGCCGCCAACTCCGACCACCCGCCCCACACCCACACCCGCACCGCCGCTGCCGGAGAGCCGTGTCCCCTCCCGCCGGGCGTCAGGGGCGAGGGGCTGACTTTGTGCCCGGCCAAGGCGCCGGGCCTCTGCCAGCGCAGGGGGAGGTCGCGGCCCGGCAGCCAATGACAAGGAGCAGGGGAGAGATCTGCAAAGCTGCTCTGTTTGCGCAGAGGCGCGCGGAATGCACAAAGCCCCCGGTGCCAGCGCATCAGGGCACCCCTCCCTTGGGAACGAAATGTATACTATGCCAGCCTTCCTCCCCGCCCTCCCCCCGCTCCTTCCACTGTTCTATTTGTAGCGGCGAGCGCCCAGGAGGACCTGCTCAGGGCAGGATACCCAGCTTCAAACCCCTGTATTATGCAGAGACTCTGGAGCCCAGGCCGAGCCTGGCCCTTTCACAGTCGCCTCTGGAACTCACCCTTGTGGATCGGCCCCCACCTGTAGTGAACTTCGCCCTTCCCTGCAGACACACACATCACTTTCCGCTCGCACGCCGACAAGCCCAACTTTTATTGCACATCCTAGCAATAACCAGTATTTGGGTTATGTTCCAGTTTTCAAGGTGATCCCCGTGCATTCAATCCTGGCGATGGCACAGGCTGGGTAGGCTGAACTGTACCTCTTACTCCTGTGGCTGGGAGCCCCGGACGGTGCTGGGTCTCGTGGCTACAGCAGCGAAGGAAGTGCAGAGCTCACATCCTCAGGAGGACTTTCAGGTTCACCGATGTTATCTGACCACTCCAGATCTGGGGCCGTGAAGGACCGGAGTCCGAATGCAGGGGTGTTGGCTTCTTTTCCCAGATACACTGTGACGGTCTGCCATAAACCCTTTTTTTTTTTTTTTTTTTTTTTTGCTCATAAACAACTTTTATTTTTGTTCTCAGTATGTGCCCTTGAAGATTCCAAAATGTCTGGAGTTTCTGATTCTCCTGGGACCAGAGGTAAAAGCATTGTATGGAAACACTCCACCTTGGCGCCTCGCTCTCTCCCGAGGAGCTAAGTTTGAAGGCCTCAGAGAGCGGGAGCTGACACTCACACCTTATTCCAAGATGGGTAACACAGTGAACGAAGAATTAGTAAAACAGGTGGATAGAAAGACCTAGCAAAAAATCATTTCAACTGAGGACAAAGGAAGCTGTTAGGGTTCAATAGAGTAGTGTAGGCACCTAGCAGACATCAGAACAATTATATTCTCGGATTCCTAGTACTCTCAAGGTTTTAAGGAGAAAAATTTTGTTTTTCATGCATGTGTCCAAAGTTGTCCCTTTCGAACAAATGCTTTCGGCCACCCATACCCTCCCTCCCCCATCTAGGTGGAGAGGAGAAAAATGCTCAGATCGCCTGGGAGCACCCATGGAGGCAGCTCCAAGCATGCTGCCCTTGGGGTGGGGGGCGTGGGTCCCTGCTTGTGATGAGGAACCTGTCACACACCCAGCTTAGGAGACTCTGTCACAAAGAACGCCCCCCCCCAGCTTCCGGAAGTTTCTCCCTCCCTCTCTCCTTACCTGCAGAGTCGGTGGAATGTGGGCAATGCCAAAGAACAGAGACAGCTTCCTGTGCAGGGCGGGGCAGGATCTGTAAGATCGGGGACAAACTTGCGCTCTTGACAATGTGTCTGACCCCCTGGGTCCCCCTGGAACCTTAATAAATACTAGGAGCCTTTGGGGGTACATGTATCTCAGTTCATAGTTTCCGTCTACTTGGGGCTGATGCTGTTCCAGCGTTTCTAATCACATTTTCTAAACTAGAAGATGTTCAGAGACATCATTATTATGGTGCCCACGTTCTGATCGGGAGACCGAGGCACAGAGAAGTTGCTTATGGGACCAGGTGACGGAGGCCAGTTGCAGAGCCCAGGCTAGGAGGCCGGTCTGTGGCACCCACACTCTCTGAGCTGCTCCCGGACGCACCAACTTGCCCAGTCTCCCTGGGGCTGCCGAGGCTCTGCCCTTGGCCTCTGGGTGAGAATCAGGGTGCTGAGACGTTCAGAGAGGAGGTGGGTAGCTGGACGGGGCTCCTGCCGCTAGACACCAGGCTGTGGGATAGACAATGAACTTGGACGAAGGTGATGTGAGCCATCTGTGTCCAGAGAGAAGGTGAGACCTGACTGCCTCCCCAAGCCCGGTGGGGGAGTGGGGGACGTGCAGGTCCCGTGGGTCTGGGGGCCAGGCCAGAATCTGTTTGCCCTACAGCTTAGCTAAGCCCTCTTCCAGGAACCAACACCTCTCCAAGTCACTTGTTTGCCCTTTGCTGATCAACAAAGCCTCTGATGAGAGGATGAGATGGGAGTCATCACTCAGGGCAGTGGCCTCTGGTCTCCTGGAAGCCGGCCCTCGGGTCAGGTGGTGGAAATCGATGGGGCAGGGAGCACAGGCTGAGAAACGGAGAGTCGGCTGTTGGCAAGGACAGAGCTGCCCCGTGGCCCACGGCTGGCCCTCGGCGGGGGAAGACGAAGTGCAAGTGCGTGGCTGCTGTCCTAGGAATGACCGCAGAACCTCATGGGTCCAGATAACTAAGTCTTGTCACATTAGGGCAAGGAGCTCACAACAGTTCTGCAGGGCAGCTGGGCTCATCCCCATTGTACAGATGAAGAATCCGAGGGCCAGAAATGACACTGTTTGGCTGAGATCTCCAGGAGGGAGCAGGAACCAGGCTATCGGATTCCACCACCCGCACCGGCCCCGGGGTACCCCCCCAGAGGGCTGGTCCAGAAGCCAGTGCTCCCCTGGCCGGCTACCCTGGAAGGCACAGGAACACGGCGTCAAGCATCTGTCTCGGCCCCAGCGCTGTGGGGTGGCAGCGGCATGTGCAGAAGCCTACATCAGGAGAGAGGGGCCACGTTCAAGGGGGAGAGAGTGAAAATGGTGCAAGGCAGCGGTAGCCCTAGTGGGGAGTTTAGCTTGGTTCCATGAGATTAGTAAGAAATAAGAAATGATGCATGCTAACCGATTGTTACTACTGAAGCAGAGGTGGGGTTGTGGGTAGAGCTAGGCACTCACATCAGGCCTGCAGGTTCTGGAAACTTCTGCAGGCCCAACAACTGCCGCTGTCCTCGCCATTCTGCCTCTAGGATAATTAACCTGTCCCCAGCCTAGAAGTCCACGACAGCCCACCAGCAGCAAGGCTGACCCTTCCCTCCCTTCCCAAGAGTAAGCTATCCTCCCCTCTGGTCCTCACCATTCCATCCCAGGGGGCTTAAGCTCCTTCGGACAGGGGGCTGCGTTATCGACGTCTTTGGTCCGGTTCAGGGCGTGGGCTTGGAGCTTGGACCCACGTGGCCCAGGAGGGGAGCGCCTCACTGTAAAGCATGGTGCAGAAAGGCATTTGGTCGGATATTCGGCTCTGCCGAGATGGGGTTCGCAATGATCTGACCTGGGTAGGTGTTCCCATTGTTAGCCGGACTGTTGTTGGGGGGCGAGGTCGGGGGGAATGCAGATGGAAGACACAGCGTGTTCGCCCACAAATGCATAGTAAAGACTGGTATACAGACACACCACACAGAGGTGTGCTTCTGCTTGGGACGCCCCCAATTTCCCTCATGAAACTAGTAGACAGAACCGGGCACTAGGAATCAAACAGATCTAGACAGATAGGCCATGGGTGCCAAGTGTCCCTGGGCTGTAGTGAGATAGGGAAGAGAAGCAGGGACCTTGTGTTTCTTGTAAAGCTTCAACTAGTCTGTTTAAAGAAACAGCCCTTTTCTCCCCGAAAGTATGTCCTTGACATTCTTGGGTTATTACTGAAAATGCCTTTTTTTTTATTTTTTTTATTTTTTATTTTTATTTTTATTTTTTTTTTTTAAGATTTTATTTATTTATTTGAGAGAGTGAGAAAGATTGAGAGAGGAGAGAAGGTTAGAGGGAGAAGCAGACTCCCTGTGGAGCCGGGAGCCCGATATGGGACTCGATCCCGGGACTCCAGGATCATGACCCGAGCCGAAGGCAGTAGCCTAACCACTGAGCCACCCAGGCACCCCTGAAAATGCCTTTTTTTTTTTTAAAGATTTTATTTATTTATTTGACACAGAGAGAGAGAGAGATCACAAGGAGGCAGAGAGAGGAGGAAGCAAGCTCCCTGCTGAGCGGAGAGCCCGATGCGGGGCTTGATCCCAGGACCCTGAGATCATGATCTGAGCCGAAGGCAGAGGCTTAACCCACTGAACCACCCAGGCATCCCTGAAAATGCCTTTTCTTAATAAAAATGTCTTAGACGAAGTGCTGGTCATGGTTGATAGGGATTGGCCCCCAGGTCCGTCCCCAAAGCTGTTTAATGTGTCGTCCGTTTGAAAAGCCCAAAGTCCGGACCTCCTGGCCCCCAGGAGCTCTGTTTACTGATAAACACACAGCACGTTGCAAAGCCTCCTGATGTTTTTTCCAGTCTTTTTGGACCCAACTAGCTCCCTCCTCCAAATTTACTTGTGATATTTATTTGCAAGTCAACATTCTGGTTTGTGTTGAGACTTGCAGCGTGGAATATACAGTCCTCCATGAGGGCCCGATTTTGATCTTTGACAAATCGAGGGAGCAGGGTGTGGGCGGCCGCCTGGGGAGCCTGCCCAAGTCACACCCACGTGGGGGCCCGACTCACATGCCATTGGGCATCCCGGGGGTGGGGGAGAGGTTCCTTCTGCCTGGGAGCCTGGGGTGCGCGGGGGAAGCAGCGGGCGCTGGCGGCAGAAAGAAAGCTGCGTTCCGCGCGTGCGCAAAGGCCGTTGCTGGACCGATCTCTGGAAGGGGACGGTGGCGTGGGGCAAGGCACCAGACCAGCAGCCTGGCGGGCAGCCTTCTCAGATGGCTGGTGGGGAAGACAGAACCCCGGGGGTGGGGACTAGAAACCCATCACCTCGTTTCTCCATGTGGAAGCAAGTGGTAGCGCTGGGTTTAATTTTAAAGCCCCTCCCTCCCCCCGCCCCCCCCCCGAAAACACGCCCTGGGGACGGCTAGGTAGGTGTCTCACCTGCTGGAGGACCTAGCGCTGATTTCCTCCCGGAGAGCAAGGCAGGCTCCGGGCTCCTGCAAAGTTGCCAGGAAGTTTTCCCAGGCCTCCTTGCTCCCAGGTCCCTGGTGCGTGGCCTTCGGGCCTCCAGCCTCACGTGAGGGAGATCTACCATGAGAAAGCTGGTACCTTGACTTCTGTCCTCACATGCCCCACCCGTCAAGGTCAAGGCC
>CM052807.1:117010138-117032153 GCA_028533885.1 Nasua narica | reverse complement strand
TGAGAAAGCTGGTACCTTGACTTCTGTCCTCACATGCCCCACCCGTCAAGGTCAAGGCCCAAACTCTTCAAACTGGCAAAGGGCCTCAGGGCAGAAGTGGCCTCTATTCCTGCTGCCGCGCTCGCCCCAAGCTTGGCCTGGACGTCCTCAACTCTTTTGGGTACTTGTACAGGCTTTCAATCATCATTTGTAAGGGATTTTTTTTTTTTTTTGTCTTGTAACACTTTGTTTATTTTTATTTTTATTTTTTTAAGATTTTATTTATTTATTTGAGAGAGAGAGAGAGATCACAGGTAGGCAGAGGCAGGAGGAGAGGGAGGGGGAAGCAGGCTCCCCACTGAGCAGAGAGCCCGATACGGGGCTCCATCCCAGGATCCTGAGATCATGACCTGAGTCGAAGGCAGAGGCTTTAACCCACTGAGCCACCCAGGCGCCCCTATTTTTTTTTAATTTTGATTAACATATAATGTATTATTTTGTAAGGGATTTTTTATTTTTTATTTTTTGTAAGGGATTTTTTTAAATAGAAAACGTTTTTCTTATTTCTAGAGAGAGAACTGGTCCTAATAACTTAGCCCGCCTTTAGCAGACACAGAAGCTTACGTTATTATTTCAGTCAGCGGTGGTACTGATCTGTCTTCTGGTTCGGATATTAAGCACGGGGACTTCGCTGTCCCTGATGCGATGCTGTGTGTCGCCCCCTCGCCTGGCACCGGGGCAGTGGTCCCTCGCTAATCAGGGATTTTTTAGCATATCACTTAAGAGCGGTGTGGGTCCTGGGCGAGGCGGCTCGCTGCCCCTCTCCCCGGGGGGGGGGGGGGGGGTCTGGTGCCTGAGCTCCCTCCCTGCTTGGCTGCCCGGAGAGGCCGTGGGTGACGTGCCCGCCCTGTGCGGGGCGCTCTGCCCTTGGCACTGCTGAGCCTCAAGGAGGCCTGCTGGCGGCTGTTCCTCCCCCTGCTCCCAGTTGGGGAAACTGAGGTCTGAGGGGCTGAGCCATTGCCCTGAGATGCAAACCGGGGAGCTCCAGCCCCGCCCCGGCCTCCAATGGCCCCGGCTCACGTGTCCTTGCTTTTTCCACTGTGCCCCCCACTCCCCTCCCGGGCGCTGTGACCTTGGACAGCCACGACCGCCCCGTGTCCGTTCCCGACTGTAAGCTGAGAGGCTGGGCTGGCTGATGTCAAGCGTTCCCTGCCAGCCGGGGACTCTGAGCTGGGCTTGGGGGTGTGACTGGGACGTGCCCCAGGAGCCAGCTGCCAGTGCCCACGAGGGAGGCATTTTTTTCTGCCTCGCTGGGGGAAAGCAGACACATGACTCTCTGGCCTGAGCACTCGCGGTGAATTATGAGCAGCGGGGCTCACGCTCTGTGCTTTGGAAATGTGTTTAGGATGGATCTCCGGGCCTGGTATCAGTGGAGCTCGCGGCCTGGGGGGACGGGTGGGGGGGGGTGGAGGGGAACCAGCTCCCTTTCTCTGCTGGAATGTCCCAGGCCAAGGCAGGAAGCCGCCCACCTCTGCCTCCTGCAAACAGGGAGTAGAAGGGCAGCTCCGGGGCCTGTCCCCACCACATCCTGGGATGTGGCCTCCCACCCTCCAGCTTGCTTCCCGTGGCTCTCCTAGGCCCTTGGTGCTCTGGTCTAAAAGTGGGCTCTGGCTTCTTGTGGGGACCAGCAGAGGCGACGGACCCTGCCTCGGGCGGAGAGGAGGCTGGAAGGGGCATGCCTTGGCAGTCAGACAGACAGCGGGCCTCGCGTGTCCTCACTCATGCTCCGCGACGTTAGGGGACCAGGCCCCCGGTTCCCACTCAGACCGGGCCTCCTCGCCCAGTTGCTTCTGACCCCTTTGGAAGGGAACCTGAGAGGTCGGCCGGTAGCAGAGCAGGGAGGGGTGGCTCTTTGCAGGAGCTGCGGTCCAACTGGAACTTTCCGGACTGGGGGAAAGGGCAGGACCCCATGGGATCCTCACTGGGCCACCGGGGCCAGACACAGGCCCTGAAAGGAAGACGGCCGAGTGGCTGACGCCGGGCTCACCGCGAGAGGCTCCCTGCCCCTGCACCTTTTTGTTCAGGGCAGCAAAGTTGTGCTAAAAGTCTGAGCTCCAGGCCCAGCTCTGCCGGAGGAATCTGGCTGACCCCCTCAGCGCCCAGCTTCTCGGTTTCCTTGTGGGGGGCACTGAAGCTGCCCCGGAGGGTCACCGCCAGAGTCAGAGGTAATGGAGATCTCCACGGCCCAGTCGAGAGGCTGCTGGGCCCTGACTCCTCCCTCACCCGCCTGCACAGTCTTTTCACAGGGGCCCTCCAGTCTCACTTCCGTTATCCACCAGCCGCGGGCTCTGTCCCACCCTCTCACCACCCCCCTGGAGTCGGCCAGAGTCACACCCCCACCTCTCTCTCTAGCCTCTCCACTTGCAATCTGATGAGTCAGACTAGCTTTCCCTCGTGTGGGGTACTGCCTCTTCCGGGAAGTCCTCCCTGATCTCCTCTGTCCGGGCCCCGTTCCGTTCCTCTCTTCAGGGCCCTATCAGCCCCAGAGCCTCTGCTATCTTCCCGGGTCATACACGTCTGTTTACTAGTCCATCTCCCCCAGACTGGAAGCTTCCTGGGAATTAGGATCTTATCTGAGGTTATTAATACAAATAACAACAGAAATGATAGTATAAAAAAAATCACCTTTTTATTAGTACGTTACCTTCTACATGTTGGGATTTAACAATGCCCCACGATTTTGTGCATAAAGCTCTCTACTGATTGTGTTTATTCATACTGCAATATTATAGTGAAATACATCACCTACACGCTCTGCAATTTTGCTTGTTTTTAATATGATGCATATGCTACTTACTATGTTCGACTACACTTTTAATTTATTTTTTACATTGTAATTTTTTGTGGTGGTGGTGGTGGTGGTAAAATAAACATAACATTTCCAGTTTCTAAGTGTACGGTTCTCCCTGAGGCCATTACCGTGATCTGTCTCTTTTGTTCTCTCGCAGCTGAAACCCTGTAACCCCCGAGCCCTCACCCATCCCCCCCACCTCCCCTTCAGGATACTCAGTTGCTATAAAAGAGATTTGGGAACGTTTGGCGGAAACAAAATGAGATCTGTAGCTAAGGGTCCCATCGGTGTTAGCTTCCTGGTGTGGGTCCCCGTGAGTGGTCATATAGGACGGCCATTCTCAAAGATGGTGGCTTCAGAACTCCTTTCTACTCTTAAAAGCTATTGAGAACCCCAACACCTTTTGCTCATGTGGCTATGCTTGTCGGCATTTCCAGTGTTAGAATGGAAATTGAAAAAGAACTTTATTTATGACTTCATATAAAAATAACAAGCCCTGAACGTATACAACACTTCGATTATATTTTTCAAAGCCCCCTCCGATGTTTTAAAAGATGTTTGCAAGGCTCTCGAACGTCTGGTTTAACGGCAGGTGGCCGGCTCCCGGTCAACTTCTAGCCTCCCGCAGGACCCGGGAGGCAGAGCCCATTTCCTGGGGGTGTCAGGTAATCGCGGGTATTCTTTGACTCGGCTCCAGAATTGAGCAAATGAGTGTTTCTTTTCTTTTTTTGATATAATAGCTTTGGGGCAGTATATTCCCATGCCATAAAATTCATGCCCTTAAATTCTAGGGTTTTTAGGGTATTCACAGATCTGCAGCCCTCCCCCCTCTTCTTCGTCCCTGGGGCCTGGGGCAGGGGGGCGTTTGAAGGGAGTGCGCTCGGACCAGGGTAAAACCGCCTCCCCCCCCCCCCTCCGCTCCGATAGGAAGACATCCCAGAAGGGGAGGTGCCAGGCTGGCAGGGGTCCCGTTAGGAGAATCCTCAAGGCCGGGAGACAGGTGGACGCTGAGAGCCCCCCACTCCCCCGGGAGCACACAGGAGGAGGACCTCGGGCAGCCTCAGTGAGGACCTTGGGAGAGAAAGCCCATCCCCCTTGACTGCCCAACACGGCAGTGCTCATTTTGCACCCAAGGAGACGGGGCGGTGGGGGGGGGGGGGGGGCGGGGAGGGGCGGGCAAAGCCGCTGGAGCAACATGGAAAATGTGTGGAGGTCAAGAACACAGTAATTGAAAGAGTATTCTGTGGCTGCTGCAAAACACGACCACCCTTAGTGGCTAAACACAACCCAGACCTAGTGTCTCAGCGCTGAGGTCGGAGGAGTCTGGTGGGGGTTGGCAGGGCTGAGCCCCCTCCGGAGGCTCCAGGGGAGAATCTGCATCCCGACCTCCTCCAGCTTCTAGAAGCCGCCTGCATTCCTGGGCTTACGGCTCCTTCCGCCACCTTCCCAGCCAGCAGCCCCTACCACCCGGTCTCTGACTCTGGCCCCGCTCCCTCCTCTGGAACGCCGTGAGGAAATCCACCATCCTCGCCTCAGCTCAAGATCTTTAACTTAATCTCCTCCGCCATCGTGTTTCTTTTGCCACGCAAGGCGACTTCTTCTCGTTCTGGGATCAGGACGTGGACATCTTGGGTGGGGGGCTTGTTTCGTGTCATCACAGTGGTCAAGATCACGGCCACGGGAGCAGACGGCCCTTGCCATTTGTGGGCCCGTGGGCCAAGCGTGGCGCCTCTCCGTGCCTCAGTCTCCCCGTCTGTAAAGAGGGCATAATGATCGGGCTGCCTCATCAGGCCGTTGGAGGATCAGTGAGGTAAGGTCCATCAGATCCTCGGAGTGGGGCCGAGCACTTGAGAAGGGCTGGGGGGAGGCTTGCCTCTGTGGGGTCCGCACGATTCCCAGGGAGTCAGGCCATCCTGGCCATGGGGCTGGGGGCAGGCCCTTCACGGACGCAGCAACCCCGTCCTGACAAGTCACCAGGAAGCCTCCCCTCACCCTGCCTAGGGTTGCTTTGCTGTCGTCACTCCTTAGGGTCACTGTGCCACCCTGGGGGCGGGGCAGGCCAATCTGTGCCCCAGAACCCATGTGCCCAGCCTTCCGGAGGAACTTCCCGGGACCCAGTCAGGCTCCCGTGGGGGGCACCGCAGCCCTGGTTCAACACCCTCTGGCCCATTATGTCAGCGAGGACACGGAGGCCCAGAGGCGCACCAGCCAGCTGGGAGGCCTCGCCGCTGCCAGGCTCCCGCCTGCTGGCCCACGGCTGTTTCCATGAAACTTTCCGGGAAATGCCGGCTGATGTGGTTCGTGGCAATGTTTCTGGAGCCTCCCGTGTAGCTGAGGAGGGTGTCAGCAGGCAGGACACACTCCACCCGTCTGTCTGTCCATCAACCCTTCCCCCCTTGCACACGCAGAGGGCGCCCAGGTGTGCCCTGGCGGTGGGGGATGGGAGGACGGGCAGGTGGGGCCTCGGATTTTTCCGGTTTACAGGAAAGAGACTTGAGTTTCCTTCATTGTCATGTCCTCTCGTGTCCCGGGAAGTCAGAGGCGCTGAAGGTGCTCTTGTCGGATCGTGAATCATCCCTTGGTCGACTGGTGGACTAGAGACAGAGTCAGAATTTCTCCCCACTGCTGCCTCAAAGCCTCCATTTGTCTCTGTTAACATAGAATGGAAAGGGCATTTCTTTCTTTTTTAATTTTTTTTTTAAAGATTTTATTTATTTATTTGAGAGAGAGCGCACACACAAGGAGAATGACAGGGAGAAGCGGACTTTCTGCGGAGCAGGGAGCCCGACACGAGACTTGATCCAAGGACCCCGAGATCAAGACCTGAGCCGAAGGCAGATGCCCAGCCAACTGAGCCCCCCAGGCGCCCCCGAGGTATTTATTTCAAAACAATAACAAGACCATTGACCTCAGCAGGCCTTATGACCTTGAATGGATCCCTCCCGGGCTGCCGGGGTGGCACCACGAGCCCCCCAACGCAGGAGGGACATTCCCTTGGAAGCCAGGCCCTGCGCCTAAATGAGCATGTCCTGCTGGGGGCTCCCTGGAACCCCGGCTCTGCGAGAGGGCTGTGGGGCTCGGCATGGCCAGGCCGCCGGGGGAGCCGGGAGCGTAGGCTCAGGGCTCTGCCTGCCGCTGGGGGCCTGTGCGTACGTGTGTGTATACCCGCGTGCACACGTGTGTGTGTGCATGCTTGTGACCGTGCACATACGTGTGCATGTTTAGGCCAACTGGGTGACTATGTGTCGTGCACGTCTGAGTGCACATGTGCATGTATGGGGTCTACATGTGTGCTTGTGTGTGCATCAGTATACATGCAAGCCTGTGTGCGTGAACATACACACACACATGTGCACATGTGTGTGCGCCTCTGCCCGTGCTCGTGTGTGATGTGCATTTACGCCTGCGTGTGTGCAACCGTGCATGTTGGTGTCTCTGTGTGCGCACACACGTGAGTTTTTCACGTCCTCCCTCAGGCGACGCTGTGCAAAGCCGAGGTATCGGGGGAGGGGGAGGCAAGTTCGGGCCTGGGGAGAACTCTGGGCTCGGGCCGGCTGCCCTCGGCTCAGCCACGGTCGGCTCCGATCAGAAGACCTTGGGTGCCAGGCCAAGGTCAGCGGAGCAGAATGCTTCCCAGGACAAGGCTTCCAACACCTTTGACCGTCTCTCTGTTGCTTATTTCCCAACTTCTCCCACTTGAGGGCATCTTGCCTGTGTTTCTTGGTTTCTAGCCCGAGACCCTGCTGCCACGCTGTACAGCTGCACCCGCAAGTGTCCCTGCCCCAGCGAGGGCGCCCGCTCCGGGCCAGTCTCGGGGGGATGCCCTTCCTTGGTGACCCGCCTCCCCTCCGCGGCCAAGGAGCTCAGGCCCGACGCCCCCCCCACCCCCGGCTCTAGGGGGCTCCTTTGTAAGGTCCCCCATAACGCGAATAGAACAGCCATGAGTTTCTCTCGATCGTTTGCTTTGCCGGAAACAAAGCCAGAATTGTCCACGCTTGTGGGAAAGGGCAGCAGTTTGCGTAGCACAAAGAATTTAATTTTTCCTTCCCTGATCTGAGCCCTATCACCAGGCCCATGGATGCTGGGAATTCGGAAGCTCCTTCCGGGACAAGGCCGGGGCAGGTGGTGCAGGTGGCCTGCCAGCCAGCGCCACTCACAACCCCCTGTTGTCCCCACCGCACCTCGGTCCTGCGGTGCCGAGATCCTCCCGCATGTGTGTCTGGGACGCTCTTGGCTTCTCCTTCCTCTCTCCAGACACCGGGTCTCCTTCTCCAGGCTCCTCGCTGGGTCCCTGGGCCTCCGCTCCGGCCTTCAACGCTGGCCCCCGTTGCTTCCAGCTGAGTGTGGCCATCTTCTCCGTCTTGGAGGAGCTGCAGGCTGGTGGCCAGATTGTAAGAATTCAAGAATTCTCCCAGCTTTCTAGGGGAGGAGGTCATCCAGAAAACATGTCCGCCGGTTGACTCTCCAGGAGGATGTGGGCAATGATGGGAGGCTCCCCACCCCTGCGGTGCCCTTGGAATGTACACTCTACCCGCTATTCCCACCGTGGAAGCTGTTTTTAAACACACAGCCTTGATGGATGCCTGGGCGGCTCAGTCAGTTAAGCGTCTGCCTTCGGCTCAGGTCATGATCCTGGGGTCCTGAGATCGAGTCCTGCCTGGGGCTCCTTGCTCGGCGGGGAGTCTGCTTCCCCCTTCTCCCTCTGTTCCTCCCCTCCCCCACTCGTGCTCACTCTTTCTCTCCGACAAATAAATAAATAAAATCTAAAAAAAAAAAAAAGACACAATCTTGAGAGATTAAGGTGCTGTTGAGACCTTCTGGGCTGTGTCCACGACTGATCCCAGTCAAAGCTTCTACCTAAACCGTGACAGCTTCAGCAAGCAGATGCCGAGATCGCACATCTCACGGCCGCCCCAGACGAGGCTTGCAAGTAAGTTCCTTTGCTTTTTAAAACCTGTCACCTACAAAACAAAAAAACAAAAACAAACAAACCAAGCAGGCAGTTGAGCGGCTGGGGCCCCAGGGATGTGCGGGAACCCGCCCCCCCAGTCCTCAAAGCCCCGTGAGACCCAGGACCCAGAGGCCAGGCTCTCGGGCACCCTGTCCGGTGTGGCGGGGTCCTGCCAGGCAGCTGCCCACCGGAGGGGGCCGAGCTGGACCCACATGGGGGTCCAGGAGCCCTCGGCAGGCTGGCCGCGCACCTCTACCTCCCCCACCCTGGAGAGCCGAGGGTGTCCTTCACGTCACCTCCTAACCACTCTGCACCCCAGCCCCCAGTCCCACAGCGAACCGGCCTGGGGCTGGCTTCCCCAGAACAGTGGAAAACCACAAACTCACGCTGGCCCTGTCCTGAGTGCTGTGGCCTCCTGCCGGGGGAGGGCCCGCAAGGGAGAAGAGTCCTGGCTTCCAGCCCTAGCCGGCCCTGACCTTGACCTGGCCTTTGGACTCCTGTGGCCATGTCACACGGACATCGAGTGGGGCCCTTGGCCCAGTGGCTCCAGGGAGGGCTGTTCCCGTAACGGTCTGTCTGAATTCCCACCCCTGACCCTGAGCGTCTCCAGTCCCCCCACACCACCCCCAGCCGGGCCCTGGCTGGTAACCAGCCCTCGGGCAAGCAGCTCCAGCACGAGGCCCGGTCGGTGGTGTGTACCCCAGGGCCGTGTGAGCCCCAGCTCCTTCTGACAAGCCCCCGGACCTCCAGCCTTCCCAGGCGCCCAGGACCCCACCCGCTGCGGTCAGAGAGGCGGCTCCCGCGCCCAGCCCCCGCCGGCACGGCCCAAGGACAGAGTCAACTACGAGGCGAAGTCCCAGGCTGGGTCTGGTTGGACGTCAGCAGCCCGAGGGGAGGGGAACGCCGGGTCCCCCGCGGCACACAGCTCACAGGGAAGCTGGACCCGGACCCAGAGCTGAGGGTATGCAAATCTCGCTGTCCTGGGGCGGGGGGTGGCTGCAGACCCCGAGGCCGCCCAGGGGTCTGGATCCTGCTGCTGGACCTGAGGGCTCAGGTGCAGGACACACACAGCCCAGAGGCCATCGCCCCCTGCCCCCTGACTCAGGCCCCTGGACTTACCTTCCTGGCCTGCCCCGCGCTGGGCGCTGCTGTGAAAGCACGACCCAGAGGCTGGACGAAGATGCTTCTGGAAGGGGCCCTACCCTGGCCACCCCGGCCACTGGGGCCACTCACACTACCTCCTGAGTTTGGGACCCAGGCCCGGCCCTGAGCCCAAAAACCACACTCATGCTGCACAGCTCCATCTAGAAACATCGATGTCCCCAAACCACGTACTCCCGCTTCTCCTCATCTGCTTTTCTCTGAATATAGGGACTTCTTTGGAAGGCTCACTGGCGTCCCTCAGCACCCTGAAATAGGCCTGGGGGCCGCAGGGAGAGCTCAGGAGATGTCCCGTGATGACAGGTGTGGTTCTAGATTACTCTTCCCCATTTGACCCGGCACGACTGCTGTGCCCTGCAGGTGTCAATCTCGTCTTCTCAGCCCCTTATGGAGCCTCAACCTACTGCCTCCCCTTCCTGCCCAGAGTTCTTGCCCTCCCTCCATGATCTACACTGACCGCAAAGCTCTCTCTCTGAAGCCAAACTCCCCAAGGGCTCCCCTGCCTCAACCAGCCACCTCCCTCCACCTAAGGTTCCAATGGGCCTGCCCCAGGACCTTTGCACCTTCCCCCCTGCTGATCCATCTGCCTGAAGCACCCTCCTGCCCCTGCAGCCTAGGCACCCCAATATCAGAGGCTCTCATCCTCCAAGAGGCTTTTCTGGACCCCTGTCCTGTACCCTCCTGGTAAAATGTTTGTCCCCGAAGCCCGCCAGCCCCGTCAGAGCACGATGCGGTGGGCAACTGTTCTCCAGGCAGACTGTCCAGGGTGTGGGTTGGGAGAGCAGCTCCTTCAGAGCCAAGTCTACCCCAGCATTCACGCCCCATGGAATTGGACCCCAAAGTGCGATGGGAAAGAGAACAAGGCCGGAGGGCCCCACAGCACCAGCCCCGTGGCCGGGCCAGGATTGGGGAGTGGGAGGGCGGCGGTTGGATTCTGGCGAGGGCTTCAGAGTGCAGCTCCCTCTAGGGGCCAGGACCTGCCTGGTGAAGCCCTGACCCCCACCCCCCCTGGCCACAGCTGTCGCACCCTCCCATCCAATGCAGAAGGCCACCAGCATGAACTTCCAAAACACACACCCGATCTTGTCATGAACCTGCTAAAACCTTTGATGGCTCCCCACGGCCCTTCAGGACCCAGGGGCCTTCAGGGCCCCCCTCACCTCCCACCTCCGGGTCCTCCCTCACCCGGGGACACCACGTGCTGCTATCCCCTGCCCCTCGTCATATCTCAGCTCCTATCTCCAGCTTGGGTCACATCACCTCCTCCAGGAAGCCTTCCCGACCCCAGAGAGGGTGAGGGCCCATCTCCCATGGCCCGTGTGCGCTCCATGCAGCTGCCATCACCCCAAGATGTCACGTCTCCTCTTCAGGCCAGACGCACAAGCCTGCGAGCTCTGCGGGTTGGGGTGCCATGTGGGGGCCCACATCCAAAGGCGGGACATGCGGGCAGGAAGTGCTGGCTTTGAGTCCGTGACCCAGTGCTCCTCCTGAGCAGCGCGACCTCGGAGACGGCTTCTCCCCAGGCTTCGGGTTCCTCGGCCTTGAAATGGGGAATCTTCTCCCTGCCCAGGTGTCGGGGAGCAGAGCGTAGGCTGGGGCCGCAGATGCTTCCAACCCCAGCTCTGCCGCTCACCGCCATGTGACCTTGGGTTGACCTTGCCTCGCCTCTATCTCCCGGCCCTGAAGACACCCAGAGCCTGAGGCTAAGGGGGCACGATTTGGGGCAGTAGCACCCAGCCCACTGGGTCAAGTAGCTGGCACAGGGTGGCTCCCGGGGGCGGGGGGGGGGGGGGACACTGGTCAGGAGCCAGCAGGCAGGCCTCTGGGAAGGTCACCGACCCCCCGAGCTGACCACCCCTCGGAGGCCCTACTGCGGGGCCAGGTCCTGCGTCTGTTCCCAGGCCAGGGTCAGGGCCTAACAGCCCCGCGGCCACGCTGTTAGTGGCTGTGGCTACTCACTACAGCTGAGGCCCAGAAAGGGCGGGCAACTTGCCTCCCTCGGGGGAGAGTCACGCCAGGTGACAGAGCCCGCTTTGGCCGGGGCATCCCGCCTGCTCCCATCACCCCCAGCAGGCCTCCCTGCGAGCCCGGGGGACAAGGGCCTGGCCGGGAGCCCGGTCTCCCCCTTGCCCCGGGGCTGCCACTGGGGAAACTGGAGGTCGCTGGGAGGGTCGCTGCCGCCGGCTCACAGCCTCCCGGGCCTCTGGTAGCATGGAGAGCCGCTGGTGGGCAGGGGCGGGCCCTCCGCAGCTGGGTGCCCAGCCTCCCAAGCCCTGCTTTGGGCCTACTCTGGGCCTGGGGTCGGGGAACTGCCCAGAGACAGCTGTGCCACAGCTGGAAGGAAGGGCTTGGGTGGCTGGGGGCAGGCGCGGCGGCGGCCACTAGCCCAGCCTGGGGGAGGGCTACATGGGGACTCGAGGGAGCCGTGGGCCCGCGGGCTGGGGCCCTCCTGGCAGGGGTTGCGGGCCAAAGGCAGGGAGCCTGAAGGGGTCTGGTGTGGTCAGAGGGCACAAAGTGGAGCGGTGACACAGGCAGGGGATGTGAGGGCCAAGCTGAGGGCCATGGGGGCCACGGGAGAGGGTCACCCAGCTTTCCCCTTGGAAAGTCTCCTGCAGCCCCAGCCAGGGGAGAGGCTGGAGCCAGGAGATGGGGGACGGCTGCTGGGGCACTGGAGCGGGGGTGCTCTTCAGGGCGCCCGGGGGCGGAGTGGGGGTGGGCGGGGGAGGGGAGGGGACAGCACCGGGGGCCGCCTGGCTGTGTCACTCCCTGGGGTCTTCCAGGGTCCGACCACGCAGGCTTCCAGCCTGAAGGAGCTGTGTCATTATCCTGAAGTGGGCCTTAAGTTTGGGGCCAGAGATCCTCCACATGGTCCGCCCTGGCTGGGGATGTCACTTTGGGTCACCCTGGCACCATGCCTGGCCTCCGTGTCCTCATTTGTCCAGTGGATGCTGTCCAGCCTGTGGGGGCGAGGGTCACACGGGCTGCCCAGGGCCCAGTGTGAGGGGCAGGAGGGGCAGAAAATCCCACCAGCCAGTGCTGGGAGGGCCTCCTGGAGGAGGCAGCTGGGGCCAGGAGACGAAGGGGAAGCGGGCCGGAGGACTAGGGGTGCCAGCAAGGCCAGGGGCAAGGAGGAGTGGACATGAGCTCCTGGAGGACCTCACTTCTTCATGACGGAGGGGCCTCAACCTCTTTGGCAGCAGCAGAACCCAGAGCTCCTGGCCACCTCTGGGTCTCTGCCCACACTGTGGCCTCCTCTTGGGCTGTGCCTCTCGTCTTCCCTGTGACGAACTCCTATTCATCCTTCAAAGCCCAACAAAAATGGTACCTCATGTGGCTGTCCATCCAGAGCATCTGATATATGCTCTGAGTACCAGCACAGCGCTGGACATGGGGCCCAGCCCGGGAGCACCCCCTTTCCTGCCTGGGTCTCACATTGTTGCCATGGTGATTATCGTCCACACTTGTGGGTTTCACCAGCTGGAAAGGACTTTCCTGAGGCTCACCGGTGTGGTGCTCAGTACGGTGGCACTGAGATGTTGAGTTAGAAGATGGGGGAGCCAGGGGGCACGGGGAGAAGCTTTGGAGCAGGGAGGGGAGCCCTGGGTCAGGCTCTGGGCAGCCTGTGGCCTTTCCCCCAAGGCAGCAGCCCCGGGAATTCTGAATCCATGAGACACAGACCTACCTCCTCCTGCCTGGGGGGCCGGCTAGGGCGTCACACTTGACTTGGGCCCCTGCCGTGTGGCCCTTGCCGGGGTCGGGGGCTCCGAGCAGACAGCGTGGGGGACATCGTGCTCCGAGCGCACACAGAGAGCGCGGCCCCATGGCAGACGGAGGCCAGGGCAGCTGTGAGCCCCTCGGCTGGGAGCTATGCAGGCTGCTGTCCTAGGCCTCTGCCTTGGCCCCATCTGAGCGCCAATGTTGAAGGTTCTGCTGGCTGCTCCGGGCCCAGCCCGCTGGCCGCCCACCCTGGCCTCCCCCGCTCCGTATGGAATGCCGAGTGGCTGTGCCATTCTGCCCCTGGGTGCCTGGGACTGGGGGCTTGGGAAACGTGTCCAACCACGGCAGGCGTCTCGCCCGGTCAGGAGGGCGCTGGGCGGTGGGGCAGGGACCCTGGTCATACCTGGGCAGCTCAGGCCTGCCACCTGCAGTCCCAGCTCAGTCCCCTTTGGCCGAGTCCTAGGACTGTGCACTGATTTCTGGTCTGCAGAATTAGGCCGATGCTAAGCACAGGGCGGCTGCCTCCCCAGTGGCTGCTGGGGGCTGTCCCAGGGTCCCCATGGAACTGCAGGAGGACGGCCAGTGCTCATGCCTTCTCTCTGCCCTTCCAGAGGCTACTGCCGGTTCCACACTGGCCCAGCCTTGAGGGGTGCAGCTCCCCTTCTGAATATCTGGCCAGCGTGGATGTAGGTCCAGCCTCCAGGTGCCCCAGAGAACTGACCACCAGCACAAGGTGGCCACAGACGGCCTGCCCACGGGGAGCTCATCTCCCCCGAGTGCCGATCTCCGTGCTGGTCCCAGGAGCTGCATCTGACCCTGTCCACCGGGAGTCCGCTGACTCTTCCAGGGCTCCCCTCCCTCCCACAGTCCCCTCAGGAAGCACACACAGCTGAGCACACCCACCCGTGGAGCCGGCTGAGAATTTGCCACCAACCAGCCCATCAAAGAGGAAGAGAGTTTTGCACAGTGTAGGGTCGGGGAGTTGGACGGAGGTATGGCCTTCTCTGTCTTGTCAGTGGGAGCCTGCCTGAAAGGGCTGGCACAGGCGAGAAAGCAGGCAGCAGAAATAGTGGAGGCAGAGTCCTCTTGATCCAGCCATGCCTGATGTCGGTAGACCGGGGCTCCTGGAGCTCCTGGAGTTTTGGTGGTCTAAAGCTATAAAACCCCCTGGGCCTGAACTGGTTTGGCTTGGGTTTCTGTTACCTGCAACGACAACTTCCTGATTAATTCTGACACTGGCTCTAGGAATGATCTGCCCGTTGGGGTGTGTGGTCCTCGGTGCCCACAGAGGGGCCCTCACCCTCCCACCACATCACCGTACCACATAGCGACCCCCCAATGGCCCCCACAACCTGAACATATGATCAAAGTGTGAGGGAAGGGTTCCTCATTCTTTTTCTTACCCTGTAGCTAGAAGACTCCTACTTATACTACAAAACCCAACCCAGGACTTACCCATCCCGGGAAGCAATCCATGAACTCCCCTCCACCCCACCCCTGCTGTTTCTCTTGTGCGTCCAAAGCCCCAGGCAGCTTCTCCCCTAACCCTACTGTGAAGCCGTTGCCCATTCTGGGTCTTTCTCCCAGCTGAAGGTTCTTTTGGAGGGCAGCACCCCAAGGCTATCCCTCAAGGTGATGAACATCCTGTTGTGGTAAGTCTGCAGTCGAGGCTGCCCTGGGCCACAGACTGATGCCCTCCACTGCCAGACATCCATGGACCCCCAGGCCAGCACTTAGGAATGTCTGGGTACGAATGCGGGGCTGAGAGGAAAGATTGCTTCCAGGAAGGCTCCCCAGAGGTGGAGAGGCTGGACGCTGGCCTCCAGGGCAGCTAGTGGAGGCAAAGCCGGGCCTGCCCATGTCCGTGCAAGCGTGCCTGGGGCCCCAGGCAAGACGTGGGTCTGCCAGGCTGTGGGACCTTGGGCAGATTTCTTATCGTTAAGACGGGGAGGGGGCAGGGAGAGGAACACCCACAAGAGGGTCAGATGACATGGGCAGCTTCAGGCGTGTATTAACAGAACCTGGGGGTGATGGCTGCTGTGGAAGGCTCCAGAAAAGCTGATGGAGAAGGGGGGCAGCTGGAGGGGCATCCTAGGCAGAGGGCCCGTGGGGAACAGAGGCTGGGCACCATGTGCCCCGGGGGGCGGAGGCCTCCTGTGGCTGGAGGGAGAGGCTCGACCCTGCTGCAACTGAGCTCCCAGGAGCTAGAGATCCCCCCGAGGCTGCAAACCAGGTGGGGGAGGACTAGGGGATGTCTCCCACAGCGGCTCCCTCTGGGAGGTGGGCCCTATGCCGGGCAGGAGAGTGGTCTGGCCTCGGCCTTGGCCTCCCCAGGACCTCCTAGCCCAGGCCCCATGAGGCCGCACCGCCCGTGGCCTCCCAGACAAGGCTTCCCGTCCAAGCACCACGTTGGCTGTCAGGGTCTCCTGGAGCAGCGGAGCCCAGGAGGCTCGGCCCGACTCCCATTCTGCCAACCCCCATGCCCACCGGGTTGCCTCAAGGCCGGGCCAGCCGCCGGCCCGGCCCCTGCCAGTGAGGCGGTCTCAGCTGCTAAGCCGCCTCCCCCTCACCGGGACATGGGTCAGCAGGACTGGGAAAGCCTCCATCTCTCCTGCCCACGGGTACCCAGTTCCCATAGGCGGCCACGGGTGGCACTTGCCGGACCGCCCGTGGCCATTCCCACGCTCCCTGCCCCCTCTGCCACCAGCCTGTCCTTGCGAGTCTAGAACTTTGGGGACAGGCCTCTGGGGAGCTGAGGGATACCTCCAGGATTTCCTTGGGATTTCCGTTCCCAAGGCTCTAGAGGGTGCTGACCGCCCAGTCACAAGCAGTGACTGTGCCGTGATGGCAAGCGGTGTTTACCCTCACCGCGTTCGTGCTGGCCTCAAGGTGTGCAGAGCGGAGAGGGAGACTGCTATCCCTGAGAGACACTGCTGTGTGACCCTGGACACGACGCTGACCTCTCTGGGTGTCAGTGTCCCCGTCCCAGGCATGGGGATGGGAAATCTGATTCAACCCCAGTTGTGGGATCTGATGAGACCCCCAGGGGCCCTGACCCAGGCCTCTGGCCATCAGGCAAATGGTGGATAAGGGGGTGTTTGTCCTGGGCCTTCTCCTGTCATCTCAGAGGCTGCTGATTGTGACCTCGGGCCCCACAGCCGTCTGCGTGGAACGCATGGCCAGCCTCACCCTCCCAGGGTTAGCTTCTGGTCTGCAGAGGGAGAAACTGAGGCTCAGAGAGACACAGGTAATGTGGCTCAATGCCAAGGGGTGGGCTTGGGGAGGCATCCAGACAGACACAGGGTTGGACCTCAGCCCAGGAGTCAGACCCCCGCCCCCACAGTGCATGGGACCAGCAACGGGGGGCCAGGGGGGGGGCGGCTGACTGATGCTGTATCCGCCCCCCATCACCCTCTGCCCGGTGCTCGCGATCCCACAGCCTAGGGGGCCTTGGGACTGCAGGGGAACTTGGTGTCCCAGACCACCAACTGAAGCCAAGCCCCGCCCTCCCCGGCTCTCGCTGCACTTTCACCGGGCGCGGGGCGCCACCTGGTGGCCATCTCAGACCGCACGGCTGAGACCGGATCAGAGCCACTGGGTGTGGAACACGCAGCTGAAAGTGGTCCCCAACTCTCAAGCTCAGGTCTTCCTTGTTGTGTAAATGGGGAAACTGAGACTCAGCGAGTGGTCAGGAGCACCCCCTGCCCCAGTCCCTCAGGGAGAGACGGAGGCCGGGGCTCCTGAGGTCAGACCAGTGTCTGCTTTCTTTCTGGGTGTGCTCAGGACCCTTGGCTGGGTTCAAAGTGGCTTAAGGCACTTGGGGACCCCGGGCCCGCCCTGCAAGGATTCAAGACACAGCCGGGCTCGTGCAGACCCCTGCCGGTGGGTCTGGTCTGTGCGCTCTGACCAAGCCCAGGCCCTCCCCGCTGTCTCTAGCAGCTCTCAGAGCGACCACGCCGAGTGACCACAGGTAAACGGGCGCAGACCTGGGCGGCACACCAGAGCCAGGCTCTGCCCAGCCTTGAGGCCCGCCTTGCACGGCCGCCGGCCTTGGACCTAACAGTCCATCTCTGCAAGAGAGAACTGACGGCTTCACCTTCGCCGGGGCCAAGGCCTTGCCTGAGATCAGAAGCACCAGGAGCTGGGGGTCCCGGCCCCGAGCCGGCCTCAGGGCCCCTCAGGACACCATGGTTCACCGTCCAGCTCTAAGCCCCGTCCTAGGTCCCCGCTGAGCCTGGGTTCTTGGGGCCCCTGGTGCTCTTCTCAAGCCGGGCCTGATTCCCGTGGGACCAGGGTGCAAGGAGTGCTTCCCGCTCCTGAGCACCGAGGACAAGGGGGTGAGGAAGCCTCAGGGTGTCTCTCAGATGCCTCTCGGGCAGGACGGATAGGGAGTGAGGTGAACAGCGCTGCTGCCTGGCCTCCTGTGCGGTGGGCCCACGTGGCTCCTCTGGGACAAAGGCCTGGCCTCCAGCCCACGTGGGGTCCCCAAGGTCAGTCCCCAGAGATCCTCACATGTGTCCTAAATCTCAGCCGCTTGGGACCTGTCCCCAGCCCAGCTCCTCTGTCTCAGTGACCATCCACCTGTCCATCGGAGAGGCCTGGGCTACAAAGTCAGCCCCCAGTCCGTCCCACAGTGTCACCTCCCAGTGATTCTCAAGCCCACACACTTCAAGGTGCTCCTTGGTCACCACGATGGTCCAGGTATATCTGCAATGACCTGAGCCTGGTGGCCACTGCCTCTTGGGGGTCTCTCTCCTCTTGGTGGCCAGAAGAAATGCAGAATTGTCAGGCCAGGCTGGGCTTACAGCTCACTGTGGTGACTCCTGCTCTGGGGGTGGGGGGGCACTGGTGTGACTTGACCAGCTCAGTGTGTGTGGTCAGGCCTGTCTGAGAAACTATGGGTTAAACCAAGTCTAAAAGACCTGTGTCCTCTGTGCAGGCCTTGTCAGAGCCTTCAATAGGCTCACCAGTTCCAAGAGGAGACACTGTAAGCAGCTGCTCTGAATGTATTTTTCCAGGGAGCCCTCTGAGTCCAAGAGCACCTCAAGGCCTTTTTGGGAGATGGCCAGCTCCCGCCTCAGCCTGGGTCCCCAGGGCCCCCAGGTGCTGCTTCCTGCCACCCACCTGCCCGACTTCCTCTCCCACCAGCTTCCCTCCCAGTGCTGGGCTCTGTCCCAGCAGACCGTGTGCTCACTCTAGTTCGTTTCTTCAGTCACTGGGTGTTTACTGAGCACCAAGAGTGCTGGGCTAGGTGCTGGGGATATTGCAGGAATAAGACAGACAGGAACCCCTGGTGGGGGGTGGGGACCAGGAAGCTATAGGCAGCAGGGGTGGGGAGTGCTGAGAAAGCAGGAACAGCCCGGCGGCTGGGAGCCGGCTCGGACATAATCTGGGCCTGGTGGTCCTCTCGGGAACCCAAACAGATTCACAGGTCACCAACTCTGGACAAGGCTGCTCTGGGACCCTGATGGGTCAGGACAAAAGTGAGATCCCCGGAAGTCACTGAACTCGGGTGACAGCGTGAACATCCTTCAGGCCACAGAACGGCCCTGTCCCCTCCTGGCCCGTCTGGGCCCCCAGCTGTCCAGGATCCGATATGGGCAACCTGACCGTTCCCACCCCCTCCCCTTCTAGAGAGAGAGGGGCTGAGCGCGGCCCCTTCACCCCGCGGCCATGGGGACTCCCCAGACCCCCCAGGCTCCCGGTCCACTGCCCTTCAGAGGTTGCTGCTCCGGGAAGCCACAACATCAGAGGGACTCATCTCGGCTCAGGGACCCTGGGTGGGCATGAAGTTCTCTGCCAGAGACAGAGACCCAGGCCCTGCCTCACGCCCGAGAACCCGTCCTCTTCAGCCGGGCCACCGAAGCCCCAGCCTCCCCTTCAGGCTCCTCTTGCCAGAGGCCACCCCCACCTCCGGGTCTCCAAACAAGCCAGTGCCCCCATCCTTTCAGTATTGGGGGACGTCTCCCTTCCTGTAAGGAGCCTGGACTCGGGCCCAGGGCCGCCACTGCCTCGTGCTGCCACACGGCGTCGCTGTCGGGAAAGGCACCCGCCGCGGGCCGCCGGGCAGCCGCTGGCCGAGGCTCTGGGTGCGGGCGGGGACTGGGGGACGGCCGGCCCTCGGCGGGCGGGACAGAAGGAGGCGCTCACGTCTGGGCGGGGCAGGGCAGCCGCCACGCTCGCGGGTGGGCTGGGCCAGCGCCGTGGGCCGGCCGGGGCCCTTCCTGGGTCCTTCCTTGGTCAGATAACAGAACGCACTGTGTGACCCCGGGGGTGTAAAGTGAGTATCATCCAGGACGGGCCCATTACCGTAGAGGTCACGTGTTGTACCCTGTGCGTGATTGTAGGATTCACTATACATGTTGTGCACATACAACGTTTTCAAAAGTTCACGGCCAGCCATTTGGTTTTACAAAAGACCTCTATTAGTACCTGTTTTTGCTAACTGCAAAAAATGCAGAGAGGACTTCTGTTTTTATGGAAAAAAAAAAAAAAAGGAAAAGGAAAAATCCCATTCAGCACTGATCTCACCGCGAGCCGCAGGGCGCCGCCCAGCCCCTTCCCGGGGACCCCTCAGCATCCAGCTCTGAACTGTCTGGGAGCATCTGTGCTCTGTCTTGAGTTATTTCGTGCATCGGTTAGCAGGACGTGTCCGAAGAGTCTCAGAAAAGTCTAAGAGAGGTGGTTTATTAGGTCGGGAAGCACTCAAAAAAATTTTTTTTTCATATAAATTAACAGTAACAGCTTCTTTGCTTTATGCCATTTTGGTTTAAGGACGTTTTCTTAGGGAACGTTGTGCTTTCGGATAGCAAGGGGAATCTGTATTCGTTTTTCCTTCGGATTTTAAAGGAAACTGAAATGAAACCTCTTTGAGCGCTCCTTATAGCACATGGGCCACAGCTCTGTGCCCGCAGGGCTGAAGGACAGGCCAGCCCCGCCACATGACCCCGGATGAGGCCCCGTGTGATGCTGGGGCTCTGCCGCCGCACGTCGCCCCGGCTCTGGGTGACCGCCCATCCCGGGTGCCGCGGGGCCCTGGCGCTGCCCTCGGCACAGTCCCGGGGGAGCCCACCTGCTGGTGCGTCCCAGGCCGGAGCCCTGCCCGGAGCCGCAGCCCGGATCAGCCAGCAGGTGGCGCCAGACGCCCAGCCGCAGCGGGGACTCAGGTCCTCCCGCCGTGCGCCTGCCCTTCTCCTGCGCCCGCCCCGCGCCCCCTCCTGCACCCTGAGCTCTCGGAACTGCTGTCTCTGACATCGTCACGCCGCCCTGACAGGTGGGATGGGGAAACCGAGGCTGGATGGGTAGAGCCATCATCCTGGGCCTGTGTCTCTGATGGTGGGCCACCCAGCAGGGCATTCCAGCACTGGACGAGGGGACAAGAATGAACTAGCTGCTTTGACCAGGCTGACGACACCATCTGGTGTGTTCAGGACTGAACTGCTTCCACATACCGCTGAGGGCCACACGATGGGGGCCCCTGCCCCTTGCCCCCACCTCTCTCCGTGGCACTCAGGCTCCCATTTCGGTGGGTTCTGACACCCTTGTTTCTAGGGACAGCCCGGTGGCAGAGGAGAGGCTGGAAATTGGTTGGCTGGAATGTGGGGAGGGACACTGGGTGATCCAAGTAAATCGCCTCCTCCAGGAGGCCATCCCTGACTACGGAGCTGGGTCCAGGCCTCCTTGGGGCTCTCCCAGCCCCCAAGCCGCCCCAACCACAGAGGTGACCACAAGGAGAGGCCGCTGTGTGCCCCTGGCTGCTCCCCACCGGGCTGTGAGCTCCCACCGCAGGGCTGGGCAGAACAGGGGTGCCGGGAGGAAAGGTTGAACTCAGGATGTCAGCTTCAACACAGACAACTGTGGTCAGAGGTGGCGCCCGAGCTGTGGACGTGAGAAGGAGGGCGCCGTGTGTTCGGAGCCCCGAGGAGCAGGATGGAGCAGGAGGGGTCCAGGTGAGCCTGTGCAGGCACGAGCACGGGGCTGTGCACAGGAAGCTAGGGGTCTGGAGAAAGGGATTAGGACCCCCAAGAAAATCTGAGGGCAGAGGGAGTAGGGGCACAAAGAAGCAGGGACACGAATGATGTTCGGGGGACACAAGCGGCTGGGCTACTGACTGATCATGGGTGAGGAGGAAGTCAGTGCCCAAGTTCGTCACCCACCCTGCTGCTGGAGGACAGCAGGAGAAGGGATGATGGGGCACTCCACCAGGACGGCCTCTTCTGTCTCTAGCTGCAAACTCCTACACAGCTGTCAAGATCCAGCTCAGAAGGCCCCTGGAGTTGGAATACTTCTGCTCTGAGCTCCCACCGGCCCCGACCCAGAGTGCAGCAGAAGCGCCTGGGAGCTGGCAGGCGCGGACGGGTGTTGAGCTGGAGAACACCAGCAGGCGGGGGCCAGGATGCTCAGGAGGGAGGCTGGGGCCAAGATGGCGGCTTGGGGACAGTCATGGTGGGAGTGGCTGGGGCACCAGGAGGAGAGGCCAGCCAGGGACTCAGACTGGTGCGCACATGACGAAGTATCCATCTTAGCTGGCCCCTCTGGGCCCCTGGGTCGGTGAGGAGCCCCCTCTGGTCCCTGTCCCAGAGTCCCGATCCTGGGTCACCGAGGACTGTCCACGCCTCGTCCGGTTCCCGTTAGGCCAGTGCATTAGAGGACTGTGTTGGTAAGAGCCAGCCCGGAGCTGCCTCTCACGGGGGGCCGTGGGCAGACTTGGGGGGCTGGCCCCAGCCGGGGAGGGGGCGCCTCCTCGGGTCGGCGCCCGGCACCACGGCACAGGGGCTGGGCGTGGGCTCAGCCAGGCCGGCGCCTCCCCGAGGAGAAGAGTCCTCTTCTCCTTCCCAGACTCTGGAATTGTGGGGACAGGGAGGCAGCGGCCGTCGACCTCTAGGAGAAACACGAGTGAACTCTTGCGGGGGTCCCCGAGCAGGGACACCAGAAAGGAGGACTACTCCAGAAACCATCCTGAGGGGGCCGGGCGCAGGAGCTAAGCGCCTGGTGCTGATGTGACCATGGAGGCCGGGCCCTGGCCTAGGCTTGGAGCTGCTGACGGGGGTCCATGCCACCTGCAAGGAATTCCAGGGGGTCTCTCCACAGGATGGGGGCCGAGTGGCACGTCTGGGGCCTGGGGTCCAAGACTGAACCCGCTGGAAGGACCCCAGGGCTTCTGTGCCCGGAGAAGTGTGGTGATCCCCAGAGCCCAGACGCAGCCCCCCATGCCGCCTCCCTCCACCGTGGCAGATGTGCCTCGCCCCTGCCCGCGTGTGTATCCCCTCCCTCACCCTGTCCTGGGGCTTTGGAAGGAAGGGGGCAGGACTCCGGATACACGTCAGAAGGCTTTTATTGACGTCGAGGACTGCACG
>CM052807.1:116999791-117010038 GCA_028533885.1 Nasua narica | reverse complement strand
GGCCTGCCCTGCAACCCCAGCCTTGTCTTCTGGGCCCACGGCTGCTCCCCCGGGTGCCCCCTGCTGGCCACAGGGATGGAGAGAGTCGGTCCCTGATGGACGGACAGTCCAGACGCAGCGGGTGGGAGGGCGGGGGAGGGGGGGGGAGCAGGCGGCACAAACTGCCCCACGGGGCCCCCCAGCTCTCAGCGCAGTGTAGGGGGACGGAAGGGTCAACTTTGAGCCCTCCCCTGCTCTGGACCCTTCACAGTATCGGCTTCAATCCTCGTTTGTCTCCATTTCACAGATAAGGAAAATGAAGCCCAGAGAGATCAAAGGGCCTGCCAAGGTCACACGGCAGGTGGGAGGTAAGCCTGCCAGATCCGCTGCATGGCAGGCCCTTCCCCCACCCCCTCAAGGCGCTGCCCACGCCCCGCCAGCACCTGTCCCCTCCCCGGCCAAGGTCCCGGGCGCTGTCCATCGGCGATGTTACAACCACTTCAGGAAAGACAGTAGATTGTATAGTTACACATAGCAGGGCAGGGCCCCAAACTATACAACCTACTACCTCACCCCAAAGGGCCGTCAGTCGCGGCGCGGGGATGGACTCCGTGGTTTCCAGAGGCCCCTCCTGGAGCGGGGCCGGAGCGCTGCGGGGACCGGGCTGGGGGACAGGCCGGCTGGGTGCTCAGGGCTCGGGGGCCCGGCCGGCGGACTCCCCACAGCAGCCACATAGACACGGGGGGCCGCACACAAGAAAATCCCAACCCGTGGGGAAGAGAGAGCGAGGAGAGAGACGGAGGGAGGGAGGGGACAGGCATCGCAATGTGGCTTCGGGGGGACGTCTACAGTGACCGATCGCTCCCGTCTGGGCAGGAGTGGCCATAATGTCCCTGAGGGCCATCTCCTGCACTGGTGACACCGGGAGGAAGGCCATCACTTGCTGGAACGCGCGTCACAAAGGTGCTGTTAAGTGTCCCCCCTCTCCGCTGCTCCAAGACCCCGTGGCGGCCTCAGGACCCGCTCCCTCCACCCACTGGACGGGGGGACGTGCCCCCCCCAGCTCTGGTCAGTCTGGTCCTGCCGTGGTGACCGGAGCCGTCCCCACCTCGGGAGATGCCCCAGGATGTTGTTCTTTCCTTCAGACCAGGAAGCTGGCTCCCCTGGGGAAGGCGGGGGCTGGAGACCCCACAGGGCTCTGCGCTCCGTGCCTGAGGGCCCAGCCAGCCTGGGTAAGCGCCACCACGGCCACCACGGCCACCGCCTTCCTGGGGGCCCCTGAGGGAAAGCCGGTGAGGCGAGGGCTACTGTCAACCCATCTCAGAGGTGAGCACACTGAGGCCCAGAGAGGTAACATCGCCTTCGCAGGGCCACACAGCGGGCGGGTGGCAGGGCGGAGGTTAAAACATTCTGCTTTCCACCTGGTGAAATGGTACGAGGGCTCTGAGCTCTACATCCCCCACACTGCCTCCTACCCGCCCCCCGCTGGCTGCCTCCTCTCGGCAGGCCCCAGGCTGGGCTGGGCCTCGCGGTCCTCACAGGCCTGGTGAAGCTGGGAATCCCGTTTTTCCGGGAGGAAAGAGGCGGAGATGGGTGGGCTGTGGGGTCCCTGGCCCCTTGTCAGGGTCGGGGGTGGGGGTTGCTCTTGGGCTCTTCTGGGCTTGGCTTTGGCCTTGCCCAGTCCTGCAGAGGGAGGTCTCAGGCCCAGTGCCCAAAGCAGGGGCAGCTGCCACTCCTAAACGAGGTCTGGGCGTCCTGAAGCCCCCCAAGTGCCCTGGGGGAAGGTGACTGGCTGCCATGAGGCTCCTATTCCTGGGGACAAAAGAGGCCAAGGACCTGGCTCCCAGCCCAGGGCTCCCCACTGAATGTCCCAGAGGACTCTGGGCTTTAGACTCAGCCGCTGAGACCTCAATGCCCGCAGGCTGCAGGGGCCCCCGATTCTGACCGCTGGCCCCGCAGGCTGAGGGCAGCACTAGGCGGGGAAGCCCAGCAGGTGGAGCCAACTGCAAAACCAGGCCGGCCTCCTCCCTGTGCTTCTCTGGGCACATCTTAGGCCCTCGCGGGCTCCGATTTCCCCGCTGAAACGTGGGGTCGGTGCAGGAGCTGCCCCTCGGGGCTTGGGTAGCACCGGGCCACCCACCGCCAGAGCCGGAATCCACGGCGGCCGCGACACAGACCCCGACTCACCCTGTCCCACGGTCCCCACCCGCCTGCCCTCCCCCAGGCCCGGGCTTTAGCTCCGGGGCCCGCAGTGGGAACCCCAGGAGGGCCGCAGCGGGGAGACACGGACTGCATGCCAGGCCGGCCCATGTGCTGGGCCCCCCGGGCTGGGGCGAGAAAGGGAGACAGGAAGAGACACGCATCCTGGCCCGCCCTGGCCATCACCCCAAGCACCCCCGCCCGCAGCCCCCAGCCCCGCCTGGGAGATGCACACGGGACTGGGTTCCCCTCTCTCGGCCTCTGTTCCTGTTTGGGCTAGACTCACCGCACAGCACCTCGGGCGGATGACAGGTGGCCTGGGTGCGTTAGGACTGCACGTGAGGGCTGGGTCATGGCCGGGCAGGGAGAAGGGGCTACCTCCAGGATCGGGGCCCTCGAGGCAAGGTAAGCCCGAGGACGGCAGGTGCACCGGGCGGTGGGTGACAGACGAGGCCTCTCGGTGCCGAGCGGGGACAGGGCCGAGCACTCCTCTTTGGTCCAGACTCTGTAACAGACCACGGCTCCCTCGGGCCACGTCCAGTCACGGTGGGGCGGAGGCTGGAGAGAATCATCAAGGCGACGAGGTCCCAAGCGAGTGGCAGGGGGGCAGAGAGGTGCGGCTGCAGGTGGAGGGAACTCCTTGAGGAAAGGTTTGGCGGCGAGGCCACCAGATCGCCATCGAAGGACCCCCGTGCCTGATGGCAGGCCCTGGAGGTGAACGGGAGGGACACAGCTCTGACCACATCCCTCCTCGAGTGGGGACGGCAGGAGAGGGGTGCAGGGGTGCCAGAGATCATCCCATGAGGCCGCCCAGTGCGCGCCCACACGGACGCTGGGCCGGCCAGCTCGGGGCAGGTGGAGGGGGGCCCAGCAGGATGCAGCCCGCCCGGACCCGGAGGCCTGCCCCAATACGCACTCACCGTGAGGAGGGCCGGCCACCGACAGAAACCCCCAGATCAGCGCCGTTTCTTGACCTGTGCAGGGTTTAGGAAGAAAGGAACAAATGTCAGTTTCGGGGGAGACGCAGCCACGCCAGACGTCGGGCAGCTGCTCCGGGCCTCCTCCCCGACGGACACGCCCGCGCCTCCCGCATTCCTGACCAGCCTATGGCCAGGGACGCGTGCCCTGCAAGGGCCCGGAGAGGGGCCTCTGTGGCCACCCTGAGCTGGACAATTCTGGGTCAGAGAGGACGGAGACCCAGGCTTTCTCTCTGAACAGTCAGGGCTACTGACGTTTCCGGGCTGGACGGCGAGCGCCAGGCCAAGGTTGCGTGGGCGCCCTGGGGCCTGGAGTCGGTGGGACCCCAGAAGGAGGAGCTGAGGTCCCCACTTTACAGAGGAGGCTCCGGCCAGGCTGAGGCTTCCGCCCCGTGGCGCGGCCTGGGATCCTCCCGAGAGCAGGAATCCCGAGAAGGGGCCCCCGAGACCCGCCCTGAGGCCTCCGCCAGGGCTTGCCGGATGGCCGGCCCACTCCAGCCGGATGACCAGCCAGGACTGGCATGAGGGACGGGAGCCGGCCACACGTGTCCTCCAAGGAAAGGACACAGATAGGAGACAAGCACACGGCCCGACCGCTGACCCCCTGGAAGGCTGGAAGCTGAGCCCAAGATGCTGCCCTTGGAGCCAGACCCATGTCCCCCCACCCCCGCCACAGGCCCGCACCTCTGCTTCTTCCCACCGAGTCCCTGCCCAGCCCTGGCTCCCCTACGCCAGCCTCCTGGAGCAGAAAAACGCCCAGGGCTGGCCGCCTCTGACTCTCCCCGGCCCATCTGTCTTTGTTTGTCCTCTGCCAGGGGCACCCGCCCCCTGTCGTTCTAGCTGCATCTGCACGGGGACCCTGTCTCCTGCCCGTGTGGGCCTCTCTGGAGGCCCCCCAGGGGAATCCAGCTCTGCCCCGGCTCTGGGGCCCGCCGTCCTCTCGGGGGCCCTAGGCCTCCTGTCTGGAAGAGCCAGCCCCGAGGCAGGTGGTGCGGTGGCGGGGAGAGGTGCCCGGCGGCCGTGGCGCCATTCCTCCCTCCCGAGGCCCCGGGGCAGGTTCCCTGCAGACGTGCAGCCTGCTTCCGGTGTCTCTAGGTGCCCAGGAAGCAGGGCTCGTGACCCCCAGCGGGCTTCCCACTCTGGCTTTGCCCATACCAAGAGGGTGCTCACACAAAACACGTTTTTGTTTTTTTTTTAAGAACCCGGGTTTTTGGGGTGGGGGTTGGGATGTCCATTTCTGGGTCTGTGACCCATTTGTGGGGATAATTCTGAGCTGGTGGAGCAGAGGCCCCAGTTTGGTGTGTTTGAGGTGGAAGGGAAGACTTGCTGGGCCTCCCTCCCCCACAGTTTCGGGGTCACCATGGGCCTCGGCCTGGGGGGACGGCAGGACTCCTGAAACAGATCAGAGGGACCCTTCCCAGTCGGCCCGGATGAGGCCTGGCAGCGGGGGGCAGGGGACACACCCTGAAGGGGCTCCCCGGGCGGGGCTGCCGGGGGTAGTGAGCAATCGGGGGTCGCCTCGCCAGCCACCGGCTGCCAGCACCAGCCCGCCAGGTCCCGTGGCGGCGTCTGCCTGCGGGCAGGGTGCTGGGCAGTGCCGGGTGGGAGGGGCCAGGCCAGCCAGGGACAGGTGTGTGGGCGGCTTTCGTGGGCAGGTGGCCCTTTCGGGGCCGGGCGGATGTCTGGAGCGAGTGAGGCAGACAGACGGTGTCACCCCGCAGTCACCTCAGGCTTGGCTTGGGGCCACCGAGAGCCAGGAACCCCCCCCATGGCCACCCCCCCCACTGCCGCCCCGATTAGGTTTCTCCCCATAAAGCGGCCAGTGTTTCTGCTCGGCAAGCCGTGCCGACAATGGCGTCTGGGAAAAAGACGTGGGGGTGGCATCCGGGGGCCCCGGCGGGGGGTGGGTCTCCCTGCAAACCCAGCCCATCGAGTTAAGGATGTGGCAGTCTGATCGACCTGGGCGGGGGGCTGTGAGCCCACCAGGGGCCTGGCATGGCCGGGAAGTGGGGAGGCCGGCCAGACCAGCACCTCGGGCACACCATTTCCGGGGCGCCAAAACTCAGCAATCCAGACAAATATTTTAAAGTAAAATTCTTAAAAATGAATGTAAAAACGTCCGTGATATAAAAATATTCCGGCTACAAACAATTAACCCAGATCACTGACTTCTTTTGCCTCGGGCTCCGGCGGCCCAGGGAGGACACGGCGCCGGGGCCCCACTGCCCCCACCAGCACAACGTGGGGACGTAGCAGCAAAACCGGATCTGGAATCCCAATTTCCCGGACGCTCGGCTTGTCCCGCAGCCTCGCGTCCCTCTGGGCGGCGCAAGCCACCCCCGGACAGGAGCCCCCGCACTCCAGCCCCATGGGTCTGGACAGACCTCAGCCCTCCTCCTGTCTCCGGGCCCCAGTTCGTTCTCTCGTCCGCGCCCTCCCTGTCCAGTTGCCCCCCAGCCCGCGATGGGCACCTTGGGAGCCTGTGTCCCGCTCCAGCCCCCTGCCTTCCTGTGGCCGGAGACCTCCAAGCTGGCGCAGCGTAGGCGGCAGGGCACAAAGCAGAGGCTGGAATGTCAACGCCAAAGATGCGGGAGCTGGGCGACCCACAAAAGTAACACTTGGCGGCCCTTGGGAAGACAGGGAGCAGGGGCTGGCCAGGAAGCCCGGCTGGCTTTGCAGACACACTGGCCTCCACGGGGGCCCCGGGCATGGGGAAGGGGGACAGCTGGCTCTGAGGTCCCCCCGGCCCTGGTTCTGAGCCCTGCTCTGGCTCCAGGCAGGGATGAGCCTCGGGCAGGCCAGCACCCCCAGCCTCGGCTGCCCGCTCTGGAGAGTGGGACGAGGAGGCCACGGTGGCCAGGAGCAAGGTCAAGGCGCCTCTGTGCCCAGGGAGAGGGTGTCAGCAGGGAGAGCGGTGCCTCACCACTGCAGGGTCTGCTTGGACTCCCAAGGGAGAAGCGCAGACGCGGGGGCCCCCTCTGGTCCTGCGCGTGTCTCCAGGTGACGGTCATCACCAGGCAACAGCATCAACCTCAAAGGTACGCATTTATCTGAAAAGTTCTCGGTTCGAGCTATGGTCTGGGTCACACGGTGGGGGGCAGGGATAAGGGAGGCGACCAGAGGCACACCTATCATCAAAAATGCCCAGCACGAAAGCCCACCCTGCACCAGCCCCGGCTGGCCCGGTCCCCTCTGAGACGATCCTTCTGCCGTGGGGCTCTGTGCTCCCCTAAGAGGTGCTCCGTCTGGTCTGAGGTGTGGCCACCGTCCTGTCCCACAGGATTTCCCCAGAGGGAGCCAGGGCATGAGTCAACCTCACGTCACGGTGACGGAATGTTCTCTCCGGGAACCGCAAGGAGAGAGCGTCTGGGAAAGGCCTGGGGCAGCGGCCAGCAACCCTCCAAGCCTGAAGAGCTTGGCTGGGCCACAGGTGTCCGGGGAAGACTTCAGCACCTCCCGACCCCGCTCCACACGCTCTTGCCCTGGGTGTCCATCTCCACAGTGCGGGACTGACCCTCAGCCGAGCTGAGAACGCAGGTCGGGTGTGCCCCTAGGTGTGCCCGGCATGACTCCACGCTGCCTGGGAGACCCCAGCAGCGCCTTGGACAGGCACCCTCCTGCTTCTGCACCAGGACTTTCCTCGGAAGCGCCTCTAGGAGGTCCGCTGCCCTTTGAGGACCTCATCGCTGGGCCCTGCCGGCAGACGCGGAGGGCTGGCGGGCCGGCCGCTCCCAGAGGCACGCTGCCGAGGCCGGCCGGGCACGGTGGCCCACAGCAAATGGCCTGGCACTGGCTCCCGAGACAACAGCGTCTCCTCTATGGGGCTCCCCGGTCCCTGCAGCCGAGACTCCCGGGGTGCCGGGCAGCCTGCTTCTTGCACGATCACGTCCCCCCCACCCGTGACATGCCACCTCTGACCCGCTGGGCACAGTCGGACGGCGAGCTTGTTGACACTGTGCACAGAACAAGAGCAGGAGGCACAGAAGGAGGCCCCCAGCAGCCGGTGGCTCCCAGCTCTGGAAAGATGCTCTTCGGGGTGGCCACAGCCTGGGGATGTGGGTCCCACAGAAGACAGGACTGTGTAGGGCAGTGGGCTGGGCTGGGGTCACCCCCAGCCTCGTGCGATGAAGCTTCTCCGCTGGTTCAGGCCCCGGGGGAAGCCCGGCGGCAGAGCGGCACGCAGCTCACCTCCTCCAGGAAGCCCCCGCCCCTGCTTCCTGATGGGCAGGACCTGCGTCCAGACCGGAAACCTCCCCGACCACCAGGGAGCCCGGAGGCTGCTCGGGCAGGTGAGGGTGGGCTTCCTGGGGGGGGGGGTGGAGTGGAGGGCTGGAGTGGAGGGCTGGGCGTGCTGCTCCTCTCCCCGGTGCGGCCTAGGAAGACCCGGCCCCGTGGCGGCGAGTCCGGGGAGCCCACCCCCACCCGCTCGGGCGAGCGTCATTTCTAGAACCGTCCGTGCCGGCCCCGGGCTGCCAAGGACTCCCTCCAGGAGGATGGCTTTAATTACGGCTCTTCTGGGCTCTGCTTCGCAGCATCTCCGTCTGCTCGTCAGGGAAGGCTGGGGGCGGCGAGGGGGCCGGCCGCGCTGGGTGAAGGGCCGGGGTTCCCGGACGGCCCTGCCAAGACGCCCGCTGGTGCCAAGCCCAGGGCGGCCGCGGCCAAGGCCGGGCTGGGGCGGGGGCTGCTGCTGGGCTCCGTCCAGGCCACTCAGGGCAGGCGGGCGGGCAGTGGTCTCCCTCCCTCCTCCCCGGCCGGGCCGCCTGCCTCACACACAAAATGGCGGAGGGCTGCAGCGGCCATTTTGTGCAGCCCCAGGAAGACAAAGGCAGCCGACAGCCGGGGGCAGGAAGGAGGAACGTCCACTCTGGAAGTGTGGCCGCCTGTCCTGCGTGGAGGCCGGGAGGGCCTGGCCCGGGGGGTGGGGGGTGGCAGTGCCCTCTCTGGGACCTTCCTCCTGCCCAGGCCCCCGGCCGCCCTGAGCTGCCAGAGGCGCCCTCACTCCTCCGAGGGGCTCTGGGCGGTCTCGGGGACGAGCCCTTGCCCAGGGCAGTGGCACGGATGCCCTCCTGCTTTACAGAGGCGGTCCAGCACGAGGCGGTGACGCTGAGAGGCAGGAGTGGACATAGGCTCCTGGCCTCCCAGGCCTCAGCTCCTTCTGGATGAAAATCCTGCTCTGCCCCAGACCCTCCAGGGGTGGTCTTCACTTGCCCCGACGCGGGGCGGCCTCTGACCAGATGGCCCGAGGCCTGCCCTGCATTCCAGGGACATCCCAGCACATCCCACCCTGGGTGCGGACTGGCAGCTTCATCCCGCCCAGGGCCGGCGGGCACAGGGACAGCTGGCGGGACTGGCCATGCCAGGGCAGCGCCAGGAGGACACGGGCAAGACGAGCTCCAGGGGTGCCTGGTCGCGACCCCCTCCCCGAGCTCCCGCAGCACCTGCCTGACGGGGCCCCGAGCCGGCCCCATCGTACCCCTCGAGGCTCCTGTCCCGCGTCTATCCGGGGATAGCCCACCCCCCGTTCGGGGCCCTCGGGGGGCTCCAGGAGCTGCCACAGCAGATGCCGGCTGGACCGGGAGCCTCTCTGGAGCCCAGCTCGCCCAGCCTGCCAGGCAGCGGGCGCACACCAAGAGCCCGCGTCTCTGACTCTGCCCCGTCTGCGGTCTCCCGACCTTTACCAGACCTTGCTCAGAAGCCCGGATGTACAGTAGGCACAAGCAGGACTGCTCTGGGGGCCACAGGGCCAGCCATAGGCCCCCTGCTCCCCACTGATGCAGAGTGAAAACCTGAGACCAGCAGACTGAGGCCCAGGGGGTCGCCGAGCCGTGTCTCCAGCTGGGGCCAGCGTGGGGCCCTCGAGACACGACTCGGGCACCGGGTCCAGGGAGACACGACTCACGCAGCAGAGTCTGGGCCCTGTGCTCTGATGGGGACGGGCTGACCCAGAGACAGGGGCCGGGCCCGAGGCAAGGAGGAGAGTGGGATGGGGAGGGAGGCCCCACGCCGGTCCCACAGGGTGGGTGCTGCCGTGGCCCCCGTCGCGTTTGGGACCACAGCTGCCCTGATGACTTGCCGAGCGTGAATAAGGTGCGGCCTCACGGAGGACACGGAGGACCTCTCCTGGGAGTCCTGCTTCAAACCCGCGGCTGCCCGCCGTTGCCGCTCACCCGTGTGCACTTCCCCAACACGCGCTCCCCGTTGGAAAAGGCACAAACACCCCACCCCGGCCGCACGCCAGGCAGCAACCTGAGCCCGTTGCCGCGAATGCCCCCGTCCGCCCCCCTTGCAGCCGATCCACAGAGGAGAAACGAGCACAGAGAGGCTGAGTTACTTCCCCACGCTCACACAGCCGAGATGGGCGTCCTCCTCCCCCACCGCGTTTCAGGCATGAGCGAACAGAAGCCCACGGACGGCTCCATTTCCCAGCCGGTCACGCCGCTGCTAAGGAGGACCAGAGCCCTCCGTACTAGGTGACCCCAGGCAGCCCCACGTCTGAGACATTCACTTTCTCTCCCACCAGGCAACCGCAGGGGTGTCCTGGCTCCCCAGTCCTCCAAGGCCAGCCGGGCTCCGAGCGTATGGTGCTCTTGGAGAAGAGCCACTCCAACCCAGGCAAGCTGGGGCCGGGAGCTGCTTGCTTTCACTCCCCCGGGAAGAACCCTCTAGGTCACCCTGGGCACCCCTGCACGGAGGGCCTGAGCTGGAGGCCTGGTCCCCAGCCTCCTGCCTGCCCCCCCGGGAGGCCGCCCCTTCGGGTCCCGCGGCCTCAGTGCGGCCACACGCTCCCGGAACCCAGAAGCGCTCCTGCTTCTGAGCTGGCGGGGGCCAGGCTCTGCTCTGCAGCGTCTCTGGGGCCTGGCCCCAGCACCTCCCTGAGCCTCTGCCCCCCAGGGGGCACCCACCCAGCAGGGCTGTCCGCAACAGCGATGGCTCCCACGGGAGGGGCGTCCGGCTCGGGGCCTGGCACAGTAACAGGACCTGCATCGGGAGCGGCTCTGTGCCATGGAGCTCGCAGGGCAGGCTGTCCTGGAGCCTGTCCTCAGACTTTGCTGTCACATCTCTCCAGGGTTAGTCACCTCCCGCCAGAGCGCC
>CM052807.1:116842359-116999291 GCA_028533885.1 Nasua narica | reverse complement strand
TATGTGAAAGAAATCTCGACTTGGGGGGGCGCCTTGAACTTCGGGAGCAGCGTTCAAGGAAAGCAGGCAGGCTCTAATGGAAACCAGTCAGCGGGGCCAAGTGCAGCAGGAACCCCCCCCAGCGGTTTCCATGGGGACGGAGCCGGGAGGTGGAGCTCTGGCGAGCCTGCCGCAGCAGATGTGGCCTGTGCAGGGCTGGCCGGGGCGGCGGGAGGGGCGGCGCTGTGCCTGGCAGCAGAGCCCTGGGACGTGGCAGGTCCCGGGCTGGATGCAGTAACGAGCCCGGGGCTGTGGGTCCGCCACCTCCGGGAGGCTTCCTGGATTCCTCAGGCCGGCGCTGGCTGCTCCTGGCTGGCCTCCTGCTCCCCACCCAGCACCACGAGGCCTCCTGGAGGGCACCCATGTTCGCTAAGTGAGGCCCCGGGCCTGTGAATGGGGGACAGACACCTCTGCCTGTCACCGCTCTAGCAGAGGACCCAGGGCTCAACAAGGTCTGCCTGGCCCAGTCACTGGATGGTGCTGTCCGGCACCTCCTGGACCCCAAGCCAGGGTCAGCCCAGAGCAGAGAGGAGAGGGGCCGGAGAGGAGCCGGAGAGGGGCCCTCGAGAATCAGATGGGCTGTGAGCACCGCTGGGACACGAGCGCCAGAGAGGGGACCCCACGCACCGCAGGGCACGGTTTCTCCAACAGGACACGGTCCCACTCGCCCGCAGACAGCTGTTTTCACACGCACTTACCCTGACCTCTACATGGCACCCCAGCACCCCTGTCCTGCCCCGGGCTGACAGATGCCCCCTCCAGCGGAGACCCTTGCCTCGGAGCAGACCTCACAGGTGCCGACGGCCCCAGGTGCCTGGGCGACCCGTGTCCACATTAGAACAAGGTACGAGGATCTCCATGAGAGAGGGGGATCCAGGCCCATCAGATCCAACCAGCCCCACATGAAGAACCTGCCCGAACCCCGGGCTCGTCCTCCGCTGCAGATTCCGGGCACCATGGAAGGGTACGAACTGGGCACAGAGCAGAAAGGGCCATTTTGAGAACATCAAAGGCTGCAAAATGGTCTTGCCTGTTACGAGTTTTTACACTGTTCCCCCGAGGCCGTCTGAGTGATAAAACTCTGTAGATCACCCAGGCCCTGTGTGTTTCCTGCCATGGGAGGGGGTGACCCCTGGATCGCACATTCCCATGGCCCAAGGCCACATTGCACACCGTCGGTAGCCAGCCAGCACCTTGAGCCACAGAGGCCTGAAGCCCTTATCCCAGCAGGGCACCGGGGCTTTGCGGGCCCAACCAGCAGGCCCCAGACGCTGGGGTCACAGCAACCCAGCGGGAGACGGGTCCTCGGGACCTCCAGAACCAGCATGACACGGCCTCTCGGGGGGAAGGGAGGGAGGTCATCCTGGCTCTCCCTGGGTTCGGAAGAACTCCACAGCAAAGGACAGGGCACTGCCTGTCTGGGGAGAACCCACAGAGGTCAGCATCCAGGACAGGCAAACAATGAAAAGGGGTTTTGCATCCAGTCGTTTCCACCCAGCGTGGGGACAGCGTGGGGAGAGCACAGGTCCTGTGGTCAGGGACCTGGTTTGGGTGCAGGCTTTGCTTCTCCCTGGCTGTGTGACTCTGGGGACCCTCCTTGGCCTCTCGGAGCCTCAGTTCTCTCACACCGAAAACTGCTAACACCTTCCACGCAGGCAGGGCCCCGGCCGTCCTGTCTGCACCATATTCCAGCACCCGGAGCAGTGGTGGCGCACGCGGGCTCTGACGGATGTCAGCGTGAAGCAGGACGGGCTGACTGCACTCTCAAACGGATGTTTAAAGTGGGGGGGGGGGGTGCCTGGGCAGCTCAGTCCATGAAGAATCTGCCTCTGCTCAGCTCATGATCCCGGGGTCCTGGGATCGAGCCCCGCATCGGGCTCCCTGCTCAGCAGGGAGCCTGCTTCTCCCTGTGCCTGCTGCTCCCCCTGCTTGTGCTCAGTCTTTCAAATACATAAATAAAATCTTAAAAATAAAGAAATAAGTAGGATCAAAGTACCTGGCCCTGAGCCTGGCTCATAGTAGGTCAGCTAAGGACGGCTGCCCCCAGCCCCAAAGAACCAAGTCTTGTGTGTAACAACTGACACGCGGACCCTCCCTTGGGGGAGCGAGCACGGCCCCTAATTCCTCACTGGGCCAAGGTGGGGGTTTCGGCCTTCCCGGGTCCCTTCACGGGTCCTGCCTGAGCCGGTCTTGCTCACTCTTCTCCTGGCAACGGGATGCTTGAGGTGGCGGCCATACCCTTCCCCGGGGGGCATCCGCTGGTGGTGGCCTGCCACGCCGCCCAGGCCAGGAGTGCTCACCTGGAGCCGCCTGCCAGAGCCGCCGGCGGCGTTGTCACACAGGCTGGGCAGCCCCGGGGCCACCGTGTGACCACATCTTGGGGGCCAGGGCTCACCTCTGGCACCAGAGCACCCAGAACTGAGGCCCGAGACCCTTGAGGCCCACCCACCCAGTGCTGGGCACCTCCAAAGGTCCTGGCATCACGCGACTTACCCTTTGGGTGATCGTCACCGCAAAGGCTCAAGCTGGAGGGCACCTTCTCTACCCTGCCTCGGCCCCTCACCCCCGGCCCCCGCGATGCTGCTGCGGCAGGCCACCACCACCATGTCCCCCGGGCTGGCGCATGGCCGGCGGGCGGGGGGCCACCTGCCTGGACCCCGCGTGCCACGCTCATGCTCCCATGTTGGGCGTCCTCGTCCCATCGAGCCAGAAAAAGCTGCACAACCAGGCTCTGGCAGGTGGGAACGGCGAGAACTCTGCTTGCCTCCGGGACCCCTCCGCCCACGCCGGGCCGGAAGTGCGGGCACACCCACTGCAGGAATCCTGGGGCAGGGCTGGGCTCCCAGGAAACTGGGCCAGAGGTTCCCCAGCACATGCTGCAGCAGCCCGGTCCCCACCGCCCCCGCCGGCTGCTCCCTTCGGAGGGTCTGGCCTCTACCTCCCTTCTAACCCCTCAAGAAACTCAGAAGCCAGAGTCCTGGGGACCCGAGGCTGGGGGCCCCTTCCCAGGGCCCACCAACAACTGCTCCGCATCAAGGGGGATGAGTGGGGAGAGACCTCATCACCATGGAGGCCGCAAGAAACCTGCGGGTAGGACGGATCCCCTTGCTTTATGAACGGAAACTGAGGCTGGGATGGGCAGGCAGCTCCGCTGAGGGTCCAGGCCTCCGGTCTCTACCCAAGAGGCCCTGATGGGGGGACACACAAACCTCCCGAGGCCTCCCAGACAGGATCCCATCTGACACGTGAAACCGTTTCCTGAGTCTCACGCTGTCACATCTGCTTCAAAGACACAGAACCAAGGTCCGTAGTAAATATCATTCTCATCAAGGCTTTTTTTTTTGTCCAAAGGTGCACTGGGCGTTCACAGGGCCTCCTCAACCCTCCCCCCCAGACCCCCCAGGTCACTGATGCGCGAGCTGGGCTGCGCCACTGAAGCTTCTCGGGGGCCCCGCGCGCAGGTGCACACACACGTGCACGCACGCAGACCTGCCCGGGAAGACTGGCCCCGCGGGCCGCTCCCCGCAGGACGGCCGCCAGCGCACCCGGCGGCCCACCCCTGCGCCTTCCGGCCGCTCCCCTCCCTCGGCCACCTTCCTGGATCCCGTTCGGGCCCTGCCCGCACCGCCATTTCCTCTCCCAGGCCCAGAGGCTCACTTCCACTCCTCAGCGTCTGCAAATGGCCGGTGCCTGGAACAGCCCAGCCCTCCGAGGAGACCGCTCCGCGCCTGGCCGGCTCCCAGCGTGTAGCCAGGGCGGCCGGAGGGCCTTCCTTCACCTCCCAGGAGCCTGGCAGCTTGGGGCCCTGTCCAACGGGCCCTGGCTGGCCCTGGGCCGGGGAAAAGGACCCATCACAGGGGGGCAGTGGGGTGCCCGGCAAGTGTCCCCAAGGATGGCCTCAGGGGCTCTGTGGCTCACAAGAAGCCATGAAGAGCGCCTGCCCCAAGCAGGCACGGTGCCTCCAAACGCCCGTCCACTGCTGGAAACCCCCGACGTAAAAGGCAAAGCACAGGACACTGTGTGCGCGCACACGCTGTGGGGCCCACGCCCGGGCAACGGTGCACTGTCCACACGGGACCACCGCGTGGACATGCAGGACGAACATGGGCGTTGGAGGATGGCAGGCCCAGGCCCAACTCCCGTCTCGATCCTCACCAGCCGGTTGAGTCTGGGGACTGGGCTTCAGGCTCAGAGCCTGCCCCGGCCGGAGCCAGCGTTAACCCCCGCCTGGCAGGCATTTCCGAGACCCAGAACTCAACCAAGGACTAACAGCGGGCATGGGACGCTCTCCGGGAACTGAGCGCTGGGCTCACTGCGTTCCGTCCGTGACTGTGAGGCAGGGACACTCGCTGTCCCCATTTCACAGATGAGGACACAGGGACACGGAGAGGTGCAATGACTTGCCTTTGATCAACATGGCCAGGAACTAACACGGATGCCATCTGAACCCCGGCCTTGGTCCCAGGGCTCCTGCTCTTCTGCCCTTGGCTTTGCCCTATGAGCGGGGTGCCCGGTTCACCTTGGTTACTCTTGCGGAAGCACGAGCCCAGCGCCGTGTTCTCGGGGCTGCTAGTGAGTACCAGTCTGATGCCAAGACCGGGGTCAAGAGGCTGAAAGACCAAACGGGAAAGGAGGAAGTGGTTAAAAGAAAAAAAAAAATCCAAGAGTAGAACCGCTAGAGAAAGCGGCTCCCCAGGAGCTCCGGCAAATTTCATCAACTTTTCGCGCTTCCTGTTATTCCCAAACATCTCCAGCAACAGGTACGTGCCTTCAAATAAACAAGCCACAACAAAGCACTCTATGAACAGATGGAAGGAGACTGAGAAGCCTGCAGGAGACGGCAGAGAGAAGCATTCGTTCACAATCGGCCACAAGCCCCGGGTGTGAGCTCCCGGCCACAGCCAGGGAAGGCGGCCTCAGAGGCTGGGAAGCACAGAGTCGGGATCCAGAATTCGGGAAAAGCAAAAGCAATCACTTAAAAATGAGGCGGGGGTGGGGTGGGGGCGGGGGAAGAACCCTCGGAACGGATTACATCATAACGTGAGCAAACTCACAAAATAAACAGTTATCATGTGCAAATTATTTGTGCTTGTAAAACTTCTCTGTCCTCACGTGTGATGGCCAATAAATTCTGCACCTTGTTATCTCGGTGAGATAATTTTTTTTAAAGTTTATAGCTTCTCTTTGTAGTTACCTGTTGAATGTGTGTGAGTGTGTGTGCGTACGCCTGCGTGTGTTTTGCAGTGTGGGGGGATTTAAATGCACTTTCAAACCACTCAAAATATCTGTCCTCGATTTGTCACAAATAACTCAAAATAATTTTACGTAAGCCTACACAGAAAAGCTAGAGATTTCACGAAGATCTCAAAATCTAAAGTCCCAAACCCCCGTAATTGAAATCTACTGTTAACGTTGTTGCCAAACAACATAAAAATTGGGCATTAGTTAAAACATTAAGGTCCTTTCACATGGGGCATTCGGAGTCTTAAAAGGCAAAGATGAAGACCAATATTTAAATTCCGATCTAATGAAGGTGATGGTGGTTCCTCCACCAAGTTGTTCAGGGGACGAGAGGATCAGAGGACTGTTTTTATACACAAATGCAACTTGTTTATTTTGACCTCAGTTCTTCGAAATTGTCGACTCCACAATTGAAATATGCCGTGTGTTCCAACAAGGACCCAGCAGCCGTAATGACAGACCAGCCCATCTGTGCTGTGAGAATGTATAATTTCAGTCTATAGTGGAATTTATATAGAAGCAATGATGTGAAAACTGCTATGCGTGGTACTTTCTTAAAAAAACAAAAAAATAAAAAACCAAAAAAAAAAAAAAAACCTGCGGAGAAGTATTGAGTGCCGTGGAGAACGCTGATATTTTGTCTGATTCAGATCACAAAAGAGTCCATGGCATTTTCCTGATTTTGGGTGGAGGCAGAATGTCATTGCCCAAGTTAAAAAACAAACATGGTAACTGCTCACATATAACATTCCAGCTCTAGAAGGTGTGTGCTAGAAAGCGTGTTATCCACAGACATTATACCCATTAGGTGAACGTAATCTCGGTGGAAAATACTAATTTAGAATGAAAATGCTCATTTATGGAAATTAATTGATTTTATGCTACTTGCCCTTACCTCCAAAAAGAGCACGAAGTCGTGCTCGGGAAATGTGACTTACCATTCCGGGATTTAGGATTAAAAGGCCTATTTATCTAACTAATTATACCCAAAAGATAAAATGTTTGGAGATGAGGCCTGGGCAGCTATGAAAAGCATAAATTCTTTAAATAAGCACGAGGGACCCTCCGTTGCCCCCAAACCCACCCCTCTACGCTCTGGACTCCTTTGCTTTCGAATTTACGACCCTCTGTTTTTTTCCCATTACTTCTACTTTGTCACCAGTGTTTTATTTGGTGCTTGCTAAATATTTGGGTAGGATCACCGTCCAGCTCGCAGCAGCAGAATGTGGCTATCACAATCATGAAAATGTTTTAATTATCTCCGCTATATGGGCCTGTACCCCCAGTATGGACTGCCGTCTCACGGAAGAACAAAAGCAGCCATGACCGTCCTTGTGTGAGCTGGGCTCACTTTCATGTTCGGTGATATCTGCCCAGGCCAGCTGCTCAGACCCACGCAGACAAGGCCCGAGGCCTCCGAATTAGGAAAACAAAGATGTATTTACGTGGGAATTTTCCTCTCCGTTGCCATTTAGAACTTTCTGGGCCTGATTTTCCATTTTCCATAAATCAAGACCCCGGCTTACCCTCCACCGTGGGGAAAAAACCAGGCCGCATCTGTGGGGATTTTTGTCCGACTGCCAGGGGATGGAGGTAAGTTGGAGCTCAACTCTCCAAAGCCCACCTTTTATCTGAAAAGGTTCAGCCATTCTGAAGGGTCAGGGACCATCACGGCAACTCGGGCAACCGTGGGGGGTAGCTTTTGGGCTGCGGCGGCCGCGTGGCCTGGGGAAGCAAAGGTCTTCGAGGGACTCCCACCCCCGGTGGCCACGGTTCAGGCTCTGGATGGTCGAACATCCTGGCCCACCGTTCTGCAGATGGGAAACCAGGATGGGATCCGGCACAGGCCGGCCCCGGACAACTCAGGCCCCCCCGAGGGTCCGTCTGGGGGTCGTGCCCACGTGGCCATGCCCCGTCTATGGGTCGGGCAGTTATGAGCTGGACACGGCACCGTTAGGTGCAATCCCCGGGCTTAAGGAGGTGTTTAAAAAACAGAGCACAAAACCACCTAAAAGATTTTCCCCATACTGAGCTGAGAGCCGAAAAGAGCCGCCTTTTTTCTCCCGACACCCGCACCCTCCCCTCCGAAATAAAATAAAACGAAAGGGAGAAAAGAACTGGATCCCTAAACTGCGGACAGGGCAGCGTTAGAGACGCCGGATAAAATAAAAAGGCCTCTGTTTCTCAATGCAGAACCCCCCCCCTCCCGTGTGCTGGCCCAGCCCTGCTCACCGAGAAGTCTGCTGGGAGGAGCATGGGCGCTTTGGTGTTTTTCCCTCTGCCCCTCCTGGCACCACCAAAAATTAAAATAATGATGATGATGATGATGAGACGCCCCCCCAACGACATACCAACACGACTGAGCAGAAACGAATAGGCCGTGCCTATTAATACCTCCTGAAACGTTCGTTCGGATTCTAATTGCACACACAGCTACTGTGAAATAACAAACATTCATTTTTATTGTGATTCCCAAAGCCTATGGCTTTGGATCTTAAAAATAAATGGGCTTGGCTTCTGCGTTTTCCCTGCAGTTTTTGGAAAAGGCTTACTTCACTGAAGATGGTGGGGGGGGGGGGGTCGGAAATAGAATTTTGAATTTCGGATAACCAATTAGAGGGAAGGAAACGTAACAGGCATCGAGCACAAGATGGCAGAGGCCTCGGCTTGTCTCCAGCACAAGAGAAGGGAAGAAGGTGACTTACCCAAGGTGCAGGAGGATATGAGGAGCTTTCTCCACAGCAAGGAAGTGAGAAGGGTGCCTCCTGGCCCCAGGCGGGCACGGCGGCAGGAGGAAGAGGGAAGGTCCCACCGGCCAGCAGGCCGTCCCCAGGTGCCAGCCCCGGTCCGACGGGCCCTCGGGCGCCCTGCTCTCCGGCCACCCTCGTCCACCGGTCCCCTCGGTCCTGGCCGGCGCAGCCTGGGCCTCAGCCACCCGGCACCCGGAGGCAGGGCTGCCAGGAGCCAAGTGGTGCTGGGGGAGGCTCTGCTACCAGCCCAGGAGGACGAGGAAAATGCTACTTTTGTCTCCTGCTCTCATCTGGCACTGGCTGCCCGGGGAGGGGGGGCCAGAGGCGGCCGCTGCGGCTCGGCCCCGCCCACCGGGAATTTTTGAAAGATGCTCCTGGGTGCCGGGAGGATGGCAGACGTGGCAGAGGCGGGTGGGCCGGACCCCCGAACCCACCACCAGGCGGGGGCCGGGGGGGGGGCGGTCGAGTGGGAGAGGGAGGAGGCAGCAGGCGCGGCTGGCCACTCAGCGGCCGGCCCGAGGAGGACGGGGGAGCCGGCCCGGCCCTGGCCCGGCCCAGGCGCCAGCCCTCCCCGTGGCCAGGCGGCGCGGCCCTGGGCGCCATGTTGCTCCTGAGTCCAGGCGGCCCGGGCCCGCTCCGGGCATAGAGGCCGCATTGTTCCCGCGCCGGCCGAGGAGGAGCAGGCGGCGGCGGCCGGCACCCGGCGTGCTCCCCGGGGGGGCGGTAGGGGGGGCGAGCCCCAGGGCCCGCAACCCCCTACCCCAACCCCGACCACTCCCCGGAGCCCCGGCCCCGGAGCAAGCCTGTTCCAAAGGATGGCCCACGAGGCTGAGCCGCCAGGGCTCGGGGTCCGCCTTGCGTCCGAGGGGCCACCTGACCCTCGGCCGCGGCAGCTCTCTGAGCCTCAGTTTCCCCATCCACAGAAGGAACGGGGATATCGGCTCCTACCACTCAGGGCTGCTGGAGGACAGAAGGAAAAACGCACACAGAGGGCTGAGCACCAGGCCGGATCCCCCCGGCTGGTGCTCAGGAGCCGGTCGCCTTGCCCAGAGGAGCTGCCCCGGCGTCCAGGGTCCAGGCACGCCACCACACCCTCTCAGACCAACACAGACCCCTCGGCTCCGCCAAAGCCAATCCCGGCCACCACACGGGGTCTCGGTTAAGTGTGCCCGGGCTCTGGCCCTCGGACCCGGTTGGTGGGCCTGAGGGTTTAACATGACGCTTTTATCTGGAGTTTTATCAGGTTTGTCTGTCCTTTGCCGAAGGCATCCGGGCCACATCCGTGGGGTCGCGCTATCTGCCCAAGTCTCTCCCTCGGCCCTTTCTGTGGCCAGGCATTTGCTGTCCCTGTGCACGGGGAGCCACAGGGCTGTCTGTGTGAGACAGGGGCATCCAGGCAGGCAGGGCCAGCTCTGTGCTGGCCTGGAGGGCACAGCATGGACTGACCGTGGCTGGGCCTGCCGTCCGGCTCATGGGCCCTTCTGTTGGCAATGACGGGGGGCAAGGGACTGTCTAGACACCTGAGCATCTGGGGACGGGAGCTCAGGCTCAGATACGGTCCTGCCCAAACAGGAGGGGGTGGGAGGCAGCAAGGCGACTGAGCAAGAAGGAAGCAGCCCGGGAGGAGCCCTCTGGTCCTCGGGCTCTGGTCTCACGCACACCACCACGTGACCAGCGAGCTCACCAGCTGATGCCAGAGACAAAGCAGGTAGGGTTCCGATGCCACGCGCCTGACCAGGAACGCCGGGAATTCCATTCCAGGAACGGCTTGGCACAGCTGCCAACAGCCTGGCCCCTGGGGAGGACAGGGTCCCCCCCCCATGCTCCACTGGGAAAGCCACTGAAAACCAGGTGGCCATTTTGGGGCCGGCCCCTGAGCGAGGAGAGGAGGCAGAACCTCCGTTGTTAAGGCTGCAGAGGTGGTGGGCGCCCCTTACCCCAGCACACCCATACACGGTGTCGCCACAACCCAAAGTGGCCTTTGCTGGGCCAGCGGGCTGCCCAGGAGATAACGGTCTCTGCCCCAGCGGGGGGCTCAGGACACAACACGTCGGTCCGGGTGGCAGAGCAGCCCTGCCCGAATCAGGTCCCTCTCGGTTGCAGCCCTGCGCCGGGAAGATGGCAGCACCGCCCCTGTGCCAGGGCCGGAATCCCCAAAGACAAGCCCTTCTCCTCCCAGCCGGCAGGGAGGGCGCCACAGGTGACATGCACAGACCCTGACATGCTCAGGACACACGTGTGTCCCTGCAGGCCAGGACCCGCATGTCTGGCGCCCCCTTGGATCCCAGGCCGGTCTGGGTGAGGTGATGCACACCCTCACAGAACTCGCAGGGCAGCCGAGACCCGAGCCCCAGCACCATCGTTTTATTATAATTTAAAATGTAATTATAAAAGGTTGATTTGGATGTAAATATCACTGTTAAACACACGAAAGGCGAATGGAGATTTAAGAGCCCCAGATCAGCAAGTAAATATTTCAGCGAAATGCTCTTCCTGCCATCTGAGATGCCAGAATTAAGGACAGGCAGTTCGCTGCCGAAAAACCCAGCCCCTGCTTTAGGAGCCAAAGGGATCAGGGACAACATTCCTTTTTTAATCTTAAGGGAAAATACTATCACTCCTTAAAAAAGAGAGAGAGAGAGAAAGAAAAAAGAAAAAGAAGACTGTTTCACTTTGTACACGCCATGCACACATTTCCAACCACGGTAACAGTCATTGCCTCGGCTCTCACGCGTCTCCTCGGAGAAGCTGCCTCTCAGCCGCCGACCGCAGCCACGCGGGGTTCGGGCCCGACCGGAATGTGGAGCGAACAAGTCCGCCATCCAGGATCTCACGGTGAGACCCTCAGGCATTTACTTCAGGGGTTGCCCCAGCCGCCTGAATAAAAGCCTGTCTTCAAGGGTTTTCTGCCTCCTGACACACCATTCCAGCCTTTTCCACTCCGATTTTACCAAATCTACCTGGGGCCTCAGACGTTGTTTCGGTCACTCCCCAAAGAGAGTTCTCTTGATGGTATTTTTTTTGGGGGGGGACAGGTGAAACAGACCACAGCGAAGCAGTTCCAGGATCCAAAAAAAAAAAAAAAAAAAAAGCAAACACACACACAAACCCAAACCAAAAACCCCGTGTAAAAGCAGTTTTAAAAAACGAAACCTCCTTTTTGAGAGCCGAATGTTATCATTTGCCAACAAAGACTCACGGGTGAAGGGGAAGCTTGGCGGGGAGGGGATGCTCATCCCTCACCCCCATTGGGGCCACTCCCTTCCCTGTCCTCACCCGCTTCGCAGGGACGTCCAGACTGAGGACCCCCTGAGCTGGCAGGGATCCCAGGCCGATTATCCCCCGCAGCCTTCCCCACGTCCCCCCAGTGCCAGGAAGACGTTCTCAGTTCCGGCCCCAGCCGGATCCGGTCCTCCGAGCCCCTAACGTGAGCCTGGGGGCCGGGCCCTGTTTCCCCGGGCGCCTTCCCGGCTGCGTGGAGGCTGTGGGTTTAGCAGGAACCCGGCTGAATGCCATCCACCGCCGCGGAGCAGGGAAGAGGCAGACGGCGGGTGCAGAAGCCTCAGAGTGAAATTCTGTCCATTTTAGTAATTCAGTAAGACAACCTTCCAGGGCTAACTCTGGGCCAGGCTGTCAGGAGTTACAAACACACCCTCCCCAGCCGGGGACGGTATTTGAGGGCTGGCGTGTGGCTTCACCAGGCTCTCTGATAACCCGCACGCTGCTCCAAGTGCATCGGACAATGGGCTTTGGGAGGAGCAAAGGGCCCCAGAGAATCACAAATTTGTCCAAAATCGCTCTCCATGGCCTCTTCCTTGGAGGATGGACCCTTCCTCTTAAGAGTCCCGGTTTTCCTCACTTCCATTGGGTGACTACCCCCCCACCCCCCAGCAGACAAAGGCCCATCGGGTCTGGCCCTTGGCAGGGCCCATCTAGCTCACCATCTGAAGCCTGGAAACCTGGCTACCTTTCTGGTGCTTGCGAAGAGCCCCCACAGGCTTACGAAAGAGATCACAGAAGGAAAAAATTAAACTTGAGAAAGTTTAGCCTCCACTCAACAAAGAAAGCCATACGTTCCCACTGAATTTCCCAAGAACCATGGGTCAGGGGACTTTCCTTTTCCCCTTTCCATAAATCTCCGTCCCTGACTGTGTTCTCGGGGCCCATGACACCCAGAAACTCGAGATCCGCCATCCCGGCCAACAGGACACTGGTCAGCCCTGAAAATAAGTATTTCATATAAAAGGTCCATTGTCTTTGCTTGGAGACAGTTGTTGCGTTTTTCCCCTCCTCTGCTCCCTCACATCAGCAACCCCAGCCGGTGCCCAGGCTCCTTCCTCATTCCGACAACGCATTCTGAGAAAGGGCCATCTTGCTGGGTCTTCCTGAACCATCGGCTAAGAGAGCAAATTCTCCTCAACGGAGCATTCTGGGAAACGCATGCTTGCATTTGGCCAAAGAGCAATTAGCTCATCAGCGGCGAAACCCTCCCACCGAATCGCCACCCGCGTTGCCAGCTCGAATGCCGGCAGCTGGTGCGGCCGCTCTGGACCCCCGAGTGGTGACGGCCTGCCCTCAATCTTCCCCAGGTCCCTGAAGAGGGGAGAGGCACAGGTCAGACCCCGGGGGTCAGCACCCCCGTGAGCTCCCCAAGTGCCATTCTGGGGGGAGGCCCCCCTCCTTCCCCTGTGAACACGTCCTAGGACCTCACGGGGCCTTGCTCCTATCTAGTGTCCCTAGTGCCTCCAAGCCAAGTCCCCGTGACAAGGGAAGCCTGGCTTTGCAAGCTTCCTGGCATTCCACCTGGGAGAAAATATCAAAGTTCACCTTGCACCACCACCTGCGGGGTGGGGGTGGGGAGGAAACTCGTAGGTGCAGTTCCAAGTGAAAGCAAAACCGGACTCCAGTTCTTAGAAACTCAAAAATATAATCATCACTCGCGGTGAACATAGCGATCACCATTTACAACAGCGGCATGCTTTATGGCGTCCCTGCCACGTGCCAGGAAAGAGCGCGTCTGGACACTGACATTGCTGTCATTATTCCTGTGCTAGGGCTCAAGGTACAGGCCTGGGGCGGTGAGGTGCCTTGTCTGGGGTCACACAGGGGGGCAGGGGCCGGATGGGCGCTGCCCAACAGGAGCCCGGACACCCTACCCCACCCCTGCCTGCTCGTGGGATTCCTGCAAGGGTCTTCTCCCTCCTCCCCAAACATGCAAGTACTCTCTCGAAGCCCGAGGAAAACCAGGCACGACGGTTGTGAGATGTTTTCCCAGCTGGCCTGCAAGGGCCTCCCTCCCTTCCCAAACACTGGCCCTCACTAGGGCATACACTGGTTTCCCTGGACACCAGGGAGCACTGGCTCAGGCACAGGGCCCGTCCCTCGGCCCCAGGGACTGCCTTCCCGTCAGGCCTCGTCCACACCAAGGCAGGACAGACCCCCAGCCCCGTTCCGAGGACTGGAGCAAGCAAGACCGAGTCACAGACTGCCCAATCGGGGGCAAACGACACAGACCCAGTAAGTGACTCTGCCAAGAAGCCCCGCTATTCCCGCGAGCCCAGCACGAGGCCATCCGTACCGGCTCCATACCTGTGCACCCGGGCCCCAGGGGAGGCCTCGTCACCATACATCGCCTGTGCCGAGCAGCCGGACCCCACCGGCACCCCGGAGACCCCTTGCCCAGAATCTGGGGGCTTCAAGCGGCCAACGGCTGGACGTGACCCGGCTGCCCCAAGCGCAGGCGAGGAAAGACCCGGGGGACAGGCCCTGGTTTAAAACAAAAGCAGAAACGCCAGGGCCGGCCTCCCACTAGCCCATCGCAGTCCGTGAGACCCTGTCCCCCCACTTAGCACATTCTTTCTATTCAATCCAGAAGCGACAAAAACCAGACAGGCGCCAGCTCATTTTCAGAACCTCAACTTTGGTGTGCATACCCTCAAAAATAAATTTTGCCCAGATGGGATATCCCAACACGGTAAGGAGCCTCTGGTGGGGCCCAAGTTCTGCACGGGAACTGGGCTTGCTCCAAAGGAGCAAGGACAAAGGCAAGACAGGACGGCGTCGGTGCCCAGGCCGTGCCTCCGTCCAGGAAGGTGGGGTGCGGGGAGCACTGTTGATTAGACACTCTCAACCCATCACCCTCCATGGGCCAGGGGCCGTGGAGATGGGCATCTGGAGCTTTGGCAAATAGCAACCCCTCGCTAAGTGGCCCTCGGGGTCCCTCCTTGGAGGCTCAGGCCGTTCCCCGCTCCCATGGGCCTGGGGAGAAGCAGCAAGAGATACCCCTTGTTTGGGGGTCAGCAGAATGCCACACCTTCGTGCCCATCACGAGATATGTCACAGGCCATCTGTGGACCCGGGAGAGTGTCTCCCATATTCTGTAGGCGAGGGTCCTCTGGACCAAACAACAGCTGCCGGCCGGAGCAGCACGCCTTCGGCAGCGGCAACCCCGTTCCTGAGATCGCTCTTGACTGTCCCACCCGGGTTTCACGTCTGCTAACGGCCTCGGACAGAGTCATAAATAAAAATTCAAAACAGGGGAGGTGAGGAGGTAGCGTGAGGGGCGGTGGGGGGATAGAGGCCTAGCAGAAGAGACGGCCCCGGGGGTCCGCGCTGGAGCAAACTTTCAGCCTCTGTGCCCAGTGTTGGCCACATCTCAGTGAAATGGTCTCCTTTTTCCTCTGGGTTCTTCCCTGGGCTCTAGGGAACCAGGCAGCCTGGGGAGAGGCTGTCGTGAGGCAGGCCTAGGCGACTCGGGCCTCTGTCCACATTCCTGGAAACATGGCCTTTGGGTGCCAGCTCACAACTCCGGGGTGTTATGGAAACAGGGCCCCCCCTGCCCAATATTTTGTGGTCAGTCACCCATTAAGGTTCTCCAAACCACATCAGTAAGATGGGGAGAGCAGAGGGGAAATCGCACCTGTGATAGGATGGTACGAGAAAGCGTCCTTAATCCCGCCCCTGCCACCCGGAGGACGGGTTTCACTTTAGCAAGGATAGGTGCCCGAGAGTACAAACGTGCATTTTAAAATCCCAAATGGCTAGGACCAACGAGCGAAAATAAAACGAAGACAGTGCTGGCCTGCAGAGACTGCCCTGGCTTCTGAAACCCAACTTTGGAGAAATTAATTTCAGCGTTACCTTACAACCCTGTAATTACGGCAAATGCGCATTCCTTCACCCATTTCTCGCCCCCTCCCAAGGGCCGCCCGGCTGGGCCTGTGTGTGAGCTGCCTATAAAGGGGGATTTATTACGAAAAGTTATGAGTTGTTTTTCGTTTTATGCCACCATAAACAAGAGCCTCCACACAAGGGCCTTTCACTCAAACGGCCCAGTGGCCGCCAACCCTTGACTGCGGGCCCCCCGAAGTCGGCTCCCCATAAATGCTTGACCAGCAGGAAAAATAAATAAATAAGAAGCGGCGCTTTCGCTGGTTTAGGAAGGGAATGAAAGATGTCAATTTTTCAAAAAGGGATGGCTGCCTCCAGGTAACCCTTCCAAACACATCTCACCTAGAAACAGATGCTTTCTCTCTCTCTCTTTTTTCTATTCTGTTGAAGATACCTGCTGACGCTATTTTACAAGATTCTCTCTGGCAAATGGTCCGCACACCTGAGATCAGAAACTGTATTTCACAAATAACAAGTTCCTGAATTTTAATGACGGCCCTGGAGTTCTTGCCAAGCTGGCCGGGCTGCAAGTTCGAGAGCAACCTCCCTGGTCTGCGGAAGGCCTGCCTGCCCTACAGGCTCTTCTTAGAAATCCCTTCATTAATATTTAAATACTCACTATGTAGCGAAAGTGAGAAATGCACTTACCATCCTCAGGAGTCGCCCGGAACCCGATCGTGACCCGGGACACGCAGGTCGACTGCCCTGCCCTTGGCGGAGGAACGCGCCTGGACGCGGCCGGCGCTGCGCTCTCGTGTCCACACGGCACAGGCCCTGGGCCACGGGTCTGAGTCTTGGTCCCAAACGCTTCCCTCCTTCGCGCGTGTAAACCGCAGAGTGCAGCGCGGTGCCATCTCCCGCAACTCTTCGCAGGGCGGGACGGCTCCGGGACGGAGAGACGGCCGGGCGAAGCGCACCGCCAGGCCCCAAACCCCCGGTCCCGCACCGCGCCGCTCCTCCTCTCCTGACTCCGGCTTTCCCGTACCGAACCACCGGATCTCTCCGAGGAGCGGCCGGCAGAACCTGGTCTCCGCGTCTGCGACTAGCGCCTCGAGGGACCTTTGTCCCGGACGAAAACGAAAGCGCGCCGGGCCGGGGGCGCCCACGCCCTGCCGCGGAGGTCCGGGCCGGCGCGCCCCGCGACTTTCTCCAAGTTCACGTGCTTCCCGGGCGGGCGGGTGGCGCGGGCCCCAACTTGCAGAGCCCGGCTGTCGGGCGCGCTGAGGGTTGCGGGCGGGCTCGGGGCGGCCCCGGGGCGGCCGGGCGGCGCGGCCCGGGCACAATGGGCGCAGCCGGGCGGGCGAGCGCGGGGACAGCGCGGGCCCGACTGCCGCGCGGCCGCTCGTCTGGCGCGGCCCGGGCGCCGAATGCGGCGGCGGCGGCTTGGCACAGACGCGCCGCGCGCCCGGTGCATGCTAATGGCCGGCGGCCGCGCCATGAATTATTCAGCAGCGGCGCGGAGAGGGCGAGCGCGGCGCGGAGGGCGGCCCGGCCCGCGCGTCCCCCGCCGCTGCGAAGCCGCCGCGGCGACTTCCCAAACTTTCCCCGATCGGCACCGAGGATGCGGCCCCCGCGGTGCCTCCGTCCCCGCCCGAGCGCGCCGGCCGCGCTTCCCACGTTGCCGCCTATTTTATGTCTTTTGTCTCGGAGTTGGCACCTGTCCCAGAGAGCGCGTTTCCCTGCCCACCCCTTCGCCGCCGGATCGGGGCGGGGGAGGGGGTACGGGGGACCCGGAGAGGAGGGGACGTGGAGGTGGGGGGAAAGCAAGGCGCCTACGGGCCCCGCAGCCAGGAGAGACCTCCCGGGGACAGCGGCCGTGCCCGCGGGCCCGGGCGCCTCTGTTCCGCGGGGAGGTCAAGGCTTCAGCTGTGCCCGGAATACCAACGAAGCCTCCGGGGGCCCCCGGCCGTGCCCGCTGCGGACGAGGACCCGCCGCGGCCCCTCCCCGACTCCCCCCCCGCCCCCGCCGCCAACCTCCGCCGCGCACCCTCCTCCAGGGGCCGGCGCGCGCGGGCGGGGCGGGCGGCGCGAGCAGCGGATTCGCCGCCCGAACCCCGCGCCTCGCCCCGCAGCCCCGCGTGCGCGCCCCCGCGGGCACGCCACCCCCGGCGCTCCCCGCCGCGCGGCCCCGGCCCGCGGCCCCGCCCGCCTGCCGGCGCGGCCAAGGGGCACCGCGCCTGCGAGGACCCCTTCCGCCTCCAGCTTCGCGCCCCGGGGCCGCGCGGCTGTGGGGGCGGGCGGGCGCGAGCCCTGGCCCATGTTCGCCCGGCCGCCCTGGCACCGAGGCGGCTGCAGGAGCGCGCTCGGCTGCATTCCGTGGCGCCGGCTGCCATGATTGCGGGCAGGGGGGCGCGCGCGCGGGCTCGGGCCCGGCTCGGGGACCCCGGGCGGACCGACGGTCTCCGGCCTGCGCGCAGACCGGTGCGCGCCGCGGACGGCGGCAAGGGTCGCCAGCCCGGCACTGCAGGGGCCTGCGTGTGCCCCGGAGCTCTGGACGAGGTCCTGGGACAGGGCTCTGGGTCGACGACGGCGGCGGCGGGCTTCCCCCAGGCCAGGGTGCGCGCCAGAGCGACCCCGCGGCGGCTTTGCGGACAGCGCCGGTCCGGCCGAGCGAGGGGCGCGGTGCCAGGTGTGGTGGAGGGCGGGGTGCGGGGGATCTGGTGAAGTGGAGACGGGCAGCGCACTGAGCCCAGAGATGGAGGGGGTGCGCAAGGTGCCTGGCGGAGTGGGGGGAGGTGCCCTCGGGGTGCCGGGAAGGCGTGGGATGGCGGGGGCACCGTGCCCAGGGCCGCTGCCCAGCTCCGAGCTCACTGTCTTCCTTCCCTGCAGAAACAACTTCCTGCTCCCCTGCCCAGGGCGGAGGAGCTGCGGGGAGTTCTAGGCCGCCGCTTGGCTCTCTCGGAGGCGACTACCCTGCAACACCGCGGGGCCGCGCGGTTCCTCTCCGCGCCCCCTCCCGGGGGCTCGCGACGGGCCGGGCTTCAGGGTCCCGCCACTGGTTATGATGCCAAGGAGACCGCAGCAGCTTTCCCTGCCGCCTCCGCAGGGCGCCTGAGTGGCTTCCCCGCAGAGAGGCCGGTGTGGCCCTTAGGCACTCGTGGATGACACCGGGTCACTATGCTTGGACCCCCTCTCCCTGTCCGAGCATGAACCTCTCTCAGAGCCAGATGGACCTGACTGTCCCTGGACGCCGGCGACGGGGGCCCAAGAGGAACAAGGCCTCCTGGGCCCCATCCCAATGTCTCTCTGTGCCTGTCTCTCCCCCCCCTCACAGCCCCCCCCCACGCCGGGCCTTGGCATTCTAACCAGTGTCCCTTGACGTCACATCTCGCCATTTCTGTCAACCAATTGAAACTTGCTCGTCGTCATAAAAATATATATACTTTTTATGCCATTGGTACATTCAAAAGTTCCTCGTGTGCCCTGCTTCCCAGGAAACTCATTCCATATTGGATTGGACTCTCCAGAAGGGGCACTGGCTGCCCGAGGCAGGGCTGGGCTCAGGCGCTGGAGCAGCCTTGCCAGGGCCTTCGCTGCCCACCGACCCAGCTTGGAAGTTCTCTAGACCCTTTTGACCTTGGCCTTGAATTGTGGCCAGACACCCCCTCACCACCCATGACAAACATGTTTCATGGGGAAGGGAAAGGTCCAGGACATATTAAGGAATCTTCCAAAACGGTTTTCCAGGGTGTTAGGCTCCGAGTGTGGCCTCTTTCTAGGGACGGCTTTTTTACTCCTATGAGAAAATGGAGTTTTGTAAAATGTTTTCGGGTTCATCTTCTCACTGAAACGCTGACCAACTTTCACTTTTCACAGCTTCTCACAACAGGCTGAGCAGAGAGATCCCAAGCAGGGGTGACTTCACGATGGGGTGTTTTTCACTCTTTCCCGGAGGAAGGTCCAGGGTGGCCCTCCCAGACCCAAGGAATATGGGGGTCCAGAGCTGGAAGCCTAGGAAATCTGTGTTCCTCCTTCCTCAGAAACGGCCACCCTTGCAGCGGCTTGAGACCCGGAAATGCCGTGCCCATGTTACAGCAATATGGCAGAAGGACAGTCTCCTGTCTCGCACAGTCCTTTCTATTTTCTTCCCTATTACAATTCCCAGCCCCGACTTGGGCTGCGGGGTAAGAGAACAGGTTCCTACAAGCCGAGTATGTGCCGGGCGGTCCCAAAGAGCCGCCCAGAGCCCTCTCTCACCTCCCTCTTGCTCGGCCCACACCGAGGAAGAACCCAAGCACCAACTGCCATTATACCCCCCGCACCCTGTCCCCCCATCTCTACTGTATGGTTCAAATGCTTCAAAAAACACATTAGACATTCTGTGGCTTAGCAACTTTGGGACTCCAGAACTACAAAACGCTTTTAGGGACTGGCTGAATGCAGACATCTAAACACACTATGTCTCGGGCCCTTATGATAATACCAAATCTTGTTTTTCCAAAATAATGAGCAAGCTTGGTCAATGATCGAGCGGGGATTTTGAAAATAAATATATTTTCACACAAAACCGCTCCCAAGGGTAAACCCTGGAGATGTGCATACCTTTGTGATAACGTTCACAAGCACGCACACACACACTGTAATCTATTTATAATCACTTCCCTAAACACTATAAATATTATAACTAATGTGATATATGTTTTGTGATTAAATTGGTGGATTACAACACTGAATTTAAAAAGCCACAAAGAGAAAGAGATGATCTTACATTATGCCACTTACAACTTTTGTTCTTTGGCACAAATACAAATTTGACAACTGTATCATTACTGAAGGCGATGAGCAAATGCTAGCATATTAGCTTTGTAATTTTCACCTGAAATCATTGTATAATCATACCGACTTGCTAACCTTTTTATTAGCTGATTTTTTTCTTGCTCTCACACACAGTAATAAGTTAATTTAATGCCATTTTCCTCCTCCCAATTTTTATTTGGTAAAACAAGAAGTTGGATGAGTCAGAACAATATTTGAGAACACACACTTTTTTTTTATCCCCTCTATACTTGGCAAGGATTTACATGTAATTTGGTTGCAAATTCAGAAATCAAATTCTGCTTTATTCAAGGAAAATAATAGCACTCCGGTAATTCCATCGGGCATTATTCTGGTTGGTTTTTTCAAGTGTTTTTCCAACTCACTATAAAATTATATTCTTCAAAGTAAATAATATTAAAAATTGTGCTCAAGTTATCAAAAAAGAAACCTAGAAGATTTACTTTGTCGCTGAGTGTTAACGATGGACAGTTTTCCCGGAAGAAGAACTTGGTCTGTGCCTGTGGGCCACGCCACGCCTAAGGTCAGATGCTTGAAAAAATAAGTCCTAGGAAGGCTCTCGATATAGCAGGATGTTTACAGTATCGGCCTTATAGTTATTTTTTCCTGATTTCTCCCCAGATCTGCCTAATGGGAATGCAGCTGGCCACTTCCTGCTCTACCCCTGAGCCCCTGTGTCCCCGGCTCAGTCTCTGGCCTCACACCAGCCTAGGAAGGCCACGGGCACTCCAGTTTACTGTCTCTTTTCCCCACGCAGTGACTTTTAATGGTTAAAAAATGTCAGTATCCAAGGCATTCCAAGGACTTAGTAAACAGATGCATTTAATCTAATTAAAGCAAGCAGGATGCGTGTGAGTGAAAACTTACATTTTCACTTGAGTTTCGAACATTCAGCTTGCACACTCAAGAATAATGATGTTTTCAAAGCAAGAGATTGTCAGAGCGTGGCGGTTCCTGGGTAAGATGCCCCTTCTTCAGTCATTCCAGACAATGTGCCCTTTTGAGGAGCTACTGGGAGGCTCTGGGTGCTTCGTGGAAAGGCAAAGCAGCCTTGTGATTTTTTTCTTTTTTCTTTTCCTTTCTTTTTTTTTTCTTTCTTTCTTTCTTCCTTCCTTCCTTCCTTTTTTTTTTTTTTTTTGTTGTTGTTTTTGTTTTTTGTTGTTGTTGTTGTTTCTCTTGTCTCAAAGTAGTCTGCTGGTTTAGGATTCCATTTCTATCTGTCTGTTTCGTAATAATGTGTACCCCTACTTTATGCAGGCTTTATTTGTATGCTCGTGATTTGCACACGAGCTCATTGGCATCAATTTGCCTTGGGCAAGCTTTTTTTTTTTTCTTCTTACGGAGATAGTTGAGAAAGGAGGCAGGGGAAAGAAAGAAGCCTGCTAGCGTAGCTACAGGTAAACCAAGAGAAAGATCATTGCGTGAGGGTCTCGGGCTGGGTAAGGAAGGGCGGGCAAGCTCCACAGAAAGGATTCCTTCCTTGCGAACGTAATGAAGCATTTTCAAAATCCTTTGCTTTCGTTCACCCTATTTCATGTCAATCTTGGCATAGTTCACTAACAACCGAAATAAAACTCTAGCTATAGGACAAGCGTGTTTGAAGAAGAAAACAGAGGGCAGAAATCTACACTAGCATCCACCCGGCTCTCCCCGGAAAACAAAACAAAACAAAACAAAACAAATAAAAAAACCCAGCATGCTGGCAGGCCATTTCTGTGACTTCTTTCCTAAAATATATATAGATATATATATCCACATATATATATGGAACAGACTTAGTGTGTCTGCCCCAATGACGATGAAAAGCATGCCCCATGCTCTCTCCTGACTGGTGGGTAGCAACTCCCTACCCATATATTCACATGTCTGTTTAGAAACATGTGGGCATTTACTTTGTCATATTTAACACACTTGAGAAGTCCACACATTCACCTTTCATGATGTGTTACCTGTGTGTGTATATTTTTTAAAAAGCCTAACAACCCTGAAAGCACTCTTAAGAGGTTAAATATTTTTTTCAAATAGAAGGAGAGCATAAAACAACCAGAAGTCTGCAATAAATATGTGTTTGATCAAATATGCGAGTATATATATGTGAATATACTGTATATAATACATACATACTGGTATCAAAAATTTCCTCTTACAGATGAAGAATCACAATGAATCTTTTTCATTCTCAAACAGTAACAACACAAATCAGAAAAAATGAATTAAGAACAACAGGCCAATACCCCTGGTCATACATGCATCCATCAAATGCCAAAGTGAGGTTCTCAGCATTACATAGGTAATGAGGAAAAGTACAGAACAAACTAAACTTTTTAAAAATCAAAATTAACTCTCAAAGAGAAGGGGACATTGAATTTATTTCAGTTGTTTAATTCTGCAGTCCCTAAAATGGAATCATCACCAATTGGGAAATGGACACTTTCCTAAAGAATTTAGCCTGCCACGTATAGCAAATTTGTATTAGCCTTTAAAGACAGACTGGAATTGGAACTTAACAGTTTCTGGTAGACAGTTACCTATTTCCATGAAAATGAAAAACATCAGAAAGGAATTTCTCTCCCCAAATATCCAAGGAATGCCTTCGTTTCACAGTTGAAAAGCCTTGATTTATTTGAAATATTTTTGCATCTTATCAATCCTTTACATGGAACCTGAAATAGTCATTATTTCAATAACTACAGTATTTTTGAATCCCATCGAAGCAGATTTTAGCTATTAAGCATTTAAAGCAATTTTAAACTTTAAAAACTGTTACATGTTTGTTTTTAAATTTTTTTAAAATACCGCTGAAAGTCAGTTCAATTTTTTTCTTTCCCCCAGATGAAACGAGAACTTTAGCATCATTTCTCAGCCACACAGTTCCTCAGTGAGCTAGGTAAATTATAAGCCCTTAGAATGAAGAAGAAGAAAAGAAAGGAAATAAATCCTGATTTAGAACTCAAAAGGCTCATTGTTAAATTGCAAAGGACAGCAAGGACGTTTTTTTTTAAATCAAGATTTCACAGATCTGTTCTTTAAAATGATTGCAAAGAACCCAAGCTGCCTGCAAAAATAATCACATGCAGAATGAGGGATTTTTGAGGGGACAATTTCAAGTTGTTTCAAATGTGACCATGGTGGTCTTACTGAAACACTCCCGTTTTATTTTCTTAAAATCTAATATGATTTCACACCACACAGGCAAGAATTTGCTTTGTATATGACGACAGTTTCATTTCCTGAATGTGCCTAAATATCGTAGCTTTTAGGTCTGGTTAACACAGAGACAAGGTTAAAGCTACATTTTGCATATATGCCCTTTCTACAAAAAATTAAGAAATGTTTTAGCTAAATTTATCACCGCAGGACAAGATAATATTTAATGGCTGCAAAGGAAAATACTCAAGAAGAGAGTCGAGGCTGTTTTTTTGTTTTGTTTCTTGCTATTTATAGAGCGACTTTCGGTGAAATTCTTAATATTAAAAGGACACGAAGTTTATTTCTCTTAACCAAAAGAAAGGGGTAATGTAAGCAATCAGGTAAACGGTGGCTTGGAATTTGCACATATGAGTCAATATAATTTTTACCCGAGGAACTAGTATTTTAAGAATCTACTTCAAAATAAAGAGAGAGGTGCACAGGCTTGGTTCTCCACGAGGCTCCCAGGAAGTGATTTTTAATCATCTTCAAGGGCTCGTGCCTTTGCTAATATCTTCCCATTAACCAGTTTTTCAACAACTCTGTATTCTGAATTTGCTGCGCGATCCTGCTTCCAAGGTGGCCCCTTTTGCATCTTCTCGTCTAGGAGGACTAAGTGTTGCCGCCTTCCCACACACTGACGACCCGAAATTGACAGTCTCTCACACCTAGAATGCTGGAAACTTCTAGGAGGGCTCTCAGGCTCCCTGGGAAACTTCTCTCGCTGGGGACAAAAACACACACACACACACACACACGCACACACAGACCAACTTCTCAACGCACACCTGGATCTACAGATTCGGAAAAACTAACCAGCTGTGGCCAAAAACCAAAACACTCAACCACCCGAACACGGTCTGCAAGAAACACAGGGCCCTTTGACGCCACGCAAAGACTTGTAAATAAAATAGCTCCAAGGCAGACAGGCTGAATGAGCCTCTTAAGACAGCCAGTTGGTGCCTCAAAATTTAAAATTAGAACATTAAATGTTAACAACACGAGGATATCCTGGGATACGTGTGTGCGCGCATGTGCATGCGCTTGCCTCTGTGTGTGTGTGTGTGTGTGTGTGTATAGGAATACAAGTTTTGCCTCCCTGTGGCTTGGAGCCAATCCGAGGTCCTGCTGGAGAAGCCCCTAAACCAGGCAATGGGCCGGCCGGCCCCGCATTCACTTTGGGCCACTTCCCTTCTCATTACACATGTGCGAACACCCAAAGCCAGTGAAAACACAACCTGCTGTAGATAACAAGGACCGATCTCAGATACAGAAAAGTCTTTGCCTGGAATAAATGGTGATTTGTGGAAGGCAAACCAAGCTGACCTCATTCTTTGTCGTTAGGACAAAAGCGGCGGAGCCCGTGTTGGGGAGTGAGGCGAGGGGCCGGCAGCTCTGGGAGACGGGGGGCTGGATTCCTCTGGGAGAAGGTCACGTTTTGTGGGCTGGGACGGGATTTGGGCGCTGCAGACCCTTACCCTAGCCAGGCTGGGCATGGCCGCAGATGGAGTCTGGGCTTGGACTCTGGGATCGACATTCAGGGCTCTCGGGCATCCGTGCCAGAAGGAGGAGGGTCTCCAAACTGTCAAATCCAATCCCCCAAATTGGGGGCCATCTCGGTGTCCTGTCCAGAGGCCTTGAGGGGACGAGGACATTCTTTATCTTGCTCAATTGCTCACCATGCTTGGCCCACACGTCCTTCTTCTGGCCGATGCCGAGGGTTTCCATACCGTTCAGGTCACGGAAAGAGCCGGGGTACGTGGTCTGGGCTAGGTACCACAGGGGTCTCTAGGAATTCCCATCACGAATCAGCAGTCTAAGAGTAGGAGGTTGCTCCTTTACTAATAAGGAGAGCACCTCGAGTGTGTACAGCAAGCGCTTCATAATTTACTCAGTATTCTCTCGTCTCTGTCTCACGGGATCCTCACAGCCCGAGAGGAAGACAAAACAAAAATTATCATACCTCCCTATAAGCCAGGGAAACTGAGGCCCAAGTGGGTGGAACAGTGACTTGGCCTAATACCGCACAGACCTGGGACCCTAAGGCACACAAGCCACTTTGATATTTTGGCTCTCTCTCTCTTTCTTTCTTTTTCTTCTTATACATCACCACCGACCTACACACATAGGCTTATATTATCGGTAAGAACCCTTCCCAGGGAAAACAGAGCCCCATTGAAGTCCGGGTTCCAGCACTGCTTTAAGCTGGTCAGCTCCGGCGGTCCCCCACCTCTGCAGCCAGATTCGGTCACCTGAGGTGCCCACCCTCCCCAGTCAGTGCATCCTGATCTCCCCCTCGAGTCTGGGCTGGGACGAGTCTATCTCCGGTGTAAAATCGCAGACACAAGGTTTGCCGCTGGCCCCCCAGAGTCCTCCCAACAAAGCAGCCTCGCCTGAGCCCCGGGGGTTGTGATGCTCTCTGTCCAGCACCCTTTCTGCAGGGCGGAAGCGGGGGGCAGCACCCTGAGAGCAGCGTCTCCCCAGCCACGCAGCCAGGGTGACTCTGAGCCCCACCTGAGCCTTCCCCCTGCTTTCCGCCCTCCGTGAACCCAGCAGGCCCATGCCAGTCGTTTTGGTATAAAAGGAAAATCTCCAAGTCTCGCATCAGCAAGGACCACTGACCCCTGGCTGCCTGCGGAGGGGCTCCCCGTGGCAGTTCTTTCCGGGAGGGGTGGCCCGGGTTCCGGGCCCAGACATCAGCATTCTGCAGGAGCACACACAGTGGATCAGATGGACTTACTACTCGCCGGAACAGAGAAAGGACGGCGGGGGCGGGGGGGGAGGGGGGGACCGACAATGAGGAAGGGGACAAAGAATGAGGAAACTGGTTCTTTAGGAAATAGTACTAGGGAAGGTGAGCCTCGCACGGGATGTCTCCAGGGCCCTTCCCTCTCCGGCACCCTCTGCACCACACATACAAATGAACCCAGCACCGGCCTGGCTGCCAGCTCGTCCCAGCAAAAGGGCATGGCCTGCAACTCCGGGACACCACACTTTCCCGAAGCCAGACTCCACGCTAGAACCTTCCACCCCACAGACGGCAAGCTCAGAAACACACGTAATATTGAAAAAAGTCTCCCTAGCAAAGCCAAGCGATTCAGCTATGGGATTCATGAGGAGCGGGCCCGAGTGAGGCCACCAGCAGGCCACCCGGCTTCTCTTCCAAGGCACAGTCTTCCAAGACTCCTTCCTCTTTCCTTTTTGTACCTAACTACAGATAATGCTCCTTAAAAAAGACCAAAATCTAAAAAAAAAAAAAGAAAAAAGAAAAGAAAGAAAGAAAAGAAAGAGAAAAAAGTTACAAGGAGCCAAGTCTCAAAAGCTTTGGGGGATAAAAAGTATAACCTTGCCCAGAATTTGAGGGAAAAACAAAGAACACAGACGATATGGAATGGCCAAGGCCTGACTTTAGCCTCAACTGCCTTACTGACCTCTTCACATTCCCAGGCTTCCCTAGAGCTACCTGCACACTCGGGAGAGTGTGTGGTAGGGGACAGAGGTCTGGTGGGGGACAGAGCCCCGGAGCCAGAGACGGGTCTGAAGGTCCCTGTTTTCCCTCACTTGGGACTCAGAATTCTGCTTCCCTGGATCTTCTTTTCTTTCCCATCTGCCGGATTCCCCGCAGAAATAAAGAGCAGGAAAGAAAAACAAGGTCTGGTGAACCTCTCATCTGTACCTCCACCCAGCCTAAAGGACCCTGCCTAGAGGTGTCTCGTGTTGGGGTGCTGGGACCCCTCCCCCAGGGGGACAGGTACGCACGCGGCCGTGGTGGCTGCCTAGGGTCTGTCGGAAGACCAGGTTCATGGGCCAACCCGGGCTAGTCTCATGCAGCCCGGGGCGCCAGAGTCCGGCCTGGGCAGGGGACACGACTGCCTGCACCAGCTCCGGTGGTGGCGGGGAGGCCCTCGAGCGCCTCCACCAGGCAGTCCCCCAGCTCACGGCGCAGGACCGCGGGCGGGGTCCCGGTGCAGGCCGGGGCGGGGTCGGTCAGCGCGGCTGGGGTCTGGGGTCTGCATCCCGCGGAGGGCGGAACCTGGAGTCTGAGCCTGCGGCCGGGTCTACCTGGGCCAGGCATCGGGTCCGCAGCGGGGCAGGGCGGGCTCCGGGGTCCCACCCAGGCCTGGAGTCTGAGTCGGAGGCCGCAGTCGGGTCCGCCAAGGGCAGAGATCCGGGTCCAAGCCGGGGTCCCGGGTCCGAGTCTGAGTGCGAGTTCCGAGCCGAGCTGGGGTCCGGGCTTGAGATCTCAGTCAGTCCGCGTCCGGGTCTGGTCCGAGTTCCGGGCCAAGCCAGGGGCCGGGGGCTGGGGTCCGCCTCCGGGGCCGGGTCCGAGCAAGGGCCGGGGTCCGCGGCGGCGACGGCGGCGGCGGCGGCACGCGCCCCAATTAGCCGCGGCGGGCGGCGGGGCGGCCCCACTGAGGGCGAACAAAGGGCGCGACCCCGGGGTCAGGGAGTCGCGGGCCGGCGGCCGCCACTTTGTTCGCCCGCCCTGTTTACTTTGCCGAAGTAAATCGCACAATATATTGACTAAAGCGGATTAGAGGGTCGCGCCCCGGAGGCCGGCGGGACCTCCCAGCCGGGCGCCTCCCGGGCCGGCCGGGCCTACCGCGTGCAGACCCCTTCCCGCCCGCATCCCCACCCGCAGACACAGCCCGGGAAACTGAGGCTGCGCCCTCGGGGGCCCTGCCGGCGGCCGGGGGCCTGGAGGGGGACTCGGCGGAAGGCCGGCGGGTCCTCTCAGGTCCCTGCAGGTCTCTGCTCACCTGCGCCTCGTGGCAGCTGGAGCCGCGTCGCTCTGCGAGCGCCCCACCGGGCCTTTTACGCCGACCAGGGAGGGGTTGGGGGCAGTTGCGTTGCTTCCCAGACCCCTGCGTTTTAAAGATTGTGCCCTTCCCATCACAGCTGGTCCTGGAAGTTCATTTTACGGGGGGGAAAAAATGACACTTGCTTGAAAGCTCTTATTTTAGATGGAAACGTGGACTGATTTTTCCACATCACAAAATCCTATAGCATTGTGGTTGAAAAAGAAAATCCTCTCCTCCTGTCTCGACACAAGAGATGGTCCCATGAATCTCCAATCCATCAGCAGGTGTCTGAAGATTGCAGAATAATATTTTGAGATATGGAAGTCCTGCAAAGTACAGCCCGGGGTGGGGGGTGTTCTCTTTCTTTTTTCAAGGACAAATAATGAGTATAAATAAACCAAGGTTTCTACCCGAAGACTGCAGTTTATCATCTGGGGTTATGAACCCAAAATCTATATGCTTCTCCAGATAGGAACTTGAAGAACCTTTTAAATTGCCAAGCAGTAGAGGCAGAAAACACAAACCCCCAATCAAGCAGAGGGTCTAACCATAGGTGGTTAGACCAAGTATTGGACCAAGTATCCAAGAAGAACAAGAATGCCTTTTTTTCCCTTCCCGATGCTATTGCTGAGGGGGCAAAAATATTTCTCCTTAAGTTCACACAAGATCCGAATCGAGATTTTTATGCCCTGGTTGTGTAAATGTACGTGTTTGGTTAGTAAATGCATGTAGTGTTTGATTAATAAGCTATCAAGGTATAAATCTTTTATAAGAAACGAATAATATTTACTTACTATACATATCTGTTGGTCTAACGAATATTTCTGCTACATACCATCTATCCACAACTACTGAAGGAAAATATGCCATTTGTCTATATTTCTACTCCCAAGCCTTTAACAATTTTTTCTTTTCTGCTTATAAAAATACCATGTGTTTAGAGAAGGGACAGCAAGGTCCAAAGTCGGAGTAATTTAAAGATAGATATTTAAGCTAGAGATCATTTAAGTAGTAAACATAAAATACAAATTTAAGTATAAAATACACAGGAAAAGGAAAATTCACTGATATGCCATTATTCAGAAAGAATATTCTATTGTATTTTTCCAACAGTAAACACGTGCATACAATGATATCATTTACATACATATGTACTGTATGTGAACTATGGCATCCATCGGTCCCCATGCCATTACTCTTTGTCAATAGCATTTTAACAGGGACACACTATTGCATTATTTTGTTACGTGATAATTTACGCCACCGTTCCCCATTATTCCAAATTTCATTTCTTGCTCCTATTTCTCTGCTGTAACTAACATGACCACCAATGGCCTTGCCTGCGAAATCTGTCTGCAGTGTGGGTTATGAATAAATCTCTAGAATCGACTGCTCGGGGGTTGAAGGGTGCATTCTTCTAAGGGAGGTTAAGGCCGACCCCGTAGACTCCATTTGTCCTATCAGAATGAACTTGGAAATCCTAGAATTCCCTCCAGATCACAGTTACCCCAGAAAGCAATAACGGGAATCAGTTTGTACCCCCTCCGGAGGCCTGACGGATTTGCGGGACCAGCCGAGGCACATACCTGATTTCGACACGGCACTTGGCAGTTGTGTCCTCCCCCTGAAGTGCTGGCCTATTTCTGCCTACCCGGCTCCTTGGCACGAGCCCCCCGCCGCGTGGTGGGTTTAAGTCAGGACCATAAAGCTGAACACCTTGGAAACATTATCTCGACAGTTCTGATGAAACTTTTTGTGTCTAAGACGTGAGGGGACTCCAGTGGCTTTCTTTGCCGAGAACCTAGAACTCAGGCCTGCTTTCTCGCCCCTTCTCCCAGGCTGCTTCTGTCCTTCTGCCCCCTTGCCCTGTCCTGCACGGAGAAGGCCCAGCCCGGCTCTCCCCCATCTCTGCAGCCTGGGCCTTGCAAGGGACCGCGTCTCAAGCCACTCTCCCCTTTCCTCCGACGCCCTGAGTCAGCCAGGGCTCTGCCGTGGGGCCGTATTAGCCGTCTGTCTGGCCTGCCCTGACTCGGCTCCCAGAGCCGTGTGGGAGGAAGGCTGGGGACCATGGAGCCCGAGGTCTTCCCCTCCGAACACCGGGGCCTGCATGGGGGCCTGCCTGAAGGAGGCGGCCTGTGAGCCAGCCAGGAGTTGCCCCTCAAGAACAGGAGCCTAAGGAGAACTCGAGGCCACAGCAGAGAAGTCACTGAGTTCTTCCGAAAATAGGTGCCGACAAGAATTGACACGGCAGCAGCGAAGAAAGCCTGGAAAGAAATCCTGGAAATGTGACCGAGCTTCAGTGGGGACAAGGATGAACAATTTTCCCCTTACGTGCATTTTTCTGTATTTTCCAAGTTCTCTGCAATGAGCGTATATTGCTTGCATACTCAGAAAAGGATCGTATTACTGATAACACTATATTTATTGTAAGTCAAATAGATCTAATTCATTACCACAATGAAACAAATTACTGTTAAATAGGTATGAGTTTAACATAAACAGTAATAATTGCATATGGCCAGGGAAGTTACTAAGATGATAATGGCCATTCACATGGTCCCAGCACTTTACCCTTTAGAAAAACACTTTCAAACAGAAAATGAAACTGGGCAGCTTTGCTGTGCAAATATTGGCCGCCGTTATTCTAGTTCTGCAAAGCCCTTGACCGTGGGCTCCGACAGACACTATTCTTCACCTTTTAAATCTGGGAAACAGGCTTGGAGAAGCGATGAGCCCCAGGACGGGAACAGAGGCCGGGATTCTCCCATGTGTCCGCAGGATTTCCCACACCTCGTCCCGGTACCTTCCTGCGGGGGAGACACTCTCCCCAGGGATCGCCTGTGTTTCCCGTTATTCCATTTTTATTTTATTTTATTTTTTTCCATTACCGGAGGTGGTTCCAATGGCCAGGGTAGAACTGCAAATTAGTGAAGATTTTCTTGGATTTGTTTAAAAATACCGGTATTTGCACAGAGTCTGTTTATCACTCGAGAGGTATGGGTCGCACTGGGACGCGGCTGGGTAAGGTACGCGGGTGTCCCAGCCGGGCAAGGACTGTCTTTGTCACAGGGAGATATTAGAGCCGAATGCCACACTCCCGCCCCAACCCCCGAGGAAGGAAAAAACACGGGTAGGGTGACGACTCACGTACATGTCTGTGGAACCTCTGGGGCTGGAGTCTACCCCAGAAGAGCTCATGATGCCCATGTGGGAACATGCCTTTTCCTATCGTATTTTTTAAAAGGGGGTCACTTCTAGCTCCTTGATAACAACGGATGGAAACAGACCTACGAATCCAATATATTTGATTTTAAGTCTCTTTCTTTCACAGCGAGTTAAAAGGCGAAACCAGCATGCTGTCTTCTACTCTAAAAGGCGATTGCTAAATTTGGATTTTGGGGGGGAAAAGAAAATTTGTACTCCAGCTTGAAAATCCAATGGCTCTCGGAAAGCAAGTAAGATACACCACTCTTTGTGCTAAAAATCATCTCAACTGGTTTAAAATAAATCAGAACAAAATGATGTGAGCTGAACATATGTCTTCCATCGCTCGTTTTCGGAAGGCAGCCGTGGGACGAGCGGCGGCGCGGGGACCCGCGCACCGTCCGGAGCGTGGCCTGGGCCCGGGTGTGGCATGCAGTGACTTTTAACACAGAGGTGTCCACAAACCTGGGCTTTTTATATTCCAAAGACACCTCCAGTTTCAGACGAGGATTAAATTATTTAAAACAAATAATTATAAAATGTAATCAACAGGTAAGATGAATAAATTGGAGACATTTACTTTCTCCCAGGAAGACGTCTGGCACTTGGAATTTTTAAGCTGTGAGTAGATGGGCCCATTTTCCAAAGACCTTTATTTTCACTTCTCCTCACACAGGGCACGGCAAACCATCCCTGCCTTCTCAAATAAAAACACATGCCGCTTTAATTTAGCAAACAAAATCCAACATGCAGAATCTCTGCACAGATAATTTTTAATTAAAAAGAGAGCGACTTCTCGCCGTGCCCTCTACCTCTGGGAGAGCAGTCACCTTCTCCACGTGTTAATAATTTAACTGTCAAATCAAAACAAACACCTAATTCCATCCTGGAGCCACGAAGATTGCAACCCAGGAGGGAGATTTCGGTCATAACCACCAAGGCACAAATGTTGGCAGAAGTCCTCCTTCCCGAGAGTCCCCAGACAGGGCTGCGACGTGACTAATTTATTTTCTCTTATCCACCATCTATGCACCGGATTAAAATATTTATATCAGTCTGTTCACTTTAAGATGTGCGGTGCAGTTGTCAGCTTCCAAGCCACTCCTTACTAGTTCACAGTTTTGGCTTTTCATTGTTTCCAACGGATGCTCGGCCCTTGCATGGGGAGCACTCTCAGAGGCCAGCGGGATCTCTGAGTGGGGAGCCGGCATCGTCCTTGGAGCAAACCTCTCCCTGAGCTGCCCAAATGCCGCAAAGCCACAGGGACGGAGTTCTCTCCCAAGAGAGGCCAGTGAAATCATGCAGGCCCGAGCCCTGCTTCGAGAAGGAGCTGGCCTCTGGCCGGGCTGGCTGATGGAAACCAGACCTTGGTCAGGATGCCCCAGCCTGACAGCCGGGTAGGCAACGGGTAGCAGGGGGTTAATCGGGGAGTCAAGAGGGGTGCAAACAAAAGGCCACAGGCAGAGATGGGAAGCCAGCAGGGGAAACCGGGCTGCAGGGCCCAGCCCGGCCAGGCGCAGACATAGGGAGCTCTGTGTGCTAGCCCGCTGCCCGGCACTGTGACTAACTGCCCCACTATTGTACCCTGAAGCCAGCCCTTTGTACCGTCCCCCTGGCGTCTGGGAGCACGGCCGAAGAAACCCTTTCCAGCAGTTCCCCCTCATCCTGGAAACTTGCAGCCCCAACACCATTCTTTCAGCTCTCAGGGAACCTGGGGGCCTGACTTGCCCCTGCAAGTGTCCTTGACCCTGGCCAAGAAGGGCCACCCGCAAAAAAAAAAAAAAAAAAAAAGAAGCAGAAAAACCAGTCTCCCCAACTCTGGGGGGGGGGGGTGGGACATGGGGACCTGAGAAACCTGAATTGCCCAATGCATTAGTCCTGCACCGTAATGCCACGTGGGGCCACTGAGCCCTTGCCACTCGGGGAGTCCATCCAAACTGGGTTGTAGGTGAAAAACACAGTCTGGAGTTCAAAGACTCAGTCTTTGCCACCCCGACTTTTAAGAAAAAAAAAAAGGAAAAAACCTCACTGATAATTTCATATTAATTCCACACTGAAATATACTACTTTGGATATATATTCGATAAAATAAATTTTATTTTTAGAGCGAATTTCACCTGCTGGTTTCCACTTCTTAAAAAAATGTGGCTGCTCCAACATGTCAAATTCTGTGTCTACTGCACGGAGCTGGGCGAGGCCGGGAATGGGCCTCGAAGGCTGCTCCCTCCTGGGGAGACAATGGCTAGGAGATACCACCATGGCTCCTGGCCCAGGGACCAGCCCACACCCGGGGACCAAGCAGACCAGGCTCTCGTGGCCACATCTGGCCTCAGCCTCGTGTTCACCGGTCTCCAGAAGTGAGTCTTGTATACTCGTGTGCCCGAGAGTCCTTTATAAAACACTCACAGGTGCATAGGAACACACACACACACACACACACACACACACACACACACACACCAAGGCCCTGGATGCTCTTCACAGCTGTCTGTGTGAACCCAGGGCCAGATCGCAGGGCACCCAGATGGCCCCCAAAGGCCTCCCTGGAGCCACACATCTGACCCCGTGTCCCAGGACAGACACGACCGACCTAGGGCCCCGTATGACTTTCACGGCCCCCAATACCTCCGCTTCCATGGCCCCTTCCTCCATACACATTAAACAGGCTATTTGATGACTGCCTTGGTGTAAAGATGAATATAATCGAGGCTGAATTCATCATTACATATTCATTATGATTATAGCCATTGTTTTCTTCTGATTTTAAAAGACGTTCAAATTAAAAGATGTTCATGGGCCCTGGGCAGGCGCGGTGCCTCCCGGGACCCCCATGCCACCACGTTCCTGCGACCACTCCCCACCTAGCATCCTCACTCTCCTTCGGCATTGGGAGCCTGCTGGCTGCCCTTCCATGGACCCGCTCACCTCCCTCACCCTAGAGTCCACTCCTCAAGTCCTGCCCTGAACGGACGGTGTGTGAAGCCCCCACCAGATGCCAGAAAGCTTCCCCTATTATTTCTTAAACACGAAAGTTGGTCACGAGACAGGCCCAGGATCCCAGAATGGCTGAACGCCCCAAGTCAGGGACAAACCAAGACACGGTGCCCCAGTGCTGCACAGGGAGAGGCTCAACACCAAGAGACAAAGCCACCCGGCCACCAAGCCTAGGTGACGCCAGTGCCAGAGGCCCCGTGCCTGCCCACGCGGCCCACCACGTGCCCCACGACCTCCAGTGCTCACAGCCCAGCACTGAGCCCAGCTTCTGGCCGGGGATGCCCAGGCGGCCTGGCTTTCCAGCATCTCCCAGAAAAAGGCATGTGGCGCCCTCCCACTCCACCCGGCCTCGAGGCCCTGGAGCCAGGCCTGGGCCTGGACGCTGCTGAGGAAGGCCCGGGTGCAGGAGATGGTTAAAAGTCTGCATCCTTTTTGCATCCGCCTCCAGAGGAAGCGCTGCTTTTTTTTTTTTCCCCTCCCAAGCAGGAGGAGGGGAAAAAAAAAAAGGCTGAGAGCAGCAATTTGCAGGCCTTGGGATGTTTTTCTCCTTGACAGCACTGGGCCCCGCCTCGCACGGCCTTCCTCCCGCCACGGCCTGCCCTGCCCGGGCCCATGCACACGCGCAGCCTCCCCGCGGAGCCCGGCCGGGAGGGAGGGAGGGAGGAAGGGAGGGAGGCCGGGGCAGCGGCGGCATCGCCTGGCACTGCCCGGCTTTGTGCCACCACCCCCCCCCCCGGCCCCCGTGCTGCTCTCCAGCCCCCCCACCCCCTCTTCCGGCCCACTCGGACCCGCCGCCCAGTGCCCATCCTGCGCCCACCCGGGGGTGCCCTCACCTTCCGGGGCCTCGGTCCGGCTCGCGCCCGGGGCGCCCGGCCACGTCCTCGGCGCCGCCTCCGCTCGCCCCACCCCGCTGCCCGCGCTCGGCGGCGAGCCTGGCACGGGGCCAGCTGCCTGGGAGCCCGGCCCGGGCAGGGGAACTTTCCGGCGAGGGTGTGTGCGGGGAGGGGTTCGGGCTCCGGCGGTGCCCGCGGAGGGAGAGGCCCAGATGCCCGGCGGCCGCCCCCACCGACCCCCCCTCCGCCCCCGGCCCCTCTCCCGAGTCCCATAAAGGCACAGACAACACGGGCGATTTAGTCAAAACAGTCATGTGCAGGAGCCGGCGAACAAACAAAAGCCCTTATTTATTTATTTAGTTCACACACTCAGATAAGGAGACGCCTTTTGTGCACATAATTTCACACACACCAGAAAGGAGACGATGCCGCGATGCGCCCGCGGCCCTGGGCCGGACAGCCCAGCCCGCCCGGCCTCAGGAATAATTGCATGGCCCAGGCCTGGGCATTTCCATATTTAAATTGGGCAGCAGCGTATGATTAATTAAGAAGGAAAAAGGCAAAAAGGAAGAAAAGCCATGGGGGTGGGGAGCCGGACATTCTGGGCAGCTCCCTGTGCCAAGGTGCCTCCTTAACCCCTCCCATGCCAGGCCCAGGCCCCGGGAGGAGACTGGCTGCAGCAGGCGGCCTGGAGGAAAGGCTGGCCCTGCCCTCTGCGGGCTCCCGGCCTGGCGGGTCCCACCCGGGCCTGCCTTTGTGTCTCGAGTGCCACCCCGACTTCAAATGCTGCCCCTTACATCCTTATTCAGAACAACTTTGCGCTGCTGAGGTCAATGCCTTGTGAGACGTCCCGAAGTCCCTCGGTGGGACCAGGGAGAGCTGAGCCCTTCTAGCCCAGACAGACAGACCCCTCCTTTGCCATCCAGACCTTTACCCTACCTACACGCAAGCTGCAATGAGGCCCGGCCTCCTGGGGAGGCTCCCAGATCCCTCTACACCTACACAAGCACCCCCTTTCCAAGGGCTGCGCTGCGGCCTTTCTGAGAGGCCCTGAGAGCAGCCTGCCTGTCTTGGGAAAGGGACAAGAAGGCCCGTCACCCTTCTGGAAAGAATCAAGGGCTGGGGTTAAGCAAGAACCAGGGAAGTCTGTATTCCTAGAGGCAGGCCCCAAGGAGCCCTGGATTTAGGGTCTAGCCATCACTGATGGTCAGCCCTGGCCCTTGCCAGCTGTAGGGCCTTAAGCAAGTTATCCAGCCTCTCTGGGTCTCAGTTTGCCCTCGTGTAAAATAAGGGCAATAGTGCCCACTCTTCCTGGCCTGTGGGTTGGGGTGAGGAAAAGCAACTCTCGGCCGAGCAGAGGACCCACCTGAGCTCCCAGGGCCTTTGTCCTTGCCATAGGGAAAGGGTGGGGCCGGTAGGGGCTCTGGCTGGAATCGGCTGAGCCCAGCAACAAACCTAGAACAAGTCCAAACCCACGTTGCAGGGGGATGAAGTTAAGGGCCTAGAGCTGGGACAGTATCCTGGATTATCCACTTGGGTCCAATCTAATGATATAAACCCTTAAAAATGGAGACCCTGGCCCAGCTGGGGCCAGAGAGAGATGTAATGTTTCCCTTTGAAGATGGAGGAAGAGGATCGAAGCCAAGGAATGTGGGTGCCTCTAGAAGCTGGAAAAGGCCAAGAAAAGGATCCTCCCCGGGAGCCTCCCGAAGGCACCAGCCCTGCCAACCCCTTGACTTTAGTCCCGCGGGTCGTTTCAGACTTCCAGCCTCCACCACAGCACGATAATGAACTTGAACCGTGTGAGCGGCTACATCAGGGGACTTTCTTATGGCAGCAGTAGGAGACTGATACACCACGCCCCCTCCTCCCCCACATGTGCAGAGGCCTCTGAAGGAGACCAGGGTGCAGCCTGCCTACGTAGTGACTCCACACATGTGGCTCATTGGGAGTGCCGGGCCAGGGTTAGTACGCCTCATCCCGTCCTCAGGAGGGCAAGGGACCAGATGCTCTGCAGAGCCCTCCTGTCCTAAGGGGGCTCGAACCTCACCGCCTGGCTGCTGCTCTCCCTCCCCGTCCTCCTCCTCCCTCCCGACCTCCTCCTCTTCCTGCTTCTCCGCACCACCATTTACTGAGCCTTGCCAAAGAGCATTCCGTCCCTATCCTACAGGCTTCGTGACTGAGGCAGCCCAGACCCCGAAATCCTGTCCACAGTTCTGGGGGGGAGGGGCCATCCTCTGCTTCGTTACCATCAATATGTCCTTCTCACAATAGATCAGGCAGGAAGACCTTGGGCCAGTGTCTCCGCTGGCTGGGCCCAGGGTCCTCATCTGCAAAGGGGGGCAATTATAGCCCCTCACGGGGCGGCCGGGAGGACGACCGGTTGTTGCTGCATTGCTGTGGGGGCTCAGCACTGCCCAGGCAAGTCAGCCGCGGGACGACTGGGTTCTCTATAAAAAGAACAGCTAAGATGCCAGGCAGGGCTGTCCCCTCAGTAGTGCCACCGCAAGGGGGATGGCAGCTCGGGCCCTGGCCAAGGTGGAATTTCAGAGACACCCCACGAGGCTTCTGGAAACTTCTGGAAACACTCCCTTCAGAAATGTGTGGAACTGTGCACATGCATTCCTCAAAGCGCTGTGTGTAACAGAGAGCTGGGAATTACCTGTGTGCAATGACGAGGGGTTGTTAAAAAGCTGTATCGAGGGGCGCCTGGGTGGCTCAGTGGGCTAAAGCCTCTGCCTTCAGCTCGGGTCATGATCTCAGGGTCCTGGGATGGAGCCCCACATCGGGCTCTCTGCTCGGCGGGGAGCCTGCCCCCCTTCTCCCTCTGCCTGCCTCTCTGCCTACTTGTGATCTCTCTCTGTCAAATAAAAGAAAAAAAGCTGTATTGATGGAATATTTGCCATTAAAAATCGACTGGCAGAATAGCATCGTCTGACTTAGGAAGGAGCGGTGATAAAATATTTAGTGAAACAAACAGCAGATAAAATGGTACATATTCTAATAAGCTCAGATGGTGATTTTGTTTCAAAACACCGAAGTCTGAAGATGGGCAAAGCGCTCCCACCGGCTATCTCTGAGTGCGGTTTCACAGGTGATTGAACATATTTTTCTTCTTTTGTAAGGATTCGAAGTGTTCTAAAATTAGCACATAACCTCAGTGATGGGAAAGACTGGAGGAGGGGAGTCGTGCTCCTTTGAGGGGGCTGCCCGTGGGTCCCCTTGGGCCTCGGCACCCGGCTTAGGTCACGTCGGGAGCTCGGCCAGCTTTGTGGGTTTGGGACCACTCTGTCACAAAGGGCCCAGGCCCAGGAAGGCCCTGTGCTCGGAGGGGCCCACACTTAGCTTAATGCTCTGTGGTCACCATCTTGAAATTCTTCAACGTTCTGAATAAGGGCCCCGCGTTTTAATTCTGCACCAGGTTCTTCAAATTATGTAGCCCATCCTGCCAAAGGAACCCAAGGCCTCTGGATGCTTCGACTTTGCTCTCCAGTTTCCTGCGAGAGGCGGCTGGCCTTTTGTACTATGTTTGTTTAATTTCCCACTCAGTGACTCTTTCTCTTCTCCTTGCTACATAGGCTATTGGCAAAAGTGGGAAACAGGCGTCCATCCCTCCTTGCAGGGCTTCTTCTGGGGACTAAAATTAGCACCTCCCCAATTTTTTTAGGGCCTTCTTACCAGGTGTGTGTTTTCCCCAGTAAAACCAGGTGTTTCAGACTCAGAGCCATGGCCATAGGCCTGTCCTATATCTGGTCCTGACAGTAAAGTTTCAGGGATACCTACAAGAAATACCACCAGAGACATGGTGAGCTGCCCATCTCTGGAGGCATTCAATAAAAACTGCATGGCCGCCAGTAGGAGCACTGTGCAGGAAACACCTTCCCTGGATGGGGAGTTAGCCCAGAGAACCTCCCCTGGTGCTAAGATTGCACAGGGCAGCCAGCAGCTTCTCAAGACGACCTGTGTCAGACGCACTGCTCGATCCCCAGTGCTCAGCACAGCGCTGTAGGCACAGAGGAGGAAGCTGAAGACAGGGGACACGAGGCGAGTCTCCCAGCGCCTCCGTGCAGCATGAGGCAGTGCTGGAGTGCGGGTGCAGGCCTGGTTCTCTGTAGCCAGCCCTCCTGGGCAGGACCAGACTCAGGTTTTCATACCTGGAGGTGACTCTACCGCCTGGGACAAAGAAAGTTCACGTTCAAGTTCATTTTCTGCATCCTGCCTCGGCCTTGCTGCACACCGCGCTTTGCGGGCACAGCCTCAGTGGGCACAGAGGCTCTGCAGAGGATCTGGGGACAGTGCAGTTCTGTTACCTGGCTTAAAGGGAGATTTTTTTTTTTTTAAGATTTTATTTATTTATTTGACAGAGAGAGAGAGAGAGATCACAAGTAGGCAGAGAGGCAGGCAGAGAGAAGAGGGGAAGCAAGCTCCCTGCTGAGCAGAGAGTCCGATGCAGGGCTCGATCCCAGGACCCTGAGATCATGACCTGAGCACAAGGCAAAGGCTTTAGCCCACGGAGCCACCCAGGCGCCCCTAAAGGGAGATTTTAACTCCAAATCAGCTCAGTTAAACAGATCTGATCTGAAAGAGGCCAGCCAGGCCCCGTCGTCCAGAGCTGTCGTCCAGAGGCCTTGACTTCCCTGAGATGGGGGGTAAGCGGGGTATAAACTGACTTCCTCGCCTATTCTCCAGATCTGTGGGGCTTCCTCATCAGAGACTGGGCTGGGGCGGAGGTCACTAGGAATCCTGCCTCCTTTTAACACGAACTAGCTCATGTGTTCAAGGGGTTGCAAAGTGAGGTCTACAGGCTGGGCTCAACCCAGGATATGTGATATTTTGGACACTCCATGCGCACACATGGACTTCCTTCTCCCAAAGAGCCTGAGGCTCTCAAACCCGAGGCCTTGACCCTCTTGGCAGCAACGGGCAGGCCTGGGGTCTCCGTTCCCCCATCCCTGAAAATCCCCACGCTGTCCCACCTGGTCTGCCTGAACCCTGCATGCCGCCCATCCGAGGCGGCTGCTGGAATGTCCAGGGCACTGAGGGTGGCGAGCTGCCCGGTCCTCAGCTGGCCCAGGCCTCCTCACTCCTGCATGAGCCCTCTACCCACTGGCCCTGCAGCCTCTCCCTGAGGACTTTGGGGCCCTGGGAATGGAGATGAGGTTAGCAATGGTCTCTAGAAGGTGGGGGACGAGGCCACTGCCTGGAGCAAAGCCACACAGGCAGTCCCTGCTGTGGCTCGGGGGCCCGGAGTCAAACTCCAGGCCCACATGCAGGGGAGAACTCGGAAATTTCCGAGCTCTGCTTCCCTGCCCCAAAGGCGCTCCCCAGGACAGGTGTGGAGGAATGGGCTGGAGAGTCCACTGGAACTGGGCTTGTGGGCCAAGGCGAGGGGGTCCCCCACCCTTCTCTCCAGGGACAAGGTCCCACGGGGCCAGACTCTCTCTCTCTTCCACAGGCCCAGATCACAGCCATGTTGTGGGCGCGCGACCCGCCACGGTGGCTACCCAGGCACAGGTGCCCCGGGCAGAGCGGATCGGGAGGTGGTAGCTGGGGGTCCCACCCGCGGGGGTCACCCAGGAGAGAGTAGGGCAGCCGCTCAGGCCACTGGAGTGGATCAGGAGCAGTGTCCCGCCCCCCCCCCCCCAGGACCCACTCCTGTGGCAGGGGCTGCCTCTCCAGGAACTGTGTGGGGGGGTCCCTCTTCTTGGCAGGTCCTAATCTGAGCGTGGAGCCCCCAGGCAGGCCCCCTCCCGAGAGAGTTAACACCTGAGGGGTGGAGTGGACGCCCTCCTCCTCCAAAGGGGGAGCATGCTAGAAAGCAGAGGAGAGAAGAAAGGCAGAGTGGTCTTCTTTCTCCTTTAAGAACCCGGATGGCCGCCGCCCAGACCCAGCAGCCCGGGGGAGGGAACGTGTCGGGAAACATTCCCTTCCAAACTTCCCAGGCTTTGTTCGGGAGGAGGCCGGGGAGGGCACACTTCGTGGGGCCTTGGAGGGCCGCGGCTCAGGGGTGCGCTCCTGTGGCGGCGGCGGCGGCGGCGGCGCCCCCTCCCGGACGGAGACCCACACCCCGGCGCCCGGCGCCCGGCCCCCATGCTCCCGCCACCAACCCGCGCACCGCCCCTGGACCCCCGGCCGCGGACGCCGAACCCCAGGACCGCGCACTCAGATCCCAGCCGGCCACGGCGCGCCTCCGGGGAGGCGGGATGGGGGCGGGAGAGCGTGCGCTCTTACCAGGTCATCCCGGGGAGCCCCCGCGGTCAAGTTCACGTCTGGCCCTTGGACGGTCCGAGGTCTCGGCTTGGCCAGGCGGAACGAAGCCGCGACAGGCGGCGCCGCCGGTCACCGCCGGCCGGCCTTTGGGGCGCCGCTGTCACCCTGGCCTTGCGACCCTAACTTTTTTCCGCCTAGTCGCGGAGCTGGAAGTTTCCGGGCTTCGCGGGCGCTGGGCTCGGTTTCAGCAGCGACGTCTGAGCTTGGCAACAAAGAGGGAAAGCAGGCCCGGAGAGGGGAGGAAAGAAAGAAATACGGTGGAGAGGGGGCTGGCTACTTAGAAATCCCACAACCTGAAATTCTGCCCAGTAGCTGTTTGGGGTTGCTTTTTCTTAAGGGGTAAACAACCCTTAACTCTGGAGGGGACTCCTTCACCCTGCTCTGGCCCCGCTGCTTAGGCACCCTGCTCCAGCACCTGTGTGTTCTTCTATAACCCGGTCCACAGTGCCTGGGGCAAATCTGGGGAGAGACTGGCCGGGCTTGCTTCCTGCAAGGGAGTGTCTAAGACCGAGTCCCCAGGGCAGCAGCAGCCCCGGGCTCTGCTCGTCTTGTCCCCTCAGCAAAGGGCTTGGTCAACCACCATGTGTTTCTGTCCTGAGAACAGAGGGACAGCTGGGACCTGGGGTGTCTGGGAGAGGACCTGGGAGAGGCCCGCCTGCTCCCCCTGGGCATCTGGAGTGGATTTGGGACCCTGTCCCCGCAGGCAGATGTTTCTTGTGCAAGGCCTTGACCTCACCTGGGAGCTCTCCCTGCCCTTCTCAGCGGCTTCTGGGCCGTTGCCCTCTATTTTCTGCCCTCTTGCTCTGCGTGACTCAGAACTGTCCCAGGGCAGGGTCCCGGGGACCCGTCTGGGCTGCGGGAGGCAGCTGAGCGGCCCCAGGCCTGGGAACCTGCGCGCTGGCCAACCCCACTCCCTTCGCAGGCCCTGTGAGCACTGGAACGGAGGCGGAGGGGCACAGAGCAGCTGCCAATCTGCCTTGGGATGTCCCCGCGCCTGCCCCAGCTTACCATTTGTCTGTCTGTCCCTCCTCGCAAGACATGCTTATGGAGAAAATATTCTGTCCCAGGCCTGCTATTCCAGAGTGCTATGAAAAGCTGGCAGAAGTGGGGTGGATTGTTTGTTAAAGCAAAATGAGCAAGGGGGCTGCAGAGAGCAGGGTGCGGGGAGGAAATGTCTGTGGTCCGGGGGAAGCGGGTGGGGCCTCCCGGGGCTGGAACCTCTCTGTTAAGCGGCTATCTTCCCTTCCAATGACTTCTCCATCGTGATCTTTGCTGTAGTTGGTCCCGCGTTTCCACACCTGTTCATGGAAGGGGCTGCAGCCCCCGGGGCTCCCAGTGCTGCCGTCCATCTACCTGAAAGCTGCCAGAACCTGACATGGGGCTGAGGACATGGGGGCGGTGGGAGTGGGCACATTGTGCGTGGGGCTGGCTGGAGTGGCACTGTGTGGCCGGTCTTCTGAGCCGCGGATCGTCCTCAACTTACATACATAGGTGGCCGGTTTGTCCCCGGTGCGCTGGGGCCTCATATGGGGGCGGGGGTGGGGGTGGGGGTGGGGGGAATGCACCTGCTGATGAAGCCTGAGATCCTTTCCCAAAGCAGGTGCAACAGAGTTTCTCTTTGTGCCTTCACTGGAGCAAGCATGAGCATTGGTCTGTCCTCGTTTCTCTCCAAGACCTAGACTGGCCAGCCATGCGGACTCCAGCAAAGCCTTGGAAATTTTTATCAAGACTCCAGGGCAGGGTGGGACATTTCACAAGAAGATGCAGGAGGTGTCCTTTGCTTTACATGGAACTCTTTGTGCAAGGGTCCCAGCCCTTCCCCCTGCATGGTGGCGGGGGTGGGGGGCATGGGGGGAGGGGGTGCTCTCCTGGAGTCCTCCCTGGTGACTCCTCTCTTCTCCTCACTTTGTATTTCCAGGACTGGAAGATGTATCAGGAACCGTGCATCTTCCTGAAGCTCAAAGGCATTCGTCCGGTGCTTGCTTGGTCCCCAGGGTGGATGTCCCTGTAGCTCCAGCGAAACCTGCCCAGACCTTGTCGAGGCAGGCTTCAGGGGCCTGTGGCCGGTGCAGGTGCTCTAGGCCCAGTGCTCTGTAGTCCCCATCGTAAAATTCGGAACCCTTTTTGAACAAGGGGCTCCAAGGGCTCTGAAATGATGGAGGTGATCCTTAGTTTGGCCGCCGGTGGACAGTGTCGGAAAGTAAACAAAATGAACACAGAAACAAAAACAAAACTAACCGACTTTTATATTTCTTTTTCTAAATTCTGGTTACAGACATCATTCCAGATTCTGTGTAAACAGGATAAAAACGTTCTCATCAAAGATCATTGTATTTAAGAGAAATGTTCACCTTGAAGAGGCAGGAAGCTCGTAGGGAAAGAGTACAGTTCTGAGAATCAGAATCGTCCCCGTTCAGCCCCCAGCCCTGCCATCTGTGTCGCTGCGGGAGGGCCTCGGGTCCCTGGGCTGGGGGGCGGACGGTCCAGCCTGCGGGCAGTTCTCAGGAGCCAGGACGATGGGAGACGTCAGCAGGAGATCTGGCAGGTAGCAGGTACTGGAGCAAAAGTGTCCTTGAAGGTCATGGTTACCATCTGATAGGAAGGCTCAGGGGCAGTCCGACTGCTTTTAATATAATCGTATTCTACCTCCTTTTAATATAAATTCATTTCTTCTTGTTATAAAAGTAATACAAATGTAAGCGCCCCTGGCTGGCTCAGTCGGTGGAGCCTGAGATTCTTGATCTCGGGGTTGTGAGTTTGAGCCCCATGTCAGGTGTAGGGATTAGCTAAAAATGAATAAATGAATAATGAACAAATAAATGAATAAATGAAATCTGGGGCGCCTGGGTGGGTCAGTGGGTTAAAGCCTCTGCCTTTGGCTCAGGTCATGATCTCAGGGTCCTGGGATCGAGCCCCACGTAGGGCTCTCTGCTCAGCGGGGAGCCTGCTTCCCCCTCTCTCTCTGCCTGCCTTTCTGCCTACTTGTGATCTCTCTCTCTCTGTGTCAAATAAATAAATAAATATTTTTAAAAAAGAATAAAATGAAATCTTAAAAAACATACAACTGTTATAGAAAGTTTAAAGAACATACAGGGAAGGAAGGAAGGAAGGAAGGGGAAAACATCTCTTTCCTTCCTGATCCTTTCACTCTAAAGCCTTTGGCCACTCACTTTACGGTTAATTTCTTTACAGTTCTATAAATAAATATACATACAACTACCTTACATCTGTTAAACTCTTTTTCTTTTACCTCATCAACTGATTTTTACGTGGAAACCCTGAAGGAGAATCAGAGCGGGACCGATACCCCCCGCCCCCCTCCCCCACACGTAAACTAATGTTAAGCGGCCCCCCGCCCCCCTCCCCCACACGTAAACTAATGTTAAGCGGCAGCCTCGACGCAGGTATAAATCCTCTCCCCACCTCCCGTTCACAAGGACCATCCACTGTGACATTTACAGTCCGGGAAAGTGCTGAATAACAAAAACACGACATCACAAAGTGTCCTTAACCTGCTGTTGCCTCATCTTTCCCATTTGTGACTTGGTTAAAAAAAATTTTTTTTTAACAGTTTCAGGCTCTTATTTTTAATTTCCATGGTCTGTTATAGAATGTGCTCACCAAGGAAGGGAAAAGAAACCAAATCGATCAGGCCTCCCCCTCGGAACCTTTGTGAGGCCAGCTGGCTAGAGGGAAGGGGCCTTCCTTTGGGAGTGGGGGTGGCGATGCGGGGGGTGGGGGGGGCAGCAGCTCACGTGCAGGCAGAGCCCCGTTCTCAGAGAAGCTCATGTTTAAGTGCTGAGCCCCGAGGACGGGTCCACTGACTGTGCAGAAGATTATAAATTGCACCGGAACCCAGAGCAGACGACAGGCATGGGAGAAACACAGCCCCTGGTCCCCAAACCCACTGCATTAATGAACTATTTGGGGCCCAGAAGCTCCTGGGAAAAGGAGCTCGAATCCAGTGAGAATCCAGCCCTGGGTGGGGTCAAGTCTGAGCCCCACCAGCTGCGGGCTGGGTGATGGTAGGCAATCACTTCTCTAGGTTTCCCCAAATTTGGGATATTGTAAACGATATCCCCACCCTCCTAGGGCTGAGGCGGGGGAGTGGCAAAGGTCTCCTACCCCATCACCCCCTGCAGCCCCTTCAGGTCTCACAGAGGACTTCCTCCAGCAGGGGAAGTGGCCCTGGGTGGGGGTGAGGGGCAAAGAGACTGGAACTCCCATCCCATCCCTTGCTCCCGGCAGCACAGAAGGCTAGCATATTCCGGGGAGAAGCCGTAGGGCCCTGGCACCCCAGCTGGGAGGGGCTGGCTTCCAGACAACGGGAGCCAACACAAGGATAAGGGTCCTCCCTACATGAGCGGCGCCAGTGGGCACGGCGGTTCTGGAGATTAACCCAGCACAGAAACTGGGCCAAAGGACCAGGGAAGGAGGCCCCACCCCTCGCACCCCCAATCGTCCACCACCTCCTCCCAGGGAGTTCCCCTTCACCCGACAGGCCCGTCCTCGCCATCTGTCCTGGGGCCCAGCCCCACGTCCCCGGGCTGCTGTAGCTGGAAAAAGGGACAAGAGATGTGTTTGTTCGTATTTAATTTGTTTGTGAAAAGGAAAGTGTTTGTTACAGACAATTTGGAGATACAGAAAAGTGCAAAATAGAAAACAGAAATTACCCATGAGTTAATTACTAGGTACATTTTGTTGAAAGTCCTTCTGGAATAATCTCCAAGCCGGCTACGTAGATGTGCTGACATGTGTGTGCGTGATTATGCTATAGGTCATTTCAGAAATCTTTGTTTAATATGTTGTGAGCATTTCGTGTCATTAAATATTAATCTTTCTAGGAATTGGAAAATAAATACCAATCATTTTAAAATTAGCTTTACTAGGGTACCAGTTCCTTTCAGTGAGATCCCATTCACCTGTACAGTTCGATGAGTTTTGACAAATGTATACACCCATGTCCCCAGTATCACAATCAAGAGAGAAAACACCATCATCACAAAATGTCCCCTAGTCCCAAATTGTAGGCAGCACTGTGTCCTAAACCCCAGGTCACCACCTATCTGATTCATATCACTATAGGTTCATTTTACCTTCATTGACTTTAATATAAATGGGATCATAGAGTGTGAGCTTTTTAAAAAAATATATTTTATTTATTTTATATTTTTAGGGGCGCCTGGGTGGCTCAGTTGGTTGAGCGACTGCCTTCAGCTCGGGTCATGGTCCCGGAGTCCCGGGATCGAGTCCCATATCGGACTCCCAGCTCTGTGGGAAGTCTGCTTCTCCCTCTGACCTTCTCCCCTCTCATTCTCAGTCTCTCTCTCTCTCTAATAAATAAATAAATAAATAAATAAATCTTTAAAAATATTTATTTTATATTTTTAGCGGGGGAGGGGCAGAGGGAAAGGGAGAGAAAGAATCCCAAGCAGGCTCCATACCCAGCATGGAGCCCCATGCGGGGCTTGATCTCACAACCCTGAGACCATGACCCAGGTCGAAATCAAGACTCTGTCAAGCGTCTGCCTTCAGCTCAGGTCATGATCTCAGGGTCCTGAGACGGAGACCCCTGCTGGGCTCCCTGCTCAGCAGGGAGTCTGCTTCTTCCCCTTTATCTGCTCCTCCCCCCTCCGCTCATGCTCTTTTTTGCGATCTCTCTAATGAATAAAGTCTTAAAAACAAAACAAAACAAAGATTTGGGGGCACCTGAGTGGCTCAATTGGTTAAGCGTCTGCCTTTGGCTCAGGTCATGATCCCCGAGTCCTTGGATAGAGTCTGTGTCGGGCTCCCTGCTCAGCGGGGAGTCCGCTTCTCCCTCTCCCTCTGCATCTCGCCCACTCATGCTCTCTCTCTCTCTCTCTCAAATAAATAAAATCTTAAAAAAAAATTATCTTTAAATAAGCTCTATACCCAACATGGGTCTTGAACTCACAGCCCTGAGATCAAGAGTCCCACGCTCTATGGACTAAGTCAGCCTGGTGTCCCATAGAATATGAACTCCTGCCCCGCACACTTGACCTTCCTCTATGTCACTGAGTCCATCAATAGCTCATGCCTGCTCTTCTTCCTGTTTTATGGTATCCCATCGTATACCCATCCATTTCTTTGCCCATTCAGCTGTTGGTGGACAATTGGGTTGTTTCTGATGTTTTTGCTATTGTAAATTGAGCTTTGTGAATGCTAATTTATTTATTTATTTTTAATTTTTTAATGGGCAGTGTCACTAGCACTGTGTGGGCATGGCCTTTGTATCTCCTGCCTGGAGCCCCCCCTGAGAGCTGGGGAACAGTCCATTTTGCCCCTATTGTCAGATGCAGAGTCTCTTTAGTTTTTGCTATTATCAATAACACTGCTGGGAACATCTTTACACGGACACCTTAATGTACGGCTGTGCTGATTTCCCTGAGGATACATTCCCAGAAGTGGAAGTGTTAGGTTCAGGGGTGTCCATGTTCTTTTTTTTTTAAAAAAAGGTTTTATTTATTTATTTGAGAGAAAGAGAAAGACAGTGAGAGAGAGAGCATGAGAGGGGAGAGGGTCCGAGGAAGAAGCAGACCCCCTGCTGAGCAGGGAGCCCGATGCTGGACTCGATCTCGGGACTCCAGGATCATGACCTGAGCTGAAGGCAGATGCTTAGCCAACTGAGGCCACCCAGGTGCCCCATGGGTGTCCATGTTCTTAAGGCCCGGCACACAAGGGGTCAGGATTTCACATCCATTTCTTCCCCACTTGCTTCTCATATTAGGGACAGGCTTCATGAGCCCCACTGTTCAGATGGGACAATGGGGGGCTGCAGAGGCCACACAGCGGGTTAGGGACAGAATTGGGAGGGAACCCTGACCTCTAAGTCCTGTATACTTCCACTCCCCTATATCAGGAACGCTTGGAATTTTCCCACAAAGATTTTCATGAAAATCGAACTGTGGGCTGAGATGAAAGGCAGCCTCGTGTTAATTAGTCTGGCTTGGATTTGGCTCATCTACGCAGCTTGGGCGTGTGACTATCTCACGCTCACTGGTGGTCTACACCCGCCAGTGTCAGTGATGGCCGATCCCGACGATCCAATCCAGATTCTCCATCCAAACTGCCTTCAGCCCGGAGCCGCAGGGGCTCCTGACTTTACTCCAGTAGAGGCACATCCTGGCCCCAGACAGGGCTTGGCTTCCATGCATCCACTCAGCGGACTTGGCCCAAAGGACGTCTGGTTATTTCCCAAAATCCAATCTCCCCTTGAGGACAGAGATCAGGTTGCCGGGTGGATTCAAAGGGATGATCCATTTAAGTGGCATAGCTAGTATGCAGGTGGCTGAGCCCTGGTGCTCGGTCAGCGCCCACCCGAGGACAAGGGACGTGGAAGTGCTCCTAAGAGTCCAGGCATCCTAGATATTTGTGGAGGACTCTGAGGTTACTCTGGGGGCATGGAAATAGCTCAGCATGGAAACTGATATGAAGTTTGACTTTGTTCATTTATTAATTGGCTCCCATGTGTCTGAGAGGGCCATACCTGTTATCTTATTTCATCCTCGACAAGCAAATATTGTTATCCCCATTTTACAGATGTGAAACCTAAGGCTCAGAGAGATTAAGAAACTTGACGAAGTTCACACAGCAGCAGGCAGAGTCTCAGCATGCCTACGCTTTGCAGACATAAGGGCACAGCCTCTCTTCGAAGTTAAGAGAGGTCTCTGCCCCGTGTGGGGCTAGCAGGCCCCAAGGAATGCATGTTCATTCAAAGCAAGCTCACGTAGACCCCGAGATGATTCTCAAGTGCTTGAGGGACATAAATGATCCAGACAGATCCTCCCTCTTTCTACCTAAATCCTGTTCGGGTCCCCAAGGGATTTCCTTTCTGTGACTACACCCCGGTCCCATCCCACTGCTGGGTGGACCCACCAACACCCCATTCCTGCCCCTGTTTAAGAACGTGGGTGTTGTTCCCGGAGTCAGGGCAAAGACGAATCACCTCCTCTCAGCCCTGGGTCTGAGGCCTCTCCTCCTGAAGACCAAGAGGCCCAAGGAGGCCTTTGTCCATGGGAGAAGAGATCAGGAAAGGAAGGTCCCATTCTCTCAGAAAACATGTGTTTTCTGTTTACAGAGGGGCCTGTCCAGTTCTCATGCTTTGTTCTTTAATATGGAGCCAAAAAAAAAAAAAAAAAAATCAAATGTGCAGCTTCCCGAAGTACATTTAGAGGCTGGGAAATCTAGATTGCTGCAGGCACACTGTGCTGGGCCTCGAGCTGGCCTGGGCTGGGGCCTTGCGTCCTGTGTGCGCCAACCTGCAGCACCACGTGGCCTTCCTGTGCCAACCTGGGAGCCACGTGGAAGGCCAGAATGCCCCCTCAGAGTCTCCCAGAGAGCAGTGGATGGAGGGCATAGGCAAGCCGCCTCCAAAGAACTGCAGCTTTGTTTTCCTCACCCCGGAGTCTGTGGCCGGTCGTGCCTGCGACTATCCCGGGGTGTTCTCGCCCACACGCCCCCAGCCTCGTGCCACGGGCCTCGGGTGACTTGTACCAACACACCACCCACCCTGGAGAGGGTTTCCATACCCTCTCTGCACAGGGGAGGACTTTTCCCATCGCCTGAGTGAAAGGCCCCCACTAACAGGTGGGTTTTCACTTGGCACCAGATCTCCAGGCTCCCGCGAGCCGGGCACCTTCAGAGAGGGGAGCGGGGCTTCCCTCTGGGTTGGTGGAGCTTCCTGCTGGGGATGAGGCAGCAGTGAGCTAAGGTAAGTAATAGAGCTGGCAGCCAGCTGTGTCCGCTGAAAGGGAGCTACTATCTCAGGAGCCGGGTTTGCAGTGTAAACGCCGAAGCCGCAGAATTGGAGGTCTGGGTCCAAATGGCAGTGGTGCCCCGGCTCCGGCGAGGCCCTGGGCTAGCTGCCTCTCCGGTCTGGGTCCCCCTGCCCCCACTGGCTGGGCAAGTGAGGCGGACTATGGCAGCGCTTCCTGGCGCAGTGAGGCGTCATGAGATGCCATAAAGGCACATATACCCCCACGCTTGTCCGCGACGTGGTTTTCAACACATGGCAGCTGCTATTAGGATGTCGGGCCGTCAAACTTCTCTGAAGCGGCACTGTAGCTGCAGCATCCGTTCCCAGCTCAGGCCGGAGTCACGGCCGGCGGAGAGGCAGGGCGCTGCAATCCCGGCGAGGGTAGCGCCCAGCGGCTCTCTGAGCCCGATCCCCACCCTGCAGAGTCGGGCGGAGCGCCCGCCGACACCGCAGCTCAGGGGCGCTGCGTCTGGCCGCTCGGTAGGGCTCGCCCGGACCCGCTTTGATCCGCCCGCTGCCCCTCCGGGCCGGGCGGCGGAACAGCGCGCATCCCCGGGGCCCCGCCCCTCTGTGATTCTGCCCCCCGCCTCCGCACCCCCCTCCTCCGGCGGGCTGCCTCCGCAGCCCTTGCACCTGGGGGCGGGCCGGGCAGGAACTAGGAGGACAGGAGGAAGTGCGCGCGGGCCCTCCCCGGGGAGCCGCGCCCTTCCGCGGCGGGGCCTAGGCGGCCTCGGCCCTGCCAGCCTTGGCCTTGGCCTTGGCCTTGGCCGCCGCCCGCCCTTCCGTCCCGTTCCGGAAGTCAGCCCCAGAGCGACAGGCGGCGCGGACGCTGCGCGGCGACGAGGGGGCGGAGCCGGCGGAGCCCAACGCGCCTGGGGGCGGGGCTGCGCGGCCTGCTCCGGAAGCCCAGGAGGAGGCGTGGCGGGCAAAGGCGCGAACGCGACCGCGCGGCCGAGGGGGCACGGGCGGCAGGGGCGGGGCGAAGGTGTTGACGAGACTCGGGGCGGGGCCCCCGCGCGGCCCTCTCCTACTGCCCCGGCGGCTGGCCGTGCGAACGTAGCGTCGCAGTCCGGTGGGCGGGGTTAGGGCGGAGCCTTATGCGGCCGTGGGCGGGGCCTGGCGCGGCCTGGTCCGCGAGGGTGATTCAGTTTTTGAGTCCCGCCCTTCCCGTCTTTCCCGCTCTTCCTGTCCTCCAGCCTGGCCTGGCCTTCGCTGGCATGCCCGAGATGTTTCTGCCAAATTTCGTCTGATTCTGATTTTAATTTACTTTAGGTTTTCATTTTTAAAAGTTTAACAATTTTCTGTCTTTTAACTTCCTCCTTAACCGGATAACAAAACAACCAGACAGTAGAGAGTTTGAAAAATCCAGGAGAGCCCGAGTAAAAAATGAGAAAACTTTCAGAATCTCACAGCCCAAACTGGCCAAGAGCTGCTTTTTTTTTTTTTGTAAGTATATAGATTTTTACTAATTGGGAAAGCATTGTACACATACTTATGAATGCCTTAAAAATAACTTTTTTTCTGATTGTAAAAGTCACATGTTCATTGCAGAAAATTTGGAAAATTGAGAAATACAAAGAAGAAAATAAAGATGACCAGACAGTCCACCACACAGAGGTTACCAGTGCTAACATTTTGGCATTTTTTCCTTCCTGCTTTTGCAAACCTACACCTATGTTTGAAACATAATTGAGACTGTAGTGTAAATATTGTTTTGCAAACTTCTTTCATGCGCAGCCATATTGTAAATGTCCCCACATCCCTATGTGCATCTACAATGTTTGTAATCACATCCGCCCTGTGTTGGGGGGGTCCTTTTTTTTACTTCACATATATGTTCTGACCAGACATCACTATTTACAGTTCCATCTCTGTCTAGCTTCCTCTTTTTAGGATGAACTACCTGGTAGCTAAATCTCTGCAAAGTTCAGGAAAATTCCTCACGACAGATCCTAGATGCACAATCGCTAAAGCGAAGATTGTAATCACTAATCTTTCTTGTATACTTTTTTCTTTACATGTTTTCCAAAATTAAGTAGTCAATGAATGTTTTAGCAAGGGATATGACCCAAGGATACTTTATATACCAAAAAAAAAAAAAAAAAAAAGATTTCTCATATCCAAAATACATTAAAAACAACTCCTATAGTTCAAAAGCAACAAACCCAATAAAGAAGTGGGGAAAGGATTTAAACGGACGTTTCTGCAAAGATGATATTCAAACCGCTGATAAACGCATGAAAAGATGCTCAGCATCACTAATCATTGGGGAAATGCAAAGCAACATCACAATGAAATGCCACTTCCCACTTAGTAAGATGGCTATTAATAAAAAACAAACAAACAAAACCCAGAAAAAGCATTGGTGAGGGTGTGAAGAAATCGGAGCTCTCATGGATTCTAGTAGCAATGTAAAGTAGCGCAGTTGCAGCAAAGAGCAACACGCTGGTCCCTTGAGACATTAAACACAGAATTAGGGGACCCAGCAATTTCACTCCTCAGTATGCACCCAAAAGAACTGCAAGCAGGGACTCTAGCAAATAGTTATACATCCATGTTCATATGGACGGTAGAGGAAAAGTGGAAACAAATGTCCATCAGATGAATGGAGAAACATCGTATATAAATACAATGGAATGTTACTCAGCCCGAAGACCGACTGAAGCCTGGCACCTATAGCAGGTGTCAGGGTACCTAGAGTAGTTGAATTCATAGAGATAGAAAGTAGACCAGTGGTTACGAGGGTGTGGGGGAGGGAAGGATGGGGAGTTATTATTTAGTAGGTGCAGAGTCTCAGTTTAGGATGATGGAAAGTTCTGGAATGGTTTCGGTGATGGTCCCACCACAAGTTGGGAGTGTACTTAATGCCACTGAAATGGTGAGTGGTAAATTTTATGTAATGTACATTTTACATTGTCACACACGCGCGCACACACACACACACACATACACACACACACACAAATGATATTTCGGGGGTGGAGGAGTGGGTGGGGATGAATCGCTCCTGTATTCTGGTTCCAAAGATACCTAGGTAAGACAAGGTTTGCAAGTGGCCAGCCCCTTATGGGTGACCCAGCCAGGTACCTGGTCAGGGACAGCCCTTCTTGGGAGCTCTGTTCTGGGGAGACAGGGGCCAAGCCAGGCCTTACACATTCAGCATTTTCCACGATAATTTCCAAGCCGGGAGATAGAAACCTGCTTTGGGGAAGGAGTGAGTCACTGTTGATCTTTATCTGAACTTAGCTTTTTATTTCTGGGCCATTGAAACAGACACACACACACACACACACACACACACACGCATGCACGCACACACGCGCACTCGCACATGCACCTTTTTGTCTTGATTACGAACATACATTACATATTTACTGGTGACTATTTTTGCAAACACAGAAAAGCAACCATGAGAAAATAATAAATAGGTGGAATCCCAACTCAGAGAAACCTCAGTTGACTTTGGAGTGTCTGTTTGATCTGGGTTTCTTCTCTGTTTATAATAGGTCCCTAAAATCACCATCGTCATATATCATGTTTTATAATCTGCACTTTCACGGATGCACAACGAACAATTCACCTTGACTTTACGTAAACTTCTATAGCCCACTTTTTTTTTTTTAGATTTTATTTATTTATTTGAGAGAGAGAGAGAGAGAGAACATGAGTGGGGAGAAGGTCAGAGGGAGAAGCAAACTCCCCGTGGAGCTGGGAGCCTGATGTGGGACTCGATCCCGGAACTCCGGGATCATGACCTGAGCCAAAGGCTGTCACTTAACCAACTGAGCCACCCAGGAGCCCTATAGCCCACTTTTTAATGTTTGCAGAATAATCTGTTATTCACACGTCCCACACGTAACGCCTGTAACTAGTTCTTCTATTGGCCGCCAAGGTGATTTACGAATGTGCTGTGCCGAACGTCCTCCTTGTGCATTTCCAGAAATCCCTTTAGGTGCTCCTAGGAGAATAACTGTAACTTCACAGAGGCTTTGCCTTTTTTTTTTTTTTTTTTAAGTAGGCTCCACGCCCACGGTGGAGCTCAGTGCAGAGCTCGAACTCACCTCCCTGAGATCCAGAGTGGAATGCTTAACCAACCGAGCCACCTAGGCACCCCAAGGACTGAGGATTTGTTTTTTAAAGGCTCCTGTGTATATTCCCCATTGGTCCTCCAGTAAAGGTGAATGGATTATTCCAGCACCGGTAGAATATGAGTATGTGCTGGTGGGTTTCTACCTAGAGAGGTCTTAGTTCTACCCAACAAGAGACCCGTCACTGCAGGAACACCACTGTCCCAGGATGGGCCCACTGTGGACCCCTATCTTCTCACTTTTGCTGAAATAATTCCAAAGACAGGTGGGCAGGGAAGCTCCGGGCTCTGAGCTCTGGTGGGGCCAGAGCCCTGGACCCGAGATACCTGACTGGCAAAGATTTGACTCCCACTTGGCCTCAAATGCCACTTTCCACAATGTTTGCTGGCATTGCTGGGACGGCCTGGACCCTTTCCAAGGCACGGGGTGTGGCAGGTCCCCCGACTTTCCACCAGGCCGACCTGGCCCTCCTCTGTGGCTAGGTGGATGGCATCCAGCACGGTAAGGCCAACAGTCGTGGACACAGGACTTCCGGATCAAGGGTCACCACTGGGAACACCCACAGCCTCCCCTGTCACAGCACAGGCTGTCCCAGACACTCTCTGGTGGCCACTGCTCTTGGCCCCATCACACTGGGGCTTAGCCCAGTACCTGGGGCTGGTGGGAGGCACACTGTCCGCATCTGGCCATCCTGGTTACGAGTCAGGCCACCAGGGATGCCAGAGATACAGAGCCCTGGCCATCCTGCCTCTGAGGCCCCTGTCCTCTGCCCAGGGCCACAGGCTCCCCACAGGCTGCCTGCCTCCTCCGGTGTAGCTGCTGGAGTGGTTCCCCCAACCCTCGATACCCATCCCTGGCCTTTTTTTTTTTTTTTTTTAAGATTTTATTTATTTATCAGAGACAGAGACAATACAAGCAGGGGAGCAGCAGGCAGAGGGAGAAGCAGTCTCCCCGCTGAGCAAGGAGCCCAATGCAGGACTCGATCCCGGGACCTTGGAATCATGACCCAAGTTGAAGACAGATGCTGGTTTGGAGCCACCCAGGCACCCCGCCATCCCTAGCCTTCTTGAACCCCTTCGGTGCCCTGTCACCCAGGGTGGTCCCTAGCTTCTCTCTCCAGCCTTACCTTCCCCCTTCGTTCCTCCCCTCTTCTGCTACAGAGCACTGCCTGCTTTTTCTTCTGGCTGTCCCAGCTGATGGGGACGGTCTTCCGGTCTTCCACTCGTAGGTGCCTTCTGGCAGCTCCCTTTACTCCTACTGTGAATAACAATAGCAGTTGATGTTATTGAGCGTGTATCTTGTGCAAGGCTCAGCTCAGCTACCACTTTCTCCAGGAAGCTGTCTGGGATGCATCCCTTGGCTATGACAAGCCGCTCCTGTGGTGCCCGGCCCTCCCTGCCTTTGGGAACAAGCTCCACATCCTTGCACCAGAGCCCCACCGGGCTGTCAGTTTCTGGAGAGCAAGGACTTCTGTCTTCAGTGCCCAGCCCAGGGCCTGTTGGCAATGGGAAGTCCAGGATGGCACAGCCTATGAGCGCTGATACTTCGAGGGGCGCTGGTTGGAAATTAATTCAGACCCTCCTGTTTCAAACACGCCATCATCTGGAAACAGAAGCTTGAAATTTACTCTTGACGAAGAAGAATTAAAAAGCAAAGGGAAGCTGGAAACAGCAGGCACCTAGGTTCACCGTGTCACCTAAAGGAGCAACTGTCTTTCTACCATAACCCTGCTGTGTGACCGCAGGCAAGAGCCATCCCCGGCTGGGCACCCCCTCAGGTCAATACCCAGGTGCCCTCTGTGGTCACCCAGGGTCTCCCAGCTCTGGGGCGGGGTTCAGGACTCCGATGCTAATTACCACGTATGCCCACGTTCCACCTTCCAATGAACAAAATGTCCACAGCACAGCCTGCCCTTGGAAGTGAGGAGGAGTCTCCATCTAGAAAATTCTGCAAGGCTCAGTGCAGGCCCTGCTCTTGTGCCGGTCCTGTGCTCCTTTCCCCGTCCACTGGTCGGAGCCTGCTGGCCCGAGGCAGGAGGGCTGAATGTCCATGTGCACACTGGATACTTATGTTTGTACATTGCTGATCTCACCGCATGGGAACAGAGAGAGTCATCTGTGCTTTGTCCCCTTTTCTCTGTCCTCATAAAGGCTCTTCGATCTCAGTGATCTGAGAGACCTGTGTCACAGCTGCAGGCCACCTCTGTGGCCCCTCTTCGTGGTCTGGCTGTCATCACAGACTGGCTGGATCCCAGGTTGGCCTCTGAGAGCTGCCGGGTTAGAGGGCCCCCGTGGAGCCAGAGGACCCATCAGGAGACCCCCCGGTCCGGGGAGGAGGGAATGCCACGAGGAGGGTCCCACAGTGAGGGCCTGCCGTGACCGCGTGTGTAACTGCCAATGTGAAATGACAACGTGAGGATAATGTGGCAAGTTAAATACCATGTGTGCTCCGCAGGAGGAAATGGCCTTTATCTTGAGGTTGTGTTCCTACTTTTCTTGGTTTAAAAATAACCTTTTAAAAAAAAAAGGAAATTAAAATTAATTATTTTTCTAAAACCCTCCGCATGGAAAAACAGAAATTTGGCCATGTTCAGTAGGCCCTCGATATCTCCTTCAGAACTTGACCAGTCTGTGGATTCCAGTCTTTCTGAGAACATCTTTCTGCATGTTCCCCACTGAGGTCACCAGGGAGACTCATCAGGTTGCTACTCCTCACTTCAAACCTGCGGTGGCTCCCTATTGCCTTCAGGTTTGGAGCCACCTTCCTTAGCAGGACCTGGAAAGTCTAGGCAGGTGGGAGGAGGGAAGGAAGAAAGGATTAAGGGCAACTCCCGGAGGAGGCGGTATCTGAACCAAAGCAGACATGTAGTGCGAGAGGACAAGGGGCGGGCTGAGAGGCAGGGAGGGCGGCGGGCTGGCAGACTCGTGTACTGGGACGGCTGAAAAGCGCCCAGTAGTGGGATCCCGTGAGCAGAGGCGTGGTTGGGGACACACGGAAAATGGAAGCCAGGGAGACAGACAGGAGACTAGGGAGGGTCACATCAGGGTCCCAAGCGATTCTCCAAGCGATTCTCCACAAATATAATTGTGCCCATAGATAAGACTTGGAGGGAAGGAAGGACCCACCAGGGGCCCAGAGTGAGCGAGTGCTGGGAAAGAGGCTTGCACTTGGGTCTCTCTGACTCCAAAGGCCAGACTCTCTGCTACCCGAGGGTCTATATGGGGATGGGAGTCCCCTCTCTGGTGCCCAATGCCACCAACACACCCAGACCCTCCTTCCTGGGCCTGGGATGGCTAGGGTGGACTGGCGATGGGGCCCGCTGGAGCTCAGAGGCCCAAGAAAGGCCTGCTTCTACCTCTGTGCCTCTTTCCAAGAACTAGAAATACCAAATACAATTGCCCGTGCCCCTCGGCGCTGGCACGGTGGAATCTACATTGCCGGGCATTCATTCATCGACTACGTGGTCACTAAATTCGGCCTGGGTGCTGCAGAGCCACGGGGATGGGGCACTTCCTACTCACAAAAAGCTCGCAGTGGAGTGGGGGACAATTAGGTGCGGTGTGAGTGGGGCCTTGCTGGGGAGCGGTGACAATGCCATGCTATGACGAGGATGCTCACGAGGGCCGCCCCCCCACAGCCACACGGTCAGGCTCAGAGTCCTTACATCTCCGAGACAGCAATTTAGGGAAGGGTGGCTGTCCCCAGGCCACCAGGCTGGAGAGCTGCAGAGGTGGCGGGAGGGCGGCCCCCTGCTGCCTGCCGGAAGACAAGTCCCAGTTCCAGGTGGGCCTCTGGAAACCATGCACCGGCAGCCTGCCCCACTGTTCTGGGGAAACAGCCCAGAGAGGCTTCCCCAGGCCCCGCCACGAGTCCTGTCACGGCAGGGACAGGGTCCTAGGCCAATCGCTGCCCTCACTGTGGCCCTGCCTTTCTCACGGGGCAGGGGGACTCCGGCAGCTGGAGAGGAGGGGCTCCTGGCAGGAGGCATGGAGGGCTCCTCGGTAGGAGGGGTGGAAGGCACCTGGCAGGGGGATGGGAGTGGGGGGCCCCTGGCAGGGGACTTGGGGACCTCCTGGCAGCAGGAAAAGGCTGGGGGCCTCCTAGCTGGGAACATGGGGGGCTCCCGCCGGGCCGCCCGCCCAGACGCGCTGCCAGGCTGATTAGCATGGGCGAGGGGCGCTGGCGCGGGGGCGCCGCCGGCCGAGCTGGCACGTCCCTCGCGGGCCCAGCTGGCCCGGCCGAGACACAAAGCGCCTCAGACGGCGCCGGCGCTCGGCCATTCACGCGCAGGGGCGGCCCGGGCTCGGGCGGCGAGGAATTCCCGCCGCCTGGGCGAAGAATAGCGCCTGGGCCGGGCGGGGCCCGGCCGCCCGGCGCTCCTGACCTTGAACCTTTGTGACTGGAGCGCATGCAAATCGCGGCAGGGCCGCGCCAAGCCCCGAGGGCGCTGCGCCGCCCGGGGTGTCCGGGCGAACAATGCGCCACTGTCCCCGCGCGGCGCGGCGGGCTGGGAACGGCGCGGGCACGCACCCGGTGGCGCGGCGCGGAATGCCAATGCGGGCTGGCCCGGCCCGGCCCACGGGGCTGGGGGCGGGGGCGACCCTCGGGGCTGGGCGCGGGCGACCCTCGGCGGGGGGCGGGGGGGTCGGCCCGGGAGGCCCAGCGCCGCGCCCGCGCCCCGGGCGACCCGCAGCCCACCCCCCGCCGCGCCTACGGGCCTCTGCGGCTGTGACCCAGACCTCAGGCTCTTTTAGGTGACTGTCCCGCCCTCCTGCCCTCCTGCCTTCCCTATCTTTCTTTCATTCGTTTTATTTTTAAAATCCTCTAAGTGGTCGGTATCAGAATAAATGTCGCCCCAGTAACCGCCCCACCGAGAGAGGACTTGCGCTCCAGGGGCTGGGTTTGTATCCCGGCCTCTCTCCCTGGGGCACACTCCTCCCCGTGGAGGGTGAACTCCTACAGTCCAGCATCTTGCCTTGGTCCCTGGACGAGGCTTCTCCTTTGTCATTGACACCTTCCACCCATGGCCTTTTTAAAGTCTGAGCAGTGTTTTCCTTGGCTGAGTGGCAGTCCCTGCTGGCCGCGTGTCCCCATCACAGAGACAGCGGCTTGTAGACGGGGTCATACCAGTCCTGTAAGTAGCTGTACAAAGAGGAAATGTGGGGAGGGACCTCCCCATGAGTTGCCATATTGATCCCAGAAGGGTTGTGCCAGGCCAAAATGTGGGCCCTAGGGCCTCTGTCCTCACCATTGTGGAGATTCTCTTCATCCCGTGACTAAGGAGGCAAGAAGCAGGGTGTCAGAAAGCACATACACCAGGAAGGGCTCTTACACTGATTTTTACGTCCATGCACATAACTGGGCAATTCTAGCACTCGATATTAATTTGACCTGAGCACAGCCCCAGCCCAGAATCAGACGTCCCATACCTGAAGACGACTGGGGCCGCCCACTTGTCCTCCTGGGACTCGGTGTCCTCATCTGACAAGGGGTCTGTCGCCTGAGAGCCCATCTTACAGAAACAGTGGGTACCAGGGGCGGTCCCCTGGGTCCATGAGGCTGCCCAGGGGGAGGGAGGCCCCCATGTGTGCAGGGACACGTGTCCATTCCCACAGAGGCGCTGGGGAGGTCACTTCTGCCAAAGAAAGGGCTCAGGACAGGAGCGAGAGGTTCAGAGGAGGGGACCTTGGGCAAGAGCCTTTCCGGGCCTCAGTTTCCCCAGGTTAAATGAGAGGATTGTAAAGAGGATCTCGAAGATCTCTTTCAGCTTTCTTAGACACACGGGTGGGCCTTGAACAGCTCAGGTTTGAACCGCCCCCGTCCACCGACGGATATTTTCCCAATAAATACAGTACAGGACTGTCAATGTATTTTCTCTCCTGGATGATTTTCTTTTTTTAAAGGATTATTTGGGATGCCTGGGTGGCTCAGTTGGGTAAGTGTCTGCCTTTGGCTCAGGTCATGATCTCAGGGTCCTGGGACTGGGTCCCACATCGGACTCCTTGCTCCACAGGGAGCCTGCTTCTCCCTCTGCCTGCCGCTCCCCCAGCTTGTGCTGTCTCTCTCTGGCAAAGAGATAAATCAAATTCTTAAAAAAAGGATTATTTATGTACTGGAGAGAGATGGGGTGGGGAGGGAGGGGCAGAGGGAGAGAATCTGAAGCCGACTCCCCACTGAGTGTGGAGCCCGACATGGGGCTCGATCTCGCAACCCTGAGATCGTGGTCTGAGCTGAAACTAAGTCAGATGCTCAACCTACTGAGCCACTCAGGTGCCCCCTCCTGATTTTCTTAATGACATTTTCTCTCTCACGTACTTGATGGTGAGAACACAGTATATAACACATATGACGTACAAAATGTTCAACAATCACTTGTAAATGAATAAGTACGACCACTGTTGAGTGGGAATGGCACACAGGGCTGCACCCTTCACAGCCAGGACTCCTGAACACGCTGGCATTACTGGTTTCCAGCGGCCAGCTCACGCACGGAGGCCTCCTTTGGGTCGGACACTGGAGCAGACCCCCCCAAAGGGTATGAGACTCTGTCCCTGTCCTTGCGGAGCTCAGAGCCCGGCTGGAGGCAGGAGGGGCGGGGAGGGATGGGTGAGGAAGCAGATGGTGAATGCGCTGGAGACGAGGCGTGCTGAGTGGTGGGCATGGTGTCGGGGGAGCACAGAGGAGGCAGTGAAGGAGTCACGGAACCCTCTTGGGAGGGAGCTGCTTCACCTGAGTCTTAAGGAAGATGAGTAGCTTCCTGTCAGAGAAGAGGAGAGAGTGGAGAGGGCCTCAGGCAGAGGGGAAATTGTGGGCAGAAGTTGCTTCTAAGACATGGGGCAACCTGGCAGAGGGAGCACTCCTGACACAGGGAGCACCCCCAGGGGAGGGAGCATTCCTGACACAAGGAACATCCACAGAGGGAGCACTCCTGACACAGGGAGGACTCCTGAGCAGGGAGCCCTCCAGGCAGAGGGAGTCTTCTAAAAGGCAAAGGACACTGAGAATGCATTTAGAGAAATCCCTCCCTCAGGCCCGTTTCCCCTCTTCTTTGCAAAGCCGCACTAGAAATACCAAAATTAAAATACAATACAGGAGCTGGCTAGGCTAACAGGAGTGTCAGGGTAGGAGAACAGGCAGGGGCTCGGTGAGTAAAGAACTGCCTGAGCTCCTGAGGCTTTGCAGGTGGGGGGCTCTCTCGCCCTCAGAGCAAAGCACACTTCTCAGCCTGAGATCTGGGGTGCTGTTCATGAGCAGCTACCAGCACAGGGGACGGCCCTTTGATGTGGCCCTGAAAGCCGGCACCAGGTCCTTGCCTCTTCCTGCTGACGGGACAGCAAATGTCGCAGGCACAGGGCTAGACGCCAGGGCAGCTGCTGTCAGCATGGGATGTGTCTACACGAGGGGACACATGCTGGATGTGCAGGCCACATGACTGGGGGGGCGTGGTGCTGGCAGAGTGCCTGGGCATGACTTGAGGAGTCAGGGAAGGCTTCCTGGAGGAGGTGATAGCAAAGGGTTGATTTGATTCTGGCCAGAAGCGGAGTGGCGGCAAAATGGTAGGAGTCTCCCAGAGCAAGCAGCGAAAGGGGCCTCCTCCAGGTCCTCAGTTACTAATCTGGCTGCATCGGGGACAGAGCCGAGACCTCCAGAGAGGGCGGCTGCAGAGGGGGACCCAGTTGTGAATTCCCAAATCCTTCCGACTCCTAGCAGTACAACATGATTTCTGAAACGAAATCGGTAAGTCATGGTTGACTGGTCTTCACTCCCAAAAGACACATTCTGGAAACAAACAAAACCCACAAACGCTGGAAGGCCCAGATGTCCGCTGGCTGCTGTCCTTGAAACCCCTCGGCCTCTCACCGCCACCCGGGCATCTTGGAGTCAAAACCGGATGGGACGGGGCCCTGGGCGTCATGGCCCCTGGAGGCTGGCCAACCGAAGGGGAGACTGAGGCCCTGGGGGCTCCTGTCTAAAAACCACAGCAGGGTCTCCCGCCTTCTAGATCTTTCCACTACTTCACCGGATTCCTCGGAAATTAGCAATGGAAAAGTGATCCCACGCTGGGGGAAGAGGCGAGTCAGATTTTCCGTCCTGGCTCCTTGCGAGCACCTGGGACGCAGTGGGTCCCCCACAGATCCTGTGCAGAGGCGCTGGGCTCTGTCACGAGAGCGGGGGCAGTTAATGAGGACGTCTTGGCGGTGCTGACATCATGGGTGGGGCTCCTGTGCGAAATGAGCTGTCAGGGCCTCAGTGGGCGCCGGCCGACCTCCTCTGTTGGCTGCCCCCCCCGGGGGGCTGGGACCCAGGCAGAGGGGATCCTGGTGGGCAGCTGACTGGGCGGGCTGGGCTGGGCTGGGCAGAGGTGACGGTGAGGTCCCCCAGCACCGCGCTGTTTTTGTCCTGGGGGGGCCTGGAGGCCAAGAAGCCAGTGCCGGAGGTGGCCTGCCGGGCTTGACCCTGGCTCGCGCCTCCCTGGTCCTGTGCCCTCAGTCAGGCTGCCTCGCCTCCCCCAGCCCTGTTTCCTCGTCCGTGGCATCAGCTAGCAGCCCTAGCGGCGTGCCTGGCATGTAGTAAGTGCTCAGTAAATGCCAGCATCTGCTTGGTACTTCTCCTGGGCTCTCTCTTTCCCTCCGAGTCCCACACTGTCACGGAGCCCTGTCAGTTTGGTCTTTCCTTCCCCATTCCTCTGGTACCCAGATCCAAACTGCTCCCCGTGGGAGTGAGTGGGGAGCGAGAGAAAAGGGGCCTGAGTGTCCAAGACCCATGCACGGAGTCTGAGCAAAGCTGGCTGGGCAGCGTCGTTCTGCCCGCCCTGCTGAGAGGGGGTTCGTGTGCAAGGGGACAAAAGACTCCGACCTGAGCCCAAGGCTTCGCTGGGTGGTGCAAGGGCCACAAGGGACTTGGTAAAGGAAGGCTTTGGTCCCCATTTGGGCGGCTGGAAGGCACCTTCTGTGCCCACTACTAAGCTATCTCCCTTCCTTCCATCCTTCCCTCTCCCCTCCCCTCCCCTCCCCCTCCCTCCTCCCTCCCTCCCCCCTCCTTCCTTCCTTCCTTCCTTCCTTCCTCCTCTCTGTCCCAAACTCTCTCTCTCTCAACTTTATTGTATCTGCTTCTGCTAGTTGCTGGAAACAGAGTAAAACCAAAGCCATACGGACGTTACGGACGTTGTTTTTACACTAATCTAGTAGGAAGTGGCAGGTATTGAGCAAACAATGTAGAGCAACACTAATCAATGGAACTTTCTGTGACGGCTGAAATGCTCTAGATCTGAACTGCCAAGACAGTAGCCACTAGTCACATGTGACTTTTGAGCACTCCGACTGTGGCCAGTACTACTGAGAAGCTGAATTTTAAATTCCATTTCATTTTAATCAGCTCAAATTTAAATTTCAGTCGTCACACGTGGCTAGCTAGAGGATGCCTCTGGGACAGCAGAGCTCTAAGCCACGCCCCCATCCCATCACTCTGAATTAATACGCTCTCAGAGCACTTACTATATTTATTCAAAATCGTGAGCTCATTTTTGGTCACCTCTCTCCGCCTTGTCATGGGCCCTAATCCGGCTTCCTTGAATGCAGAACCTAAGATGGAAGCTTGCTTGCAGGCCGCTCAGTTGGGAATGAGATCCTGGGGGAAACCAATAAAAAAATGCTTATCAGGGATACCAGGTTGGCTCAGTCAGTTAAACGTCTGCCTTGGGGTCAGGTCATGTCCCAGGGTCCTGGGATCGAGTCCCGCATGGGGCTCTTTGCTCAGTGGGGAGCCTGCTTCTCCCTCTGCTTGTGCTGTCTCACTCTCAAATAAATAAATAAAATCTAAAAAAAAAAAATGCTTTATCAGGTTGATTGCTGCTACCGGGAACTGGTACTCGATCCTACGGAAATTTCTGGGGTACTTGGGAAATACAGCTTAGAAATGTGTACCCAGGGGCTGAATGCGGGAAGAGTTTATCACCAGCTCCTCTCACATCGGTGGAGGACAGCTCCGAGGATGTCGGCGTGCAGCACTCACTTCTGGGCCGTGGGAATGTGAGCGCAGAGTGGGTTCTTCCGGGCGTCCAAGTCACGATCTCAGAGAAGCACCAGGGCGGGATGAGCCCGTGACTGTCACCCATGACCTCTAGCCTCCAGTGCGGATTCCAGATAAGCTTCTCAATGGGTCCGTGCTGCCTGGCTGGGGAGGGGGTCCCGGACCTTTGCCGCTGAGGGACCCAAGCCTTTGAGGACATCACCGGGACTGTGGACACTGGCCTTGCCTACTCATGTTGTCACTGTCTTGGAAATGACAAATGTCAGCCAGTGAATTCTCTGGTTCTGAGAAGTCCTCCTGCCGGCCCCCGTGGGCCCTGGTGGGTGTGTGCCCCTGTAGAAACCGGGACCTCAATTTGAACAAATCTTGAGATCGTGGGGATGCCTGGCAGAGGACGCAGTCCTACCTCCTGGGTCTGTGTGCCCCCCTCGGATTCTGGACCAGTGGATCTTGAATACTGGGAGCCCAGTGCTCTGTGCCTGAGTTTATCTCCCACCCTCCGGCACTGGGAGTAAGTACTTGCCAACACTGGTCACCAGAATACGAAGTGATGAGCAGCGGCCATGAGAACAGAGCATAGTTTCCATGAAAACACAATTCCTGCCTGTGTCTCACTGTGGCTTCTCCAGCACCTAGAACAGTGTTGGACCCAAAATACGAGCTCCATAAATATTAGCAGAATAAAGGCACTTCAGGTGGGATTTACTACCAGTAAAATATAAAGCAAACATTTTCAAAAAATTGCAAGCCTCTCCCTGGGACATGTGAATCAATAAACAGAATAGAAAATCTAGAAAGAGAGAAAGCTGTGGGGTATAAGTTTCTCTGTTTATGTCTACTTTTTTTCTTTTTTAACCAGAGATGGGGAAATTAACAACCGTTCTGAAAAATGACCCAACGTTACATCCAGGTCTCTCTTCTTGCACCAAAATAAACTTGAGGTACATTAATACTCTTAAACTTAGAAAAACAAAAAAACTGGGAGAAACTATGATTATTTACATAATTCTGAGGTGCATAAAAATCCTCCTAAGCAATGACACCCACATCGGGGCATAAAGAAAAGGTTTTTGCTATATAAAAATAAGAATTTCTACATGTGGAATGCAGATTGGTGCAGGCACTGTGGAGAACTGTATGAAGGTTCTTCAAAAAATTAAAAATAGAGATACCATATGATCCAGTAATTCCACTAGTGGGTATTTACCGAAAGAAAATGAAAACACTAATTTGAAAAGACATATGCATCCCTATGTTCACTGCAGCATTATATATAATAACCAAAATATGGAAGCAGCCCAAGCATCCACTGATGGATGAATGGATAAAGATATGGTATATATATATATGTATAAATGGTATAAACATATACTATTATATATAAATATGTATTTGTATATTATATCATACATTTATTATATGTCCATATACAATATAATATATATTATATTTCTATTATTATGTTATATATTTATTATGCATATTATATATATATTATATATACACACACATAGATACACTATGGACTGTTACTAGCTATAAAAAAAGATATCCTGCCATTTGTAACATGGATGGATCCGGAAGGTGTTATGCTAAGTGAAATAAGTCAATCAGAGAAACAATACCATACGAGAAAGACAAATACCATATGATTTCCTTCATATGTGGAATTTAAGAAGCAACACGAAGAAAAAAGAGACACACAAACATAAACCCCACAATCTTAAATACAAAGAACAAACTGGTGGTTGCCAGAGGAGAGGTGGGTCAGGGGCAGGGGAAGTAGATAAAGGGGGTTTAAGAGTTTGCTCATTGGGGTGCGGTGGCCCATTTGGGTGAACAGCAGACTCTTGGTTTTGGCTTGGGTCATGATCTCAGGGTCATGGGATTGAGCCCCATGGACTCTGTGTCTGTCAGGGAGTCTGCCTGAGGTTCTCTCCTTCGCCCTCTGCCCCTACCCTGGCTTGCAAGGGTTAGCTCTCCCTTTCTCTCTCGCTCTCAAATAAATAAAAAAATCTTAAAAGAAAAAGAATACACTTAACATCGATGAGCACTGCGTAACGTATACAATTGTTGAATAATTACATTGTACACCTGAAAGCAATAATATAACACTGCATTTAATTTTATTTAATAGAAAAAGTTGGGGTGCCTGGATGGCTCAGTTGGTTAAGTGTCTGACTCTTGGTTTCGGCGTGAGTCATGGTCTCAGAAATCATGGCATCAGGTCCCTTGATGGGCTCCATGCTCATCGGGGAGCCTTCTCTCCCTCTCCCTCTTCATCTGTCCCTCCCCCTGCTCTTTCTCTCTCAAATAAATAAATTTAATAAATAAATAAATATTAAACAACAGAATTCACACATGGGGGGAAAACAATATAAGCAGAGTTGAAAGGTAAACTATTGCCAGGAAAAAATATGTACCATACAAAATAGTTCTAACTCAATATATTAAAAAAAAAAAGAAATCCCTTTGCAAATAATTGAGACAGAATATATGCAAAGGATATGAGAAGGAAACAGAAGGGAAAGTTCAAATTTCTAATCTATCTATGGAAAAGGTTTAATTTCAAAGGCTGCAAATGAAGAAAAAAATGTTCAGTTCTTAGATTGGAAAAGCTTCTAAAAAGATTAAAGAAGGGGTTTAAAAATGGTTAAAAGTACCAGCAAGAGTTCAGGGAACGAACACTCTTAGCAAATTGGGAAAATGTCCTGGAGGCAAAGTGGGCAACATTCATTCATTAAATAAATATTTATGGAGCTCCTGTGTGTGTCAGGCACGTGGTAAGGACATACTGCTCACCCTTGCTCTCACTCACCTTCCAGGAGGGTGGGGCAGACAGATCTAAAGGAAGAAAGTACAGGAGCAAGTTCATAGTTATTGCGATTGTAGCAAGTACTTAGACCTGAGTTTGACGGGTTTCTGTCCTGTTTGGGATGACTGCGGAGACTTCCTGAAGGGGCAATTCTAGCACAAGGAGGATTCGGTGGGATGCGCGGTGAGGCAAACGGGCGTGGGCAGAGGAAATGACAATGTGAAAGTTCTGATGACCTCGGGGGTGCCATCAGGGCTTTCCTCCCACACCAGTGATTCCTGGTGTGCTCCAGCCCCTGCTGATCTCCCTTCACTCGGCTCCTGATTCCTGAGCTTCTACGATGTACGAACTCCTATGGCCAGTTTTCAACCGCAAATAATTAGATCATTCAAGCAACAGGTAAGTGGGTCTCGCAAAGGAAGTCAACGGAGGTGAACTCTGAGTGCGCCCAGCTTTTGGACTGAGTAGGCAAGTCCTTCAAACCGGCTGCTCTAAATATCTTCAGAGGATTCAAGGGAACTACGTGGAGAGGAAAAGAGGTTCCATGAAGTAAACGAAAATATGACATCAATGACTAAACAGATAGGGCCTCTCGGTGAATGCCAAGCAGGATACGAGAAAGAACAAAAAGAAAAATCTCAAGATTCCAGGTACCTCCTAGTGGAATTTCAGATCATCCAGGAGAGAGGGAGGAAAATTCTAAAATTATAAAAAAATAATAATTCACTATACTAGTAGTTTTTTATAATTATAAGCATATTATAATAGTAGGATAGAGTTGTATATATCACAAAAAGTACTTATACTTTCAGAATATAAGTACTTTCAGAGCAGAAGTCGGGGAAAGTTGGTGATAAGGCAGATGGAGGGTTATCGTCCGGGTTTCCGCAAACGAATTCTGCGCGGTAGAGACAAAGTCAGCAGCCTGCACCGGGCATTAGGGGTCTCATGGTCAAGGTCTCACTGCGGCTCACTCCATCTTCTCCATAAGCCCCTGCCCCCTCCTCCTTGCTGCCCTGCAGAAACACAGCGGTGGGGGCTTGGGATTGGGGCAGGGCTGAAGATGTGGATGTGGGAAACCTCAGCGTGCTTTTGTCCTTAAAGTCTAGGGGTGGTTCAGACCCACCAAGAGGCCGGCCAGCCACCCCGCAAAGAAGAAGGAGTGCCCAGCTCCGCGAGCGTGCAGGCCCAAGGGCAGAAGCTTCCAGAAGGAGGAGTGTTGGCTGGTTCACCTTGGCCTTGGCAAGAGAGGGCTTATCACGGACCCTGCTGGGGGCCTTCTGGTGGAGGGTGGCCGAGGGGCGTGTTGGCAGATGCGACTGGGTTGGCAGTGGAAGGGGGGGACGGTGGCCCGGCTGGAGGCCGGTGTGGTGTGGCGGGTGTTTCCTCCCCCCGCCCCCCTAGAGGGAGGGACGCGAGTGAGCCCGAGTGAGCCCGGCGCTGGAGGGAAGGGAGCCGTGGGAGGTGGAGCAGAGCTGGAAGGAGGCTGCCAAGGAGGCGGAGGGGACGGGCCAGGGCCTGGACGGGCAGGTGGAGACGCGGAGGGGAGGGTGTGGACTCAGGCAAGGCCGATTTGGCAGCTGGAAGGCGAGGGAAGGCCTCCGAGAAGCAGGTGGGTGAGGCAGCGACTTGCCCCAGGTCAAGGGACCGCCTCTCACCACCGCCGTCCCCCACCGCCACACCTGGGATGAGGATTTATCCCTGTGACAATCTGATGGGCTGTGGCGGCACCGTGGGAAGGTGGTTGCAAGGACGTCTGCATTCAGAGACGTGCAAGTTCCAACACAGAGCCTTGCCGAGCAGCGGCGCGGGCTGCGGGTGCCCAGGGCTGCAGGGCTGGGCGCTGGGGGGCCAGGGCAGGGCCCAGCCGGTCGCCCCACGGGTGGGGGGTGGGAGGCAGAAGCTGACTCAGGTCCTGACTCAGTGCGGCTGCCACTGGGGACGTGGCAGAGGGGGAGGGACGGGGTCCTGCCAGATCGAGGGCATCGGGCATCGTGGAGCCACCCAGCCCTGCCCCCGAGAGCCCTTTCCTGGGAAGGTTCCAGAAGGCCTCTCAGTCCTCAGCCAAGGTGGCTTCTTTCCTCCTCCCAGAGTTCAAAGACATTTTCTGAGCTGGTCCCATGGTCTCAGTGTCATGGGGCCCTAAAGGGAATCTTCAATGGGCTACAACTGGTGTCATTCCCTCGTTTACAACTTTCTCCCTCCTTCCCTCTCTCCCTCCTTCCTCTATCCTTCCTTCCTCTCTCCTTTCCACCCTCTCTCCCTCCCTCTTTCCCTCCCTCTCTCCCTCCTCCCTCTCTCCCTTCTTTCTCTCCCCTCCCTCTCTTCCTTCCCTTCCTCCCTTCCTCCCTCCCTCCTTTCCTTCCCTTCCTCTCTCCCTCCCTCCCTCTTCCCTCCCTGTGTTCACTGAGGGCCTGCTGTGCCCCAGGACCTGTGCTGGGCACATGGAAGAGACAGGCAGGGCCCCGTCCCAGAGCCCACAGGACTTGTCCTGCCTACAGCAGCAAAACCAGTGAGATGCCGAGAATCCTGATTTGGGGCCAAGGGCCAGGGAAGGCCTCCCAAGACGTCATCTGGGAGCTAAGGGGTGACTCAGAGAAAGGGCAAGGCAGGGCTTTAGGTGACAAAGGTGGAGGTAAGCGAGAAGCATGGTCAAGGGCTACAGGCCGTGCAGGTGGCTGGGGACAGTCACAGTGTTTGGAAAGGTCACTTGGGCTGGGGAGTAGAGGCTGGGTTTTGGGAGCTCAGGCCCACAGGTAAGGGTGAGGGTGGAGAGGAGGGGAAGAGGTGGCGAGCCCCCGGCGGGTACCGGCGGACTCCCGGACTGGGGCAGCAGGCAGCAGGAGCCTGGGGAAGGTGCTGAGCTCAGCCACGGGGAGGCTGAGGGTGCGGGCTTGGAGGGATGTCCGGGGAGCCGGACAGGAGGGAGGCCCCACGGCGGTGCTGGCCTGTGGGTGTGCAGGGCCTTCCCTTCCCCCACCGCAGGGCTCCCTCCAGCACCCACAGCCCTGGGCCTTAGCCCCTTCAGGGTTGGCCTTGAGCTGCAGAGACCTGCCTGGCTCAAGGTCATGGCCTCGAGGGGCTGGCCACGCCCAGTGATGGACGCTGGCCAGAGTTTAGGCCCAGCCGGCTCGGGCCAGCTCTAGCGGTCCTCCTTGTTCAGGAGGTCCCGCACGGTCAGGCCTTGCCCACGCCTGCATCCTTACCCGCCACCTCCTGCTTCCTGGCCGCAGTCGGGACCCCAGGCTCTCCTGACATCCTGCTCCCGCAAGCCTGCCTCCGAGTGGCCTTCTGGTAGCCCAAATTGCCACACAGGCCGAGTAGAGCCCACTGGCCCTCCTCAGCCATGGGGGTTGAGATCTGAGCAGGTGGGGGCTGCGGGAACCCCCAAACCCCCAGGCCCAGACGGAGGGGCGTAAGGGGCTTCCACAGGCCCGAGAGAGGTATTGGGTGCACCCGCTGCTCTGAGCCCCTTTCCCACAAGTGCACCCCAGCATTCCTCAGCTTCCGGCTCCCGGGGCCTTCTGGCCTCGGTGCCCTTCCTTGCGGAGGCTCCCACAGTTCCCAGAGTCACAGCTACTGGGATGACGCAGCCCCACCTCCTTGGTTTCTGGGCTCCAGGACGCCCCCAGGGCTGAAATGCACGCAGAGACCCTCTGGGAGCCCCTGGCTTGCTCTGGGTCTCCCCAGAAGCCGGCCCCGGAGCACTGATTCACGTGAGCCCTGCTTCTTCGGGAGGGGACCCCAGGAGACACCCGGAGGGAGTGGAGGAGAAGGCAGGGAGGGGACGCAGCCAGTATAGAATGTGTCACCAGGAAGTCACCTCTGAAGGTAGCCAGGTCGCGGTCCCCCGCTGAGGGGCGTTCGTCCACCCGCTCCACCCATCCTGGGGGGAGGGGCTGCCTCGGGACCCCTGCATGGCGCCGCCTGGGGCTTGGCCGGCTTGCGGCCAGAGGTGGCCTCTGACCACGGAGTCAGTGAAAACACTTCCCACGTGGGCCCGTGTTTGTCCGTCCTTGGGGGTGCCCCTAGGAAGGGTGGGGCGGCCCAAGGGCCTGTGGCTGCTGACACCCTGGTCTCTGGCACGTCACTCAGAGGCGGAGGGAGAAATGCTACTCCTTTTTCCAAGGAGCTCCTGCTGTTGTTGGTCTCCTGAGGGGCTCGGCAGGGAGGGAGCTGAGTGACCTGCCCCCGCCCGGGCCCCTCGCCACCCCCCTCCAGGCCCCCAGCCACTGTCTGCTCCCCAGGGGCCCAAGGGACGGTCTGGGGGCCTGGCCGCTCAGCCCCACTGGCCTAGTCTAAACCCCTGGACGCCAGGCGGGCCCAGTTGGCGGCCGGGAGCTCCCGAACAGCCCAGCCTTTGTCCCTGGCGGTCACAGGCCCGCTCACTCCGTGCCCGGCTTGTTTTTCCCAGGCCGGGCTGGGCAGGCGGAGGCCCCGAAGCCATGGAAACCACACAGACCACCTGTCTGGCCCCAGCTCTGCTCCCGGCCCGCCCAGGGCCGCAGCTGGGCTGCAGAGAGCTCGAGACTTCTAGCCGTCCAGCGCTCCTCACCCGCGGGCTGTGAGGGCCAGGTGACCCAGGGCTCCTTCCTCTGCCACGGGCCCCTCCCTCCTTCTCAAGGCGCTCGCCCCTGGGGCCCAGGAAGGAGGTCAGCTCAGGGAAATAACTCTCCAGTCAGAGCTGCCCCAAGAAGAAATAGGCTACCTTGAAAGGTGGTGAGCTCCCCATCACACAGGACATGGGAGAGAGGGCTCCTGGAGCAAGCCGTTGTGGATGCGGAAATGCACCGCTTGAACGAAAGAGCACAGGCAGGATTCACTCACCGACCCATTCATTTGTTCAGTCAACAGCGGTGGCAGCCTTCTTTGGGGCTGAGGCCCTGTGCGGGGTGCTGAGCATGAAAGGTGGGAACCAGGTAGGGTCTCTGCCTTCTTGGGAGTCCAAGTCCGTGGATAAGAGGACGTGAGGGGGAGACACAGCAGCAAACAGCTGCCCCCAGTCAGGCAGATCCAGAATCCAGAGATTATGAGTTCAGGGCCCCATGCTGTGGGTGGGGAAACTGAGGCACAGGGGCACGACATGCCACACAGAGCCTGGAAAACTCCCCAGAGCTTCTGGGCCCACAGTCATCCATGCTACAAAGACCTGGGGGAGCTCTGAGGAGGGGAGACCCCCTTCTGGGTTTCGGGAGTGACGGGAACGGCTCTGAGACGAGGCTGGGGTGAGGCTAGACAGGATCCGCTCCCTTGAGGAACCTTCCCCGGGACGGGTCGTGGGTCGGGCCGGGCTGTGGATGCCTCCGGGGCCCGGGCAGACTGGTCCTGGGACCGGCTGAGTTTTGGGCCCGGTCCGTCTTGCCGCGGGCCTGGCTCAGAGGGCCTGGACCCGCCTGGTCTGGTCAGCGGGCGCCGTGTAACAGATCGTTCTGGAACAGCGACAGTGGGGCCGCCTGTCCTGTGCTCTGTGGCTATGGCTCCACTCCTGGGGGCGCCTCGAGGGGCTGCGGCTGGTGGGGTCCTTCTTCACCCACGGGTCTGGCGCCGGAGCTGGGGTGACTCGTGGGCTGGACTGTCAGCCCCTGGGCTTCCCCGTGGGCTCTCTGGGCGTCGGGGGCTGCCTGGAGGCTCGGGGGGACTTGAACTTCCCCCTTCGCAGCAGCTCGGGGCTCCAGGATGCAAGCCATTTGGCCCTTTGTGACTCAGCCTTGGAAGTCCCCCAGCAGCCTGCTGCCACTCTGTCGGCTGAAGAAGTCACAAACCTTCCCGGATGCAGGAGACGAGGACACAGACCTACCTTTCGGTGGGAGGCGCACCAAGGAATTGGCCGCCATCTTTAGAACCCCCCACACCGCTTCGTCGTCCCAGCCTGTGAGGTCCTCCTCTCCTCTTTGAAAGTTCTACCATCCGCTGGGGCTGGGCTTAAATCCCAAGCCAGAAAACCTTCCTGCTCACTCCTGCCCCAGGAGTTAGCTCTTTCTGGATCTCTTTCTAACTAATCACGAGGACGGCCACGAGTGTGCCACCCTCGCCTTGGCACCATGCCTAGGTAGTCACACATGTGTGTTTTCCGCTTCTTATGGCAACTTTGTGGGACATTTCAGAGGAAGATGCCCTGGAGTTTTGCAGGATGAGTAGGAGTTCTCTAGACACCGGGAGTGGGCAAAAAGATATGGTGAGCTTGGGCACGGGCGCAGTCAGTCGTGGCTGGAGGACAGAGTTTCGCGTACTCTGGGGCAAGGCACTGTTTAGTCGTGAAGTGCACCAACACCTGTGTCTTGGGAGGGTCCCCCTGGCCCTGACAGTTTGAAGGCAGGAGCTGGTGCTTGCCCTCGGGCCTCCCACAGGAGCTGCGGCCCGTGCCCCCTATTCTGTTTTACACGGTTTCGAGGGTCCTTTCAACCAGCCCCTCGGGCAGGTGGGTGGCCACTGTTCACCCCATTTTACAGATGAGAAACTGAGGCTGGGAGGTTTCGCTGGCATCTAAGCTGGGCGAGAGGGCTGGGACCTGGGTTGGGTGCCACCTTGGTCCATTGTGGACCCTCATCCCCCAGGACCCACCCCAGCTCGTCCTCTCCCCTCAGCACCCCAGCTGCCCTCTCCCCAGCTCCCCAGTCCTCTCGGCCCTGACCACATGGCCCAGAGAAGCCCATTCAGAGCCGGCTACAGGCAGCCGGGCCTCTGCTTTATATCAGCAGGCGGCAGGGAGCAGGGTCATGTGCTCATTTACGTCCAGGGCTCCTTGTGGCCATGGGGTTGGGGGGCAAGAACGAAGGGGGATGCGTGACGGGGGGGGGGGCAGAAACTGAGGCCCAGAAGGGACTAGGGCTGAGCTTCGGCGATGAGTTCGAACCTGACCTCCCCTCCTGCCCAGCCGTTTGTTTCCAGCTCTTGAAATAGATCCTCGGCCCGCCTGGTAGCCAGCCGGCCAAGGGCAGGGCCTCGCTGCCGGCCTGCTGCAGCCTGGCCCGGTCACCCCGAAAAGCTGACGAAAGCCAGCTGCCCTCCCAGCGGTCGCTCGGCAGGCAGACACCCGGAGGCGTGACGCCTGCCCTCGTCTGGTACCCGAGGTTGCCAGGAGGGCCCTTGGAAAGCTCCTCTCCACTCCCACTCCCAGGGGCTTTGCAGCTCCTTTCCGGAATGGCTTCCTGATGAGGTAATGCAGCCTGGAGCGCGGGAGGAGGCCACTGGGAAATGCTGCTGGCCGGGCCCCAGCTCGGCTGGAAAATGGCGGCCCGTGGCCTCCTTGCCCTGCCCGGCCTGAGGCTGCCCAAAGGGGGACCGAGGGAGCCAGGCGTGGGGGGAGCGGGGCTCTGGGCCGGAGCGCTTGGCGGCCTCCCTCAGAGGCAGCCAGGAGACCCCAGACATTGACTCATCTCCTGGCCTCGGTCCCCCCCTGGGGCCCCAGCCTCGGGCTGCAGCCTCACACTGACCCCGAGAGTCCCCACCCTGTGACTGCGCTCCCCCCCCATGGGGACCCAGAGGCCCAGAGGGGGTGCACTCTGCTCAGCACCAGAGCAGGAAGGCACGTTTTCCTGGGGGGCCGAGGGAGGACCCCGCAGCCCAGATCAGGCTGCGTTTTCCTGGAGCACAAGTCTGCTCTCAGAGCAGAGAGCTCGAGGCCGCCGGCCTCCCGGTGCCGGAGCCAGGAGGAAGCGTGGGCCGGCGTGCACGGAGGGCTGCCCAGGCCGTCCACCTGGTGTCCCTGCAGGGCCTCTCTGGGCCCCGTGGCCTCTCTGGGCCTCCAGCTCCCCTTCGCGGGGCTCCTGGCTGGGCACCCCCGGGAGGGGTGACTCACCTCCCTCCCCTGTGGCTCCCCTCCCTGCCAGGCCCCGTGCTGGGCGGCTGGGGCCACGGGCTGGCACGGCTAGCAGCCCCCACCCTCCCAGATGGAGGAAGGGACACTAAGAACCGAAATGGCCACAGGGGCTCATGGGGGCCTCCCTGGGGCCTGGGAGCCAGCAGGCCGTCCCCTCTCTCAGGGTGGGCCCAGCAGGACCGCAGCTCTGGGTGGCATTTGGGACGCTGGTGATGTGCAGTAGGGCAGGCCCGGGTGTCTGTAGGCCCGTCCCATCCTGTGTCTGCCTCGGTTTTGTTGAGTGATAGGGGCCAAGCCCCTGCTCCTGGCGGGGCCTCAATTTCCTCATCTGCAGACTGGAGGCGCCTGGGGGCCGGGGTCGGAGAGGGGGGCCTCAACTGGATGCCAGGAGCCCCCCAGGTCTGTCGGCGGGCGCAGGGCTGCAGCTGTGTGGGGGAAGCCTGTCTCTGGGCCTCGCCTTGAATTTCCGCATTGGAAGAGACCCAGGGACCACAGAGCAGCACCGGGGGCGCCGGGGAGGGCCCGGCAGGCCAGAGTGGTGCGGGAATTAGTGGCTGGGCCAGGATCCGAGCCCAGACTCCTCTGCTGGCCCAGAATGACCCCGCTGGGCCTCCTTGGTCTCCCTGCTGCTTTCCCTGCACAAAGCAGGGCTGGGGAGGGCCAGACTCCCGCTCCTGGAGCAGAACCGCTCCCCTCCGCTGCCCCCTAGTGGCCATAGGGACACATGGCGGCCCAATCCCCAAACCTGCCGCCCACAAATATGGGCCCCTCTAGGACGGGGGACACCTACGGGTTGGGGGGGGCATCTGCAGACCCAGAGGAACTAAGAGGCACCCACTAGGCACCCTGGCTGAGAGCTTTGCTCCATTGGAGCTTCTCGTCCCCCCACAGGGGGGTATTGTCATGAGGACCCCTTTACGATAGGGTATAGAGTTGCGGAGGGGTCAGTGGCCCAGATGGGCGGGCCCCGCAGGGGGATGATTCAACAGGTGGCTGGTGATGTTTGCAGTCACACCTCAATGGGAAAAGTGTCCCACCCCAATCAGCAGCCACTCAGGGCTTGATGAGGGCGCTGAGGCTCCCTAGTCCGTGGGGGTGGGGCGGGGGGTCACCCCCCTGGAGAAGAGAAGGGCCAGGTTCATGGGAACAGGAAGGTGTGCGTTTGGGCCCCGGGTGCAGGGGTGGGGAGGAGGTGGTGCCACGATCCTGAGATGCCCAGAGCTGGGGCAGACGGGAGCCAAGGGCCCATACTCACCCCAGGAGCTCCCAGATCCGCCGCCTGCTTCTCCAGCTTTTAGCCTCCAGGCCCAGGCCCTGCACTCGACGAGTACCCACTACGTGCCAGTCCCTGACCGGAGGCCGTGCTGATCTCCGAGGGCTCTCACGGGAGAGGCAATCAGGCGCAGCGGGGTCCAGCCGCCTGCCCGAGGGTACATGGTGGGGGCGCTGGGGTGCATGCATGGTGGAAGCCCTTCTGGGGACATGCACTCCCAGCGGCACCCTCGGGGGGGGAGGGCTGAGTGCTTGGGGGGATAGGATGTGCCCGTGGATCCTGTCTCCAGGGGCTTGCACCCGCAAGTGCCCCTGGTCTCCAACGTCTGACACCCTTCCCCTCCCTGGTATCCACGGAACCAGACTTCACCACCTCCCGCTCCCTGGTTCCTGGTGCCCAGTCTGGGTACCCATCACAATGGGCACGATGCTGACGCCAGGCTGGGGGACACACCAGGGGTCCAGCAGAGCCGTAAGGTTTTAGAGGTGGGGAGGGGGCATCCTCCAACTGAACCCAAGCGTCAACTTTCGCTAGTGGGGAAACTGAGGCCCAGATAGAGGGAGGATTTGACAAGGCCTAGGATGGGCCGGTCACAAAGTTGGGGTGGGACCACAGCCAGTATCTAGGGGGCTGATCGCCAGCCCCACATCTGTGACACTGAGTCCCTACGGGGGTAGGGCGGGTGGAGGGCAGGTGAGCCTCTCCTGAGCCCCTCCATGTCTCCCTGAATTTCCCACCAGGAAGGAGACAGGAATGGGAGCAGCAAGACTGGCCGGTGGGAGGCTTAGTGCGGTCCTGGCAGGGGGCAGGGGGCAGGGGGCTGCCCAGGCTGTCCCAGGAGCACTCAGCCTCGGAGGCCAGGGCCAGAGGGCCCAGCAAGGGGGCCAGTCTTCCTGTCACTTCCGATGTCATTTTAGGTGCCTTCAGCCCCCACCGTTCTAGGAGACTGGCCTATGCACACACAGACGCTCAGGAAGTGAGCGGCGGTCCCCGGGGGTCACGCCCCTGATCGGATGCGCCGAAGGGGGAGGAGGGCGCGCACGCAGGTGGTCCAGGGGAAGCCGGCTTGCTGTCCTGTGACCTCGGCCTTCAAGTCAATAGAGGGAACCAGGCCCAGGACGGTCGTGCCGCAGACACACCGAGGGCGGGGCCTGACACCTGGCCCTTCAGCGGCTTGACCGGCATCCCTGGGAGCCCCCGCCTGGCTGGCTGGGTGTTGCTGGGCAGCTCCCTCAACCTCTCTGTGCCGTGGAGAGGTAATGACGGTGCTCACATCATCTGCAGGAATGTTGTTGCCGGATGGAGACAAGGGATTTGGGGAGGAGAAAGACGTGGCCCTGCTCTACGGGTTCTCGCCGTCTGGGGGGGCAGCCGGGGGCAGGAGAGAGGGACTCGTTCCTGGGGGGCCGGGAGGTTGGGAGGGGACCAAGCGGGCCCCGAGGAGGAGTGTGGCATCCCAGAAGGCTTGGGTGGGGGTGTGGGAGGCTGGGGGCACGGGGGGAGGTCGCTCCCGGGCCGGCAGCCTCTAGCAGTCTGACCTTGCTCCGTGAGTGGCCCTGGGGACCGTGGCCAGGAAGGCCATGTATTTGTCCCTCCACAGAAGGTCATGATGCCCGCACGGGCCCAGCCGAAGGGAGGTGCCTCCGCAGGGCCTGGTGCAGATGGGAGGCATCCGGCTCTCATCACCCCCCTGTCTCAGGGTCTCCCCTCTCAGGGTCCAGGCCGTGGGTACCGAGGTGGGAGGGAAGCCGCCATGACGCCCGGGGGGCCCGGCACAGCCGGATGCAATTAGGAAAGCAGAGAAGTGGTTATTTGGGGGTTAAATTGAAACGCATCTCCCTAAGGGGATGGCCAGAACCCCTCCAGAATGCATTCTCATGATGTAGCCCCTTGGGCTCCAGGAAGTGGGTCCCTGGACTCTAGGGTTGGGAGGGAAGAGGACAGGGTGGGTGACGTCACCCGGCAGGCCTGGCCTCGCCCGGACAGAGGGCCTGGGTGCCTCCGCCCCTCCGTCCAAATCCCAGCTCCATCCACCTCCCACCGAGTCCCTGCCTGGCTCAGGCTGCACCCCGAGTCTGGCCCTCCATCCGTCTCCCTCCCTCGCTCCTGCCGCCCGCGCCAGGGTCTGCTGTGGGGCCGGGAGCTGGGACGCGGAGGGGCGGGTGGCTGGCCGCACCTCCACCGAGGGACGCTGCCCCGCTCTTGGCCTTGAGTGGCCTCCAGCATGCGGGGCAGCCAGGCTGCAGGGCCTGCAAACATGACCGTGGCTGTTTATTCAGCTGTCGGAGTTGGCGCCGGCTCCCCTACCGGGGCCTGGTGTTTCTGGAGTTAAAACGCTCAGCCCTGTCCCCACCCCCGGGCAGCGACCTCCTCAAAGCAGGATTTCTCTGGGCCTCCAGGGCCAGCCACCAAGTGGAGGGCTGTAGGCCAGCCCTCGGCCAGAGCCCTGTGGACAGTGGGGCCCCGGGGTGGGGGCACCCTCTCAGAGCGGACGTCTCCTCTCCCCCTGGGTTCCTGCACTGGACAAGGTCCCCGTGCCTAGGAAGCAGACAGCATTCTCGGTCTGGGTCACTGAGGAGCATTTAACAAAGGGACACGGGTCTGGGCAGAGCTGAGCAAAGCTGCAGGGAGGGAGTTTGCGGGGCGGTAACCGAGGTATGTGTGGGGGGGGGCAAGGGTCCCAAGCCTCAGGCCTCTTGCCAGCACCTTCCACCAGCTGAGCCCACCGCAGCACACCAGGAGCCTGCACGCGTGCGTCCGGGCCAGCCTCCAGGGCCGGGTGGAGGGGCCGGGCAGTGGGTCTGACAATGTAAGGGGCAAGCGGCCCACCAAGGCCCTGAGAAGCAAGACTGCCGCTCCGAGCCCCTCGGCATTCGAGAAACGGTCCTTCCTGTTGCAGAAGCTCTGAGAATACTGCCTAAAGCCAATGACCGGTGGGAGCTCTATGGCGTTTCTTCTAGAACTTTGCCCGTCCCCGTCAGGAGGCAGCGTCTCGCTCCCCTCCCCTCCCAGGGTAGAAGGGCTGAAGAGGCCCCACCCTCCTGCTGCCTCCCTTTGGTGCTCCCTCTTGGGACCAGCCGGTTGGGAGCAGCCGCCTGGAAGGGTCTCAGCCCTCAGCGGGTGGCGGTCAGCCGACCCACCAGCCCCTGGCGAGGGTCGGACTCCGTGGAGCAGAGACGAGGTGGGCCCTGCTGTGCCCTGCCAAATTCTGTGCCCGGGGAGTCCATGAGCCTAAGAAAACAGCCACGATGAGCCTCCGGCTTCGGGGGCCATGCGTTAGCGGCCGACAGAGCAAATGGGACAAAGCTTAAGACATAGGTTGGTGCATAGCATCGGCGACTGGTCTCTCTGGTCTCTCTCCGAATGAGACCTTCAGGCCTTCGTGGGCTCTGCACCTGCTAGCCTGCGTGGGTCTTCCATCCCTTACTTGCACAGTTGAGGGAGGGAGAGACGAGAGTCCAGGCTATTGTGAGGATGAAGTCAGGTGCGGAGACGGGCATGTGCCGAGGGCCTGGTCAGTGGGGGGCCAGTATGTCTCACAGCCTGATCTGGAGTTTCCCCGAAAGCTCAACCCAGGTCGGACCTGAGCTGCTGCCCAGGATGTATACAGAATGGAAGGAAGTTCCACACTAACCCCCGGTCCCCGTGTCACCTTCCCCAGGAGGGAAGCTTCGGCTTTAAAACCTGATGCCTTTGAACTCTACCCACGAAGTTGTCATTCGGGTAAATTGCCACTTTCCCTTTTTGCCTGGGCTGCCAGGAAGCTCTGAACCAAAGCCTTGAGCATGTCTCTGGCTCCACTTAGACTTGACTTCTTGCCCTTGCTTTCCATTCCTTTTTTACCTTCTGTTTTAATTATATGTCCTGTGGGATCTTTGTTGCACCCCAAAATCTCTTATGGGCAAGGCCTGACTCCTTTCTTTAAGCTCCTCAGCCCCCACAGCCCTGCAGATGCCCTCACCCCTGAGTGATGTGGGAAAGCGCGGAGGTGGGGGCCTGGGATGCTCCTGCCCTGGGCTTGGGCTCAAATCCCTGCTCCCCTCCTCTGTGAGATGTCGGGGTCCCCTCCACCCACACCTGTGCCCCCTCAGTGCTCAGTGCACGTGGAAGGCTTTGAGGAGGAAGGGAATGCACAGGCAGGGGTTAAGCGGCACCTGTCTTCTTTGTTTCTCTCTCGTCTCCTGTTCTGTTTCTCTGCTCACCTCCTTCAGCCTGGCCCGGCCTCCTGAGTTCAGCAGGCACAAAAGCGCCCCTTGCCCCCCACGCTGAACTGCCTCCGCTCATTGGACGAGCCCCTCAGGTGGCACCCCAGGCCTCTGTCCCCAGGAGCCCACGGTCCAGCCAGGGGCCAGGGCGATGGGTGATGGACAAAGTCCCAGGGGGCTGTGAGAGCCTGGGGCCAGGCGGGGACTGGCAGGGGGCTGCCTGCAAAGGGCGCCTCAAAGGGGAGCCGGGAAGCCGAGTGCGGGCAGCCAGGGGAGAGCCAGGGGGAGCAGGTGGGAAGGAGGCTGAAGAAAGATGACATCATGTGGATCGAGGGCCCTGCTGAGGCCACGGAGCAGAGAAGGTCCTTTGAGGCCGACCTTGTGAGCTCGTGCTGCCAGGGCAGAGAGGCGTGTGTTGGCACCGCGAGGTGGGGCTCCCACGTACCTGGGGACGAGGGAGCAGGTGGGAGGCTCAGGAGGGCTGTGACTGCAGGGAGGCAATGGGGAGCCACAGAAGGTTGCGGGGGGAGGGTGTGCCAGGCCCTCAGACGCCCATACTGACCGCCCAGCTCTGAGGTGCTCCTTTACGCGGTCTCCACGAGTCCTCGGACAGAGGGGCATGACCATCCTTGCCTGCCGTGGGGGATGTGCCACTCTTGCTAGTGCCGGCACCCATACCTGGCCAGGCAGCCGCACAGAGGAGGCAGATATCTCGGGGGTGGGGGGGGGATCACAGAGATTCCTGCCAGCTTTTGACATTAAAATAGACTTTGGAAAGCAAATGGCTGAGACATTTTGAAAGAAAAACAACAAAAGAAGCTTCTAGAAGCCAGAACCCGGCCAACATGTGTTGTCATCCCAGACAGCGGCTGCGGGGGGCAGATGAGCCGGTGACCCTGAGAAGGCACTGCGGCGGGCTCGATGGGGTGAGGGGCCGGACCCGAGAAGGGTCGCCGAGCCTCAGGACAGGGCAGGGCTGGCTGACGCCTGCCGGTGTGGCCGCGAGAGCAGGTCCCCGTTTCCAGACGCCCTGAGGAGAACCTGGACAGGTTCTCCTGTCAGAACGTGGCAGTCCCTGAGGCCTGCCTGGACAGAAGGTCTGAGGCTGGGCACCCCCGGCGGTGACGCTGTCACAGTCAGGTGCAGCTGGGGAAGAAGCAGGACTCCGAGCTGACTCGCTTTACCCTGTGGACCAGCGTCGTGGGTCTGCCGAGCTCCACCTCCTGGGGCCGGATGTGCCCACCTTTCCTCGAGGATCCTCCAGGGACAGAGTGCTTGGGGGGGTCGGGGGGGTCAGGCCGGGATGTCTCAGGCCCTGCAGCCCCCAGCCCGGAGCACACCACGGGGGCCCAGTGGGTGCCTGCAGGGCCCACGTTTGAACCTGTGCACCCCCTTCCACCGAATCCCACCGACTGGACTCAGGAGTCTTGGATGCAAATCCCCACGGGGTCAGGAACTGAGGCTCTGTGGCTACACTGGCTTAGTGGGAACCTAAAGTCTGGATTATTTTTCTTGGGGGAGGAGGAGGTGACCAGTCTGGAGACATTTCACTTGTAAATGAGGTCTTGGCGTTTCTCTCCCCTCTGTCTTGGCCCAGGAGTGGCCATCTGCTGTAGGGGCAACGGTAGGTTGGTTGCCCGCCTCGCTGGTGGCTCGGTGGCCCTGGGGTGGGCGGAAGGACGGGGACGGGATGTGAGCCTGGGTGGCTCTGCTAGGAGGCAGGGGCCAGACGGCCAAGTCCAGCCTCCTGAACTCCAGGTTCTGGGTGGACCCGGGGGCCCTGGGCGGGTCGCCCTCCCCCAGCCCCGATGTCCAGGCCAGGGAGTGGGGGGCTGATCAGAGAGTGGCGCCGTGGGAGGCTTCTGGGCGGACAAGGAGCCGGTCCCTGGTTCACTGTCCCCACGCCCCTAACCCGCTGGCCTTGGGCAGGAGCAGCTTCCGCCCGGCCTCAGCACAGACAATGCGCCAGCGGGGGAGGGGTGGCCTCGGGCCAGACCCCCCCACCCCATCCCAGCCACACAGGAAGACAGCGTGTCCTGGAGTGACCCCGCAGCCAGGCGCTGTGACTTAGGTGCCAGATTCCCAGAGATGGCGTCTCCATTCGACTCAAAGCGATTCCTTTCAGCTTTAAAAGGATGGGGGGCCCTAGGACCCTGGCTGGGTGGTAAGCGGAGGGCTTTAGAAAATCTCACCCTCCTCATCTGTGCCTCTCCCACAGTCCACGCCCTGGGGTTATGCTGACCTTCTTTCTACCGCAAGGCCTTTGCATGAGCTGTGCCCTCTGCCTGACCTGCTCTCCTCCAGGTCTCAGCTGCAGTGCTGCCCCATGCCTCACGTTCCTCTCTGCCCTTGAGTGGGGTCCCTCCCCGTCAGGTTGTCCCTGTTAAATATGCTGATGTGTCGGCCACTACCCCACCCCCACCCCCAGCACCGGTTCTGAGCTGCGCTGGGACCTGCCTGTCTTGGTTCCTGCCGTGACTGGTGGGACTGTGTAAGTTCTCCCCAGTCACTCCCACACTGTCTTCCCGGGCCCGAGCCCCACCTGGCAGTCCCCTCCACGCCCTGCAGGGCAGCAATCCTGACCCCACACTGCCCCCCAGGGTGTTTGTTTCCCCGCCCTGGAAATGCCCCCTGAGCCGGGGGCCCAGGGAGCCGACAGGCTCTGGGCAGAGTGGTCCGGGCAAGTAGCCTGTGACCTCGCCACAGACCCGCCTCACTCTCGGTGCAGCCCAACAACGGGGGGCTGCGTACTCCCGAGACCAGTCAGGTCCAAGCTGCTGGCCGTCCCCTTCCTCTGTGACCCCAGGGCTGGCCCCTGAGATGGGATGATTGCCCAGCTACCAGGCCGGTGACCCAGGAGGCCGGCTCGCAGAGCCTGCTGGGAGCCCAGGGAGCAGACCTTTACGAGGAACCCCCCTCCCTCGCCCCAGCTGCAGCCCTGCCCAGCCTCCCTGCTCCCCTGCCGAGGACGCAGCTCCATCCCAGGCCTCAGGCCCAGCCTGCTGCCCGCTGTCCCTCGTCTGTGGCCCTCAGCCAGGTCCCCCAGCCCCACTGCGCCCAGGCCCATGTGCGTCCCGTACCCCATGGGCCCTGCGCCTCACCCCACAGACTCAGCCAAGCAGGGCTGCCTCAGGGAAGCCCTCCGGGATCTGCCAGCTCTGCTCTCTCTGGCGTCTGGGACTTTTCCAGCGCTGAGAAGGGGCCACGGCAGCTCTGACTGGCTTTCTCGCCCGCTAGACTCGGCTCTGTTGTTTGTTTGCTTCTTCTTCTTCTTCTTCTTTTTTTTTTTTTTCCAGTTTTTGCTTATTCGGGTATCTCCAAAATCTCTTAGCATAAAGCCCGGCAACAGCAGGCTGCTGGAAAGAGCTCGCTTGACATATTGCTGAGTGAGGGGGCTGCGATGGGGGCGCGGTCCCTGGTCCTCAGAGACCGAGGGAGAGAGTGCGTGTGTGCACGCGTGTGCGCGCCCGCCTGTGTGTGCCGAACGTGCGCGTGTGCGGGGTACGAGTGTGTCCCTCTCTGTGGTGTGTGTCGGTGTGTGTAGCTCGAGGCCCCTCCCCCCTCCCGTCGCCGCCGCCATCAAGGAGGACCGTCCGCACGTCCCCCACTGCCCCAGTGTCCCCAGCCGGCAGCTCAGTAGACTCGTACCTGCTCTGCTGGCCAACTCACCTCGCTCCTCACGCCTTCCAGAAACTTCTCCGAAGGGCTGACTTCTCCCCAGCCCCAGGGCCCCTGTCGCTGCCCTGGCCACTGGGGACTTAGTTTGGCTTCGGGGTCCCTCTCCCTCAGGACCCCGAGGGAGCGCACAGGGTATTATCCGACCCTGAAAAGGCATGAAGCACAAAGAGATACTTCCCATCCACGGGGCGGGGGGGGGGGGGGAGCTAATAATCGTAATAAAGATAAAAACACGGGGGAAACTAACAAGAGAGTTCAGCAGAAGCAGGCCCCTCCGTGGGGCGCTCCCGCAGGGCTGTCCAGGGCACCGTCCCCGGGAACACGGTTTGGCAGTTCCTCAAAGACTGAAACTCGGGGGCGCCTGGGGGGCTCTCCTGGTTAAGCGTCCGACTCTTGATTCGGCTCAGATCATAATCTCGGGGTCCTGGGATCGAACCCCCTGCCGGGCTCCGCGCTCAGCAGAATGTGCCTGAGATTCTCTCCCTCTGCCCCTCCCCCAGGGCTCTCTCTCGAAAACAAATAAATGTTAAAAAAAAAAAAAAGTGAAGCACAGTCTCTGACCCACGGCCCCACGCGTGGCCAAACCCCTGGAGAGCAGAGAGCGGGGGCTCCAGCAGGCCCCACACACCCACGTTCACCGCAGCTCAACCCACAATGGCCAGGGGTGGACACACCACGGACATGTCCACCAACAGAGGAGTGCACGCACTACACGTGAGCCACGTGCACAACTCTTCTTCAGCCACCTCGGGTGGCCTCTGCGAGCCCCATTCCCTGCCCTCGGCCCCATGGGGACCCCACGTTCCAATACTGGTCCCACCACTCCTGCTGCCCACTGGGTCTCCGTGTCCCCCCGGGGCAGGGACGCAGCCAGAAGCTACCTGGGTCCTCACATGTCCTCCTCACAGTCTCGGCACCCCCCCAGGCAGGCACCACCACGGAGAGGTGAATGACCCGCGGGGGTCACACGGCTCTCTGGACAGCTGTCCCTCCAGCATGGCCCTGACTCACTGCCGGAGTCCACGGCCACATCCTTTCCTGGCTGCAGAGCGCCCTCTGGTGGGCACACTGGGAGTTGTCAGGGACCCAGAGAAGACACCGAGAAGGGGGAGGACTTTTCAAGGTCAAGGGGGCTGCCTGGGGACAAAGACCTGCAGACTTGAGTGCGGGGACAGGAAGCACAGTGGGCAGGGTGCAAGGGGAGGCATGAAGGTCTGATTTCTCAGGCGTGAGTGATGTGCCCCAAGGCACAGAAGGGGCTGTGAGCCCAGGAAGGGCGGTGTCACTGGGCTTGTCGGTGAACCACCTCTGGGTCCACATCTCACTTCCCCCACTCATCTCTGTCCCCAGGCCGGGTCAGCCTTTGGCGACACTGTGGCCCAGCCCTGATGCTGACTCTGCAAACAGGGAGAGGGTGACCACACAAAGCAAAGAGGCGCTGGGCTCAGGACTGCCGGGCGCAATCAGAGCTGGGAGGGGGGACCCTGGGATTCATCATAAGAAACACAGAGCTGGTCCTCAGGGCATTTCTGGTGCAGAGCTCCCTGGGAATTTCCTGAGTGCTCACAACACAGTGTCTTCTGTCATGTTAACGAGGTGGCTTTGGGGCCCACACCTGAGGGTGGGGGCTGGTCCCCAGGAGCCCCCACTTGGTGGTTAGGGGGTGGGAGTTTTCTGTCTCCACCTTCCTGACCCCTCCCCCACTTCTAGAGCAGAGCGGCTGGAGTGGAGGTTGGACGGGTCCCTGGTGGCCCCTGATGTCACTGCTCAGGCCCGAGTAACTGAGTCCAGATCCCGAGCACCTGCTGGGGGAGCCTCCAGGCTGGGGAGTGGGAGCAGGCGCAGGAAAGAAGTGCAGCCCCCCCCCCACCCGGCCAGCCCTCCGCCTCCTCCCCTTGCCTGCAAGCCTGCGGTCCAAGCTGGGACGCTTCTCCCGGCTCCCTGAGCCCTGCTAGGGAATCCCCGGAACCCAAGGAGGGGTCATGGGATCCTCTGACTTGTAACTGTCGGTCAGAGGCACAGGGGACGACGGGGACTTGTGACAGGCGTCTGAAGGTGGGGGACAGATTCGTGGGCCTGGGCCCTTAACCTGCGGGGCCCAACGCTACCTCCTGGTGGACAGTCACAGCCGGTCCAATTGTCGGACATCCGGCTGGTGTCCAGGGATCGCTTGGTGAGGGAAAGGACCCTTACCTCAGAATTGGGTCATCTAACACCTCTCCTCCCGTCCCTTCCAGGGAAACCGAGGCAGAAGTGGTTGCTCTTATGCAGGGCCTGTATAACATGTGTGGGCAAATCCAGGTTCAAAACTGGACCCAGTGGGTGGAGAAGAGGTTTTCCTTCTTATTATATTCCAAAGTACCCCCCTCCGCCACCCCCGCCATCAGTTGCCGAAGAAGCTCTCTGCGTGGTCCTCACAGGCATCCCACAGTGGCCTGGCCATATGGTCATGCTCCTGGCCCTCCCCCACACGCCCCGGCACCACTCCGGATTCGGGTTGCGGGGGGAAGGCAGAGTGCAGGCGGTCCCTAGCCCCAGATCTGCTCAGAGGCTGCTCCCTGTCCCTGGACAGCGCTTCGGGATCCAGGCTGACAAGGAGGGCAAGGGGGCTGCACAGGCCAAGGGGAGGGAGTGCCTTGGGTTTACCTGGGGAAATCGGGAGGGCTCCTTGGAGGAGGTGCCAACCACCTCAGTGGGCGGATGACGGGTTTCGGGAGTTTCCTGGTGAAGCAGGGCTGGGAGAGGATGCTCAAGGTAATGTGCCCAAAACAGACCATGAGGGGTCACTACACAGTCTGCGGGGCTGGGGGGTTGGGGGCTGCGGCCGGAGCCTCAGTGCAAGTGGGTTTGACAAGGGTGGGGTGCAGGGACAGTGCTCCTGGGAAAGGGCTCAGCCACGGCCACCCTCCTCCAGGAAGCCTTCCCTGAACACCCCTGTCTGGTGCAGTCCTCCTTGGGGTTCCCACAGCCCTAGGCTCTCGGCAGTTTCTGTGGCTCTCCCCAGGACCCCTGAGCTCTGGGCCACCATCAGACCCTGTTGGTGGTCTCCCCTCTTCCTCCTGCTGTCACCGAGGCTGGTGAATGAGCCTCTGTCCCAAATGATTGACAATGCTATGCCTGCTATGCCCAGAGAGTCTAGAAAGTAGTCCATGGTCTCCCTACTGGGACAGGAGGTTTGTCCCCCATCCCGGGGGCCCTCCACGCTTGCCGGTCCTGGACCACAGGTCCCGGGGGAAATAGTGAACATCTCGGGGGCTCAGAAAGTCTGCGCCTCTATTGCTGGGCTCGTAAGAGGGCTTCCCTGGCCAGAGATAGACACATCTGTCCCATGGGCCCTGTCAGCCGAACTGTCCCCAGGATGTATTTAGTTTGTGTGTGTGTATCTGCTCCTGCTGCCATCCTCCCGTGAAGGACAGGAGATCCGACATCATCCCATTCCAGGCCCGTCCAGCGCCCACTGCGAGCTCTCCTTCCTGCCACACTGGCTTGTAAGGCCTGGGTCAGGGTCGGTGTCCTCCCCGCTGGGCTCCGAGGGAGGACCACGTGCGGATCTAACCAGCCAGGAATCCGGTGAGCCGTGTGTGTTCCAGGCATGTTTCTCTGCACCGGGCTGATTCCAGCCCCTGAAATCCTCCCCCGGCTGTCTCTAGGCTCTGGGGAGAACGCCCCACAAGCCCCAGCCTTTACAAAGGGAAGGAGGAGCGAGATTGAACTTGGCCTCCTGCAGCCAGGCACCTCTGCGCCCTGCGTCGAGCCACCGCTCACCCAGCAGGGGGGGCAGAGGCAGCATGGGGATGAAGGGGTGATGGTGTGAAATGTAGCGGGGCATCCGCACGGTCCGGGAGCGGGACGCTGGAGGGTTCCCCCTCTGGGAAACAAGATTTGATGGGCCAGGGCAGGTCCCTCACCCCACTCATTCATCCATTCCTTCATTCATTCACCAGTATGGGGATACTGCCCAGACGGGGGGTGGTGACGGGGCATTAGGGCATTTCCTGGGCCAGGCCTGGATGCTGACAGCCTGGAAGCTGCCGTCTTGTGGCCTGTGTGTGTCTCAGGCTCGAGAGGAGGAGCCCCCGTGGAGGGGGGCATGCTGAGGGGTGGAGTCAATGCCCCCACCACCCTGGGGCCCTGCGCTGGGCCACGTGTGCAGGCAAGGTAGTCCACGTGGCCAGGCCGGGGACCCCAGCCCGTGGGAAGGATGCTGGATTGGCTCGTGGCAGCTAGAGGACGGGTTATGGTGCAGGAAGCCCGGCAGGCCCCCTTGGATGCTGGGGCCAGCACACTGGGCTATGAGTCCTGGCTTGGTCACCCAGTGACCCTGGCAGCTGTCTCCCTCCTTGAGTTGCTGCTTCTTCCCACCCTTAGAGCGTGGGCTCTGACCTGATACTCTGACTGTGAGTCATGGGGTGCGTGGAGGCCGAATCCTAGGTGTCAGCGGTCAGCCCGGGGCCATGGCTCTCGGGGCCCGAGACAAGGAACAAACACCCCATTCATCTGGGGGGACAGCCTGGCAAATAGGGTTATGGCTACAGTTGCAATGACATTCAGACAGCGAATCCAGCTTCTTAAGGATGAGTCCCCCGTTCAGTTTCCCAGCCCCCCAAAATGGGCCAGTCACCCCCCCACCAAGTGGTTGGGGACGCTGGTGACTCAGTCCTGGTTTCCAAAGACCGTACCTGGTTTTGGAGGCATGAAGAGTGCATGAAGTTAGAAGGAGCAGCATGGGGACAAGGATCAGAAAACAGAAGAGCTTGCGTTAGACAACGAGCCTCTCTCAGCACCTCCCCAGCCCTGCCTGCCTCAGTGGCTTTGACCATCAGCCCAGCGTGGGTCCTACCCAACTCTATTCTTGAGCACTTGTCCCTTTATCCTTCAGCACAGAATTCCTGGACCTGGCTGCAGGTAGGCTGAGCTGAACCTCCAGGGAGAAGGTCTGAATAATCAGTTGTCCACAGGCTGGGTGGATCCAGGTGGGGGACATCTGAGTAGATCACGGGGTAGGAAGATGTTGGTGACCATCTCCCCACCTGCCTTCATTACAGAGCTCCGATTTTAGCCAGGTGTAATACTGCTCAGGTAAAAGACTACATTTCCCAGCCTGCCTTGCACCTAGGACTAGCCATGTGACCAAGCTCTGGCCAGTGAGAAGTAAGTGGGTGTGTCCAGGAATGGGGTAAGGCATGACCTTCTTTGGTCCTTCTTCCCATCTTGCAGCCTGGAAAGTAGATGTGATGGCAGAGCTCTAGCAGCCATCTTGCATTCAGAGGTGAAGGGACATGTGCTCGGGAAGGCAGAGCAAGGAGCTGGCAGGGTCCCAGATGACATGTATGGCCCTTATACTAGTCCTACTTTTCTACATTTCAACTTCTTTCATGGGAAAGAAAAATACACCTGTTTCTTGCTTAAGCACTGCTGTTAGGGTCTGAGTGGATCACATGGTACCAGTGGGATGACTGGGCAGGTCGGTATAGGACTTGAACCTGGGGAGGTCTCTAAACTAAGGAGCTGGGGCCACACCCTCCAGACCCGAAGCTGTGAAATCTAAGGCCTAGAGGGGCCCATAGAAACACGATAAGTGGCATGTTGGGATGGGTGTGTCAGACACTGGGTGTGGAACCTGCATCCTCTACTCTGAAAAGTCCAAGCCTTGTATCCGCCCATTCTGCCCCTACCTCCCCCAGCGGACATTGGCAATGACTCAAGACACAACTGGGGGGAGGGGTGCTACACAGGTCTAGTGGGCGGGGGCTACAGGGCACAGCAGAGCCCCCACCACAGAGAATGATCCAGACCCGAATGTCCATGGTGCTGCGGCTGAACACCCCAGCTTCCTGGGGCAGCCGGGTGCACAGCATTTGGCCTTTGCCTCAGACATGGTCCAAGGCGCTGGCCTGGCTTTCGGCGTCCTTCACGGCCTGACCCAGCCTAACTGCTCGAGATGTCAGTGGTCAGAGCTGGGCTGTAAAATGTAGCGGAAAGCAGAGGGAAAGGAATTCCAGATGGGGAACAGCATGGAACAGCAGGGAAAAGGCCCAGAGGTAAGGCCACAGACTGCTGCCCCGGATTCCAGGCTGAATGGCATTGGGGGGGGGGGTGCACATCAAGAGCCCAGAATGCCCAGGGTGCAAATGGCTGGCTTTGGGGGTTGTGGGGGTGAGGGAGAGCTAGTAAAGTCCAAGTACTTCCCGTCACGGGACTGAGTCTCTGGCCCAAGGTTTCTAAGTTTCTGTGTGTGGTCGGCTTTTTTTTTCTCACAACAGGAAAGTGCCTTGGATTTTCCTCGGTGTCCTGTAGGCATCTTTGGAGAGACTCCTGTGGCCTCTCTTCTTTGGCCTATGTATGTTCCGTGGAGTGGCAAGTTTCCGGGGCTGTGCTGCCCTCCAGGCCCCGAGCCCCACCCCATCCCCCCGTGCCTCAGTTCCCTCCTCAGGGCCACGCTGAGGTTGAATGAATGAATGGATCCTGTCCTATGCGTTTGTGTTAAATGCAATATTTGTGATGTGTGGTGGACTCCGGTTCTCCTCTTGCCCGGCACTCACTTGCCTCTTTCCATTTTCCTCGAGGGGTCACTGCTTCCCCTTTCTTAGTCTGTGCCATCCGGATGAGAATGATTCCAACCTGGGCTCCAAAACCCCATGGGACCCAGGCCCGTGCTTCCTGCTCCAACCACAGCGCCCATGACCCAGGCCAGACTGCACACAGGCAGCGACAGGCCATCTTGTGGCGCTGTTGGAAGGCAGGAAAGGAAGCTCTTTCCTCTGTCATTGGGGAGTTGCCAAGACAGAGGCCTGTGCTGGGAGGGGCCGCTGGGCAGGGTGAGGGCCTGCCTGAGTCCGAGGCTAACTTCTAGGTGAGCAGAACCGATGGCAGGAGAAACAGAAATCACTGGTAATTTTATTTGAGCCCTGGATGCAACTGTACCTGAAGCTGTCCTTACCTTGGATGCTATAGTAACAAGAATCATTGGTTCTCCTTTTTCATTCCTTATGGTGTGACTTCTGTTATCTGTGATGGGAAAAGTCCTGGCTAATACAGGGGTCGGCCAGCGCTGGCCAGGGGCCAAATGCCCAAGCTAAGAGTAGATTTGATGCTTTATGGAGCTGTAAAGAAAGTGAACACATTAGAGAAGACTACATGACAGAGACTGCGTCTGGCCCTTTGCAGAGGAAGTCCTCCCAATCCTGGATTAATACAGTTCTTATCAAAATTCTTACTCTCTGGACTTGGGTCACCCATTTTCATCTTTCCTTTCGGGGGTGGGAGCAGTGTGTTTTCCCGAGGAGTGCTTTAACTGCCTTCCACAAACATGGCGTGTGGTGTCCTCGGGGTGATTTTCACAAAGGGGGGCTCCCACTCAAGTACCAATATGGGCACTTTTCTTTCTTTCCATACTCGCTGCCCATCACCGCTCCCACCCTCTGTCCCGAGGGGCTCCTGAGTGTCCTGGGTCTTTGAAAAGAGGGCGGGGAAGGTGTTTTCACAGGGACATCTGGTAGGGAGTGGAAATCCTGGGTCCCAGGCAGACAGATGTCTTTCCGATGGAAAATTCATGGACTATGTGCTGGCAGGTGCTGAGAACTGGTAGAAGGTTCTGGATCCACAGCAGTGAGAAAAAGAGGTGCTGTAGCTAGGGTGACCCACATGGCCCAGTTTTCTTGGGACTATCTGGTCTTAGAACTGGCAGTCTCTTGTCCTGGAGAACCTTCTGTCCCTTCTTATCCGAACCATAAGTCCTCCACCTAGGCAAGCGTGCGGCATTTTCTTGAAGCACGTCCAAGCAACTCTTCAAAGACTGTCCATCGCTGTCCCCAAGTGTCCTCTCAATGCTGGCCCCTAGTCTTTGCCCCCCTTCTGCCTTTCTGGCCCCAAATCCCGAGGGTCCCATGTCTTTTCGACTGCCGCTCACATGTCGCCCAAGTGGCCATCGTCCAGTAGGTGGCGCCAGTTCTCTCTCAATGGTATCGCTCCCTTAACAACTGTTTCCCCGGCTTCTCTTAGACCCTCCCTTGCAGTTGCAAAAGCCTGGGTGGGAAGTCTCAAAACTAACTAGGGACAGGTTCCCCTCTTTTCCCTCCCGCTGTAACAATCCGACTTTCCTTTGGGGCAGGTGCAGGTCTCTGGCCACTGAAGGTAGATCACCTACAAGCCGTACTCGACCACGGGGCTTCGCTCAGAGGAAGACTTTTATTTTCTGTCTTCCAGTAGCTGTGTTGGCGGGCAGCAGGAGATGCTCATCAGGAACCACTGTAAGCTGGAAGTCTGGACAGCAGCTGCTAGGCCATGCCCCCCAGGCCTGAGGCTGAGTTGGTTCCCCGAGTTCAAGTGCCAGATGGCGAGGGGGGTGGGGGGTTCAGCCCACCTGTCCAGGCAGGAGAGGTCTGCATTAGTCAGGGTAAGCCGCTGTGACAACTTCCCCGCCCCGGGGGACCTCTCTCGAACCATAGTTCAGCCGGGGTTGGTGGGGTTCTCTCTGCTCCTCGGTCTGTCCAGCAGCCGGAAGTGTAGGTGGTGACACCGACCGGATTGTTGAGCCAGGCGGAGAACACCCCGTCACCAAGGTCACCATGGGTGGGCTCCTCCCCACCCCCTCACCCCCCGACAGGGGCTCTGGGAAACCTTGTGTACAGAGAAGTTCTGGGATGTGGGCTCAGAACTTTCAACTGTTTCTATGTTTGTCCAATGGGAGCAGTCCCCAAACGTGCTGATCTCCAGAGCCGCCTGAGGGTTTACTGAGCATGCGGATTCCCAGGCCCCCGTCCCCAGGACAATCCTGCAGAAGTAGGTCTGGAGTCATCCTAGGGGTTGGCTGCTCAGGCAAGCTTGGGACACTCCATTCAGGGCCCACTTCCGGTGGGCCTCTCACCCCCATGAATCTTCAATAGCTCCCCAGTGCCCTTGAAATTGAGTCCATGCTCCTCGGCCTCGCATTTGGGCTTCTCTGAGCCCCCATCTCCTTCTGGTTTCATCTTTTACTTTGCTCCATGACCTCCGAGCACCCAGCAGCTCTCGTTCATACTGTTTGATCATTTGGATTTCTGCTTCCCTGTCTCTGCCTGTCTAAATTGTACCGTATTGGTTTCATACTGCTGTGCGGTCGATAGCCACGAGCGCAGTAGCTTAAGACCACGTGCGTTTGTTACCCCACAGTTCTGTGCTCAGAAGTCCGGCAAGGTGTGGCTGGTTCTCTGCTCCAGGTTTCACGACGTGGAAACCCACGCGTGGACAGGGCAGGGGCTCAGCTGGTGGTTCTGGGGCTTATGGGCAGAATTCAGGTCCTGTGACCGTAGGACTGAGGTCCCCGGTCCCTCGCAGCTGTCAGCCGGGGGCTGCTCAGAGCTCCTACAGGCCATCTGCATTCCTTGCCACGAGGCCACGAGAACATTCTCTGCTTGTAAAGGGCAGGTAGGATTAGGTCGGGTATGCTGGGATGATCCCTTTTGATGAACTCAAAGTCAACCGATTAGTAACCTTATCACACCTTTGCCATATATGGGAATGGGCGTGATATCTTGTCATATTCACGGTCCCGGGGATTAGGGTGGGACATTTTGGGGGGCCATTAGGAATTCTGCTACCACAAATCTGTTCTTTCTAGACCCGTCTCATGTACCTCACTACCCCAGGGGTTTGCCCAGTGACACTGGAACCTTCCTCCGGGCCTGCTGTCCTCTGGCCTCATGCCACGCTGTGCTCCCTCATTGAACTGGGGACTCCCCGCATCGGGATGGGGGTGGCATGCCCCGTACCTTCCACTCCACGGGGCACAGGACCCGTCTCCCTGGCGGTTGAGACGTGCAATGGAAGGAGCCCAAGCTCTGGGCCTGATGGGCCTGGGTTCAAGTCCCAGCTTCACCAACTGTGTGACCTTGGCCAAGCACTTCCTTCTCTACCTCGGTTCCTCATTTTGTGCAAGGCTGTGTAAGGTCCCGTAGATGGGCACCCGCTCCTTGTCTAGACTGTGCCCAACACACGCTCCGTGTAACCCGAGTTGTGAGGGCTCAGAAAACACTTGTCAGTGAAGCCAGTACAAGACACAAGAGCAAGGAAGGAGAAAGGCAGCAAGGACGGGGTGTGGTCGATGCCGGAGGTGGTGCCTGAGCTCAGTCTCAAGGTTTAAGGGAGTCAACGTCTGGTCCCGGCTCTCCATGGATTGTAACATTATGGGTCATGGGTGCCGGCTGCCTCCTGGAAAATCATTTGTTCGTTTGACAATTGCTTATTGAGCACCTAACTGAGCGAAAACCAAAGCAGATGCAAAGATGGTCCCCATGGAGTTTATAGGCTGGGGATAGACAGGGAGCAAGTAATGGCATATTGTCCTCAGGGTCACAAAGGGAACAGCAGATTGTTAGAATAGAGAATACCAGTGAATATGTTTGGAAAGAGGAATGTTTGGGCCCCTCCAATGTGTGATATTTACACTGGGGTCACACAGAACCTGGGGAAGAGCACTGTGCTAGAAGCGACAGTCAGTGCAAAGGTCCTGGGCTGGAACTAGTTTGGTGTTTTGATATGTGCGTGAGTGTGTGCACCCGTCCACACACACAGGAAGGGGATTCGTAGAGCTCTCCTCACCACAGATTTCCCCCAACCTTGAAGCTATTCAGAGACTCCCCTGGAGACACGGAGGAGAAATCACACAATCAGTTGAGGAAGAGACTTACAGGTCTTGAACCCAGCCCCCTCATACTTGCTCTCCCTACCTTTGTCGCCGACGCCGCCTCCCAGGCGGGGCCAGCAGGGGGCAGCACGACGCTGCGACACTGTCCCTGTGCATCTGGAGAGGCTCTGCTCTACGTCCCGTCCTCCCGGGGAAACTGAGGCACAGAGCGACGGGTTGAGACCCTGGGAATCCAGGCGTCCCCCCCCCCCCCCCCCCCCCCCCCCCCCCCCCCCCCCCCCCCCCCCCCCCCCCCCCCCGCCCGCCCCATCCTGCTCCGCTGCTTCCGGAGCCAACGCGACCTGAGGCTCGGGATCGAACCGGGGTGGGCGGCGGTGGGGGGGGATGGGGGGTCTGGCGCGGTCGCCTAGACCTAAGCCAGGAAGCCCCACCACTGCCCCCACAGCTCCTGAGGATTTGCTGAGACTGGGCCTGGCGGCTGTGGGGCCTCGGGGTGGTCCCTGGACACTAATAGGGCCGGGGACACCGCTCACCTCGCAGCCCGGCATCCGGCGTGGCCCCGCGGCCCGCCAAGACCCGCGTCTGAGCGTCCTCGGAGTCGCCGCCGGGTGGCAGCATCCGCCCGCGCGCCCAGCTCCTCCCGCGGCTCCCCACCCACAGCGGGCCGCGCTTCTGCCGCCGGCTGCATAGGCTCCGCGCCTACCCTCCGGTTCCAGCGCTCAGCTTCCCTTCTCACTGAACGGGATGTCCGGGGCGCAGGGACGCAGGGGCCACTTTGAGTGAAGCTGCTACGGTCCCTTCACGTCTTTCTGTGCCTCAGTTTCCCTGCCGGTGATACTCTCCAACGTTTTCATCTGGGAATCCTCCCGATCCCCCTTGCCGGGTCCAGGGGCAGGGGCCACGTCCCATCTAGGGGCCGAGGAATGGCCTGCGCCCCATGGTGGCAAAGGTTTAGGGACTTGAAAAGAATTAAGAGGGAATAAGGCAGCGAATTGAGCAGGAATGCAGGGGTGCGGGTAAGGAGGTTCTGAGCTAGGCTTCCCCTCACTGGGGGAAGGTGGGCTTGGGGAGGCCCCCGCCCTACACCCACCCCAGCGAGTCTCCGGCTGGCTGGCCCTCGGGAATTAAGTGCTTCCCAGTTCCATCCACTCCCCAGAGAGTGGCATGCTTGAGGGTGCCCGGGGCTGAGAACCCGGGAACAGCAGGATCCTGGCCAGGACAGCAGTTAGGTGGCTGGTCCCCAGCCCGCCCCTCAGGACAGACAGAGCTCCGTTGGGACAGGGTCTGCTGGGCCAGCCACCCACTTGCTGGGGGCTGCACCGAACAGGACTGCTCCCAGCGGGCTTCGGCGCGAGCTCTGGACTCTGAACGTGAACACTGAGCCGGGCCCTGCAGAGGAGACTGAGCAGAGGCAGTGGGAGAGGTGGAGCAGGGAACCCCCGGGGGCGGAGAGCCCTGCTCAAAGCCAAGGGGGTCCAACATCCTCCTATCCGTCCCCATCATGGTGCTTAGGCCGACGGCTTCTGCAGGACAGAAGCCATCCACCTGCATCAGGCCAGGCCTGCCTGTCCCTTCCCTGTCCCCTCTGGGGTGGTTTGTCTGGCAGCAGTGCTGACAGGTGGGGGTGACCCTGGGTGCTGGGGGGAGGGCTCTGATCCAGGTCTGCAAGGGAGCTAGCATATTTGGGCTAAGGGTGTGGCCCAGGAGGACCCCAAGTGTATAATTGCTGGGGGGAGGGGAAGCGCGCCAAGAACGGCTGTGGGGGTGGGTGGTCTCTGCCCCTCCCCCCCCAGAGATCGGAAGACCTGTGGCCGCCATGACCTGGATCAGACGGTCCCCCGCGCCCCCCCACCCTTGCGGGGGGGGGGGGGCGTAGAGAAGCCGGCCAGCCCCACCGCAGGTGTCTCTTCCGAGATGCACCCTCCCCTGCGGGCCGCCCCCCCCAACTCCGCACACCCAATCCCCCTTCTCCTGACCAGTCCCAGGAGGCCGATCGGAAGGGAGCGGGCCTGAGGAGGGGTGCGTGGGGGGGGGGTGGATGTGTTTGTGTGTCACGGGGGAGGGAGGAGAAAAGGGAGGGGAGAGCCCGGGAGCGAGGGAGAGAGAGAGCGCGCGGCGAGCGAGGAGGGCGGGCGGGAGGCGGATCCTCCTACCTGGGGCGCGCTCGTTCTCTCGCAGCTCGCTTGCCGGGGCCGCGAGTCACCTGGGGAGGCGGACAAGTGCGGACACATTGGCCGCCGCGGCGCTCGGCGAGGCGCGCACGGCCCCAGGCGGCTGCGCCCAGTAGAGGCAGCGCCCGCCCGCCTGCAGTGCTCGCGCCCGGCCCCCGCCGGCGCTCGTCGTGCCCAGCGATCTCTCAGCCCAGCTCCGAGGTCGCGGTTCCCGGCCCAGGTCACTACCCAGGCGCACGCGGCGGCGGCGGCGGCGCCCCGGGCTCACCATGGTGGCAGCGCGCGCCGAGTGCCCGGGCGACGCCGGCCGCCCAAGCCGCAGCGCTGGCTGAGAGCAGTGCACCAAAGCCCCCTGCCCTTGCCAGTTCCCTGCCCAGCCCGCGCGTCCCCTCCGGCCGCCGCTGTCTATGGCGCAGCCCCCCTCCCTGGATCATGCACAGAAACTTTCGCAAGTGGATTTTCTACGTGTTTCTCTGCTTTGGCGTCCTCTACGTGAAGCTCGGGTGAGTGTCCCCGTGGGCAGGGGCCGTAGCCCCGGGTAGGGGCAGCCAGGAGGAACCGGTTCCAGAGGGTCCCGGCAGAGAAGTAGGGCCTCAGGGGACACAGGAGGCTCTTGGGGATCCGGGGCTGGCCTGCGTGTCAGATCCACGCCCCGGTTCAGCAGAGACTCCCCCAAACCCCACGAATGGCAGGTACTCCCGAAGTGCTCCGAGTCCGGGGCCGGTGGAAGGAGAGCAGGGCGCGCAGGCGGCGGCGGCTAGGCTCGCGGGTAGCGGCGAGCGTGCCCGGCGCGTACTTTCACCTGTTTGGGCTCCAGGCCCTGGGGGTGGGACGCGCCTTCCCTCCCCCGGGCTGCGCTGGGCGCCGAGCCCGGGCCGAGCGTTCGCCGTCTGGAGGGCGCGCCGGGGCCAGGAGCCGGGGGCGTCGGGCGGCCGGGAAGGCCTGGGCGGGCGGGGGGCGAGCGCCCGGGCCGCGAGCCCGCCGGGCTGGAGCACCTGCCTGGGCCCTTAGACCCTATCCATCACCCGGACGTGTTGAAATTGCCTTGACAACTCGTCCGGCTGGCTTGGGATGGGCCGCCCGGCGGGCCCGGCCGCCTCGGGCTCGGTCCGGGGCCCGCGCCCCCGCCCGCTCTGGGCCCTCGGCCCGGCCCCCTCTCGCCGCGCTCCCCCTCGCGCAGCCCGGCGGGCGGGCGGGCGCCCGGCGGGCCGCGCTCGCTGCTCGCTGCAGTAGCTGCTCCGAGTCGTATTTCCACATTCCTGAACCCAGCCGAGTCCTTACCTGTTGAGCTGCGATCTCCTTTAGACAGAATCTGTCTCGGCCCTGCTCGAAGAGGGGGTGGGGGGGCGAGGTGACTGTGAAGGGGGTGCGGTGCGCCTCGCTCGTGGTGGGGGCGCCCACGGCCGCGGCCCCGCCGCGCCTTGCGCCCCTACTGTGCGCCGCGGCAGCCAGGAGGCGGGCAGGCCCCTGGCCGGAGCACAGGCAGTGAACCACCCGGCGGGAGGCGGACACGCGGCTTCCCAGGCTGAGAGGTTAGAATCTGAGAATCATCTCCGTCTATCGCCCCTTCTTCTGTCGCCCCCTCCGCCATTTTATAGATGGGGAAACTGAGGCCCAGCCGGTGGGAACTGAGGCCTGAGACGGTGGAGGCAGGGAGGGAAGACCCTGCCCCAGTCTCAGTTCTGCAGGTCCGGGCTGGTGAGCCCAGGGCTGCTGGCGGTTCTGTTTATTGTGGGTCTGTGCAGGTTGTGTCCCTGGGGGTTTGTTATGGAAGTGAGGGCGCCCCACGGAGTCCGCCAGGGGGTGGGGGTTGGGTCCGACTTTCAGCAGCCCCTGCAGCGGCTCCCCCTGGAGCCCCCAAAGTCATGGGCAGCCCCTAATGAGACTCTGTCTGGTCCTCAGCACTAAGGCCTTGTCCGCTCCTGGCCCTCCTAGAGTTAGGTCCCCGTTTTAAGGATCAGGAAGCTGTGCAAGGGAAGCCGAGTCTCTTGTTCCCAAGAGTAAGAGGCAGAACTGGGATGGGCTCTCGCCTCCACCACTGACCGCTCCTCCTAGCACCAGCACCGATTTCTCCACGGGAGCCGTGCAAAAGAACCCCCCCCCCAGCCTGTGGGAAGCACTCTATGACCTATCCCCCCCGCCCCCCACCGGGCAGCAAAAGGAGCCCAAGCTGGACTCCCAGGGCTGGCTGCAGAGCTCAGAGGGACCTACCGATCTCCGGGCACCAGGCAGCTTCCCTCTCCCGTCCGTAAATGGCACTGTGGCTCCGGCCAAGCTGAACGCAGAGGTGGCCCACATCGGAGTAGAGAGAGACCAGCGAGGGAGACCCAGGCCCCGGGAGTGAGCAAGAGAGCCAGGCGCTGCCTTCTGCCTCCACTCAGGGACCCCGGAGTGGGAGGCTCCTTCCCCTGCCGTGCCCCCTAAAACACACGCTCCTGGGGACAGATAGAAAACCTAAGCTCCAAACACCCTGCGGAACCGCGTCCGGGAGAGCAGGGAGCCACCCTGGGATCCGCTAAGGGGAGGGGGCTCCGCCTGGCCCGCTACCGTAGCCCCTGGCTGCCCACCTTGGAGGGGGACGTGGGGAGGGGTGCTTGCTTTCTTTGTAAGCATCTTGGCTGCACAAGGCCGGGCTGGGCCCGCACGCGACCCGACCCGAGGGGTTAATGACTTGGGAGGGAGTGAAGTGCATTAAGGGTAAGGTTTGGGTTTCGTTCCTCCCCCTCACTCCTCATTGGTGGCTTTGGGTGGGTGCTTTAATCTCCCAGTCTGCCTCCCTCATCCGAAAAGTGGGGTCACATTAGCACCCCCTTCTCCGGGTACTGTGAGGTTCGTCCTGGGTGCCTGTGCCCTGGTGGGGGAGAGGTGGGGCCCCAATAAACACCTGTGAACACCAGCCAAGCTTCCCTCACTGTTCCTGACCTCAGTACCACCACCCTGGGGACTCCTCCAGGTAGTGGATTTTAGGGCCACAGAAGTTCCAAGCAAATGTCAGAGATTGCGTGATCACGACCTCCCCCCAACCCACACCTGGGTGTGCACGTCTGTGAAGGTACACCGGGAACCTCCCCCACTTGTGCGCAAGCAGCCACCACATAGATGTGGAGCCCTTGGGGGAGGCCCCCAGAGCAGCAGGGAGGGAGAACTCAGGCCTCACCATCCCTTTGGGGATCAGGGCCCCCAGAGTAGGTTTGCCTTGGATTTGGAGCAATTTCAAAACAAGTGGCTTTGGGTTGTCACGGTTCCTCACTTTTGGACTGAGCAACCTCCAGCCTCCAACCCTCGGGGAGGTCAAGCCAGGGTAGGGACAAGCCGTTGGAATCCAGGCACCCTCTGCCCACTGGAAGCGGGGTCGCGAAGTCCTCGGATCAGCCCTGCTCCACTCCGACCCTGGGAGAGGCAGAGGGGTCCGGTGGGATCAAGGTGAAGGGGGCAGCCCCCTGCTTCTGGATGTTGGGCGCGAATCTCCATGCCAGGTCTAGAAGGTGGGAGATGCCCCAGCCCTGGACCACTGGCCTATCCACACAGACCTCTTTCGGCATAATTCCTGCCATGTGCTTTCGCCCCGCGGACAGGGTCTGCACTGTCAAAGATCATTCGTCTAAACTGGGCTTGGCACACAGTGGGAGGCGGGAATCAAAACCTCAAAATAGGAGGTGGGTTTCTGGCCTTTAAAAAAAATCACCGGAGGGATAAGGATTGTTTAGGAAGTGGGTCCCTGTGAATCTGCCCCTCCCTACACCCACCCCAACCAACCTGTCAAAGGAGAGCGAAAGAAGCGGCACCGGCACCGGGAAGCCGAAGTTGAGGGCCTCCGTGAACCAATTAGGGCTGCCTCCTCACCGCCTCTCCGAATTGGCGCTGACTCAGGACCCTACAGAGACACCAGTGCGCATGTGCACAGGTGAGCCCTGCTCGGCCGGTGAGAGTGGGCGACTCGCAGCCAGCAGAACCAAATCCAGGGGCGCACGCGGGCGAGGGTGCAGCACCCACAGTGCCTCTGTGCGCACACACCTGCGCCCTCACAGACGCGCCCACGCTCCCGCGGGCACACGCAGACACATGTAGGCACATGCATGTGAACGCGAGAACAGACTGCCGAGCACAGCCCCCCCAAGAGGAGCGCACGCCCCCGCGCGGTTACGCGGCGGTGCCTCCCCCCCAGGTGCACCTTCCAGAGCAGGCCCGAGCTGTGTGGTTCGCTGAGGCTGGGCGGGGAGGTGGGGGGATACGGGCCAAGGCAGTTTGGGCAAGCCCTGGGGGCGGCTCCTGTCGCACGCTCCGGTCAGCCTCCCCTTTAAAAAACCCGCCCGCAGAGGAGGCGGATGTAGGGGCGGCCCGTCCAATGGCAGCTGCGCGCCTCGAGAGACTCGGAGACTTGAGCCAGAGCGAGCGACAGAGCCGGTTCCGACCGATCGACGGACGGAGGGCTAGACAGCTGCCAAGGCGCACCCGCTGCCCGCCGCCCGTCCCCTCGCTCCGCACTCCAGCCCCAGCGCCCGCCGCGGCCCCAGCCCCAGCCCCAGCGCGATGCTCGGCCCTGGCGGCGGGGCACGGAGGAATCCTGCGCTGGGGCCCGCGCGCCCGGGTCCCTAGCGCCTGGCGTCGCCACCCCACTTCGGGGAGGGCCGCGGAGACCCCGGCCTCAGCTGGCCCCGGCGCCCTGCCCGCCGGGCCCGCCAAGCCCTTCCAGGAGCGCCGGCCCACCATGCTCCTGCTGTCGCCGCGCGGCGCGCTCCTCTCCGTGTACTGCCCGCAGATCTTTCTCATCCTGTCCAGCGGCAGCTACCTGTGAGTGCCGCGGGGCCGCACGCGGGGCGGGCGGGGGCGGGGGGCGGGGGGCGGGGGGCGGTGGAGGAAACCCTCTCCTCGGCCTCCGGCGCAGAAGCCGCGCGGGTAGGAAACTCGGCAGTGGAGTCCCTGGGCGGGGCACCGGGTGCCCAAAGCGCTCTGTAGGCTGGAACTTTGGGTCTCTTCGTCTGCCTAAGGCGCCGAGGTGGAGGACTTGGGGGGCAGCTGCAGCAGTGAGAAGTTATGGCTTTGGGGTCAGAAAGACCGTGGCCCGCCAGAGGCCCTACTGCCCGGGTGGACCAGACTGCGCGCCCCGAGAGCGTCGGCGGGAGGACGCGCGGCGGCGCGGGGATTCCCTGCGCGGTCCCACCGGAGTCCCCGACCAGCGGGATCCCCTTCTCTTTATCAATGCGCGGGGCCGACCCGCCCGGGCCGCCCTTGAGAGAGCCGCACGCACACACCAGCTCCCCTGCGTACACACGGGCGCACACGTGCACTCTGCGCCCCAGCAGACAGCGCCCAAGCGTCCTCGGTGGTGGCTGCGGCTTCTCGCGCCTTCTCGGGGGCGCTGAGCCGCGGGACCCAGCCACTGCCCACTCCTCACCTGAGGGCGAGGGGGACGCGCGCAGCGCGCGTCGCGGCTGGCCGAGGTACGCCCGAGTGTCCCGGTCAAGGCAGCGCGCGGAGCGTGGGCGCGCGTGTGCGTCGGGACGGGCAGCGCCCACCGGGCTCCGGGAAGCTCGGGGCAGGGCCCGGCCGGGCCCAGGGAGCCGAGGGGGCGCGTCGGCGCAGCAGTGGTTCGCCCGATTCCTAATGGGACGCATATGCTCTGGCCTCCGATTTAAAAAGAAGTTTGATTTATGGAACCGCCGTTTGAGGGAATTTAAGCTGGATGCTACTGATTAAACCTCAGAGCTAGCTCTCCCTCCCCTTCTCTCCTCCCCTCCTCCTCCCCCCTCCTTTACACGCGGGCCACGTCCGGGGTCGCCTAACGCGGCCAGAGGGGGCAGGCGCTGCCTTCCCGCTCCCTGCGCCACCCCCACCTCCAGCGCGGCCGCAGTCCTAATAAATCGCCATACCCCCACCCCCTTTTAATAGAGGCGCAGCCAATTTCTTCTCCAGCTCCTAGGAAATTACTATCCTACCAGTTTTCCTTCTATAAATAGTCGCGCATCTTGAAACAAAAGTTCGCAACCGCAGCCAGATGCTGCGAGGCCCGCGGTTTCCCGGGCTGTGGGACATAATTACAAGGTCCGGGCGCAGAGAGGGCTCCAGGCCCGGCAGGCAGCCCTGCAGAGGCATCGCCTGGGGAAGGTGGGGGGGGGGGCGGTGGACCGGCCGCCCCAGGCAGGGAAAGGGGCCGGATTGAGACGGCTTGATCGGCTTGATCGGCTTGATCGCTTGATCGTTGGGGAAATCAGGCTAGGAAAGCGCCAGGCCAGAGAGTCCTGCTTCTGGCATCCCTCCCAGGAAAAGGATGAACCCAGGGGCGCTTGGAATCCCTGCCTTCGGTTGAGGTCAGAGGTCGGGAGCCTCCCCCTCCCCCGAAACTATCCCCCCCATCTGAATCTTAAGCTAGACAATCAGCAGCTACTAGGCCTAAAGAAATCATTTCTGGAGCCAGCTGGCCGAGGTTTGGCATTCCCAGGGAGGTGTTCAGGGGTCCCAGGAGTCCCGGGGGGCTTGTCTAGAATGGAAATCTGAGAGGAGGAGGTAGGCGAGGGGCTCAGGAGTTGGAGAGAATGGCACCAAGGCAGCAGTGAGGGGTTCTCGGGCAGGTGGTGGCCAGCATGCATGTGTAGACCCCAAGTTCTCCTTCAGGGTCGGCTCCCCCAATCCAGGCCTGCAGTGATTACCATCTGTGCCCACGTGGGCTTGCTCCCTGCGTGTTCACTGCCGGCTTCGCTGGGAGAAATTCTCCAAAGGCGACAGTTTTCCAAACGTTCCTGGGCGAGCGCTGGGGTCCAGGGTAGGGGGTCGGGGGCAGCCAAGTAGACCCTGCCCCCTCTCCTGCCTTCGGGGACCCCTGCTCCAGCACCAGCCCAGCCTGACCTCCAGCCCCCCCGCGGGAGAGAAAGCGCGGATGCCAGGTTTCCCTGAGCAGAGATTCAGTTTGCTGTTCCCGGGAACAAGAGAGGGAGCTGTGGGGTTCCCCCTGCCCCGTTTGGTGGGTACAGGGCTGGCTGGGCCTGGGGGAGGCCACGGGTGGGAGCAGGGCCCCTGGGATGCAGATGACAGTGAGAATGGTGGGGAGAGCCCCGTGGGCGGCTCTGCGCTGGTGCCCGGATGCCATTGAGGGGCTCCGTGCGAAAGGGATTTGAGAACAGTAAGCCCACCTCACCACGGCGGGAACACTTAGGAAGATCAGCCCTGTGGGATCTGAGGGTGCCGGGGGCAGGAGGGGCCCTGGGCGGAGGCTTCTTTCTGCTCCAGAGAACTTTCCAGAAGGCATCCCACTGCTGGGATCACAGACACTGGTGGACAATTGATCCTGCCCTTTTCATCTGGGCTGCTCTCCCAGCTCTCTGTCTCGGGCTGTGGTCCGTGTGTAGCGAATCCCAGATGCACGCCTGGGCCCCTGCCACTGATTGGCTCGGACGGGTGTGCTGGCCTGGAAGGGCCCCGAGCCCCCGCCTGATGCTGAGCTTGGCTTGGCCCTGGCCAGCCGTACCCTTCTCTGTGCTACTGTTGTCAGAGCAGAAGCTTCTGGGGCCAGTGTGTGTGTGTGGGGGGGGGGGTCAGTGAGGGCCCCAGAGAGGGCAGGTGGGGGCCTCAGGCCAAGAATAGGGCTGCGGTGCTGGTCGGCGGGGCTGGGGGCCTCGTGCCAGGCCCAGGCGGGCCTACTGTCCTGGGCAGGTCCCTTCCGGTCTCGGCCGCCGGGTCCCAGATGTGGAGGTTGGCTACAGTGATACACCAGGTCTTCCGGTACGAGCCTCTCATGGCGAGCGCCCGCGGTGGGGGCTCAGTGACTCATGGGTGACCGGGCGGTTACTCACCGACCACCTGGCTGTGGGGCGCGGTGGGGGGCGCTCACCGCGGCCCTGCCAAGGCTGGGCCTCTTCCCGGCTCGGCTGCTGTGGCTTTATTGGTGGTGCCAACCGCAGGCCCAGAAACGCTGTGGGCATGACCCCGGGTGGCGGGCGATGCTGAATCAGGCCCCTTCCCCCGGCAGTGAAGCCTGTGTGGCCGCAGACCCGGGGCGCCCCTGGGGAGGGCCGGCTCCCAGCCTGCGTCCGTCCAGGTGTGGGAGGTGCTCTGCTGTGTGGCCTCGGGCAGGTCCCGGGGCTTCTCTGGGCTGCGGTCTCCTCATCGGTGGCTGGGAGACGGAGATACTTCCTCTCTGCGGGCGCACGTGTGGCTCTGGGTGGCGGTGGGCACCGGGGGTTGGCGCCGGGAGCTCCCAGGGACCCCTGGCCTGGGCTGCAGGAGTGGAGCTCCGCCCCTCGCAAAGCGCTCTCAGAGCCTTTGCTGTGGGTCCGGGTCGTCAACCCAACTGCCCATCGAAGGCGGGATGGTGCTCTCTGGGGATGACTTCTTTTGACCCTGGGCATGCGAGCGCATGCCCAGAGGAAGGGCCTGGAAGGGAAAGTGGGTCCTCCTCAGCTCCCTCCAGGCCCCGGGGTGTCCTGCAGCCGCGTTGAGGCCCCGGGTTGGGGCAGGGGAAGGCTCGTTTTCTGACCGAGTTTCCCTCGAGTCCTCCCTCCTCCGGGGTTCCCATCCCTGCTCCTCCCCTTGCTGCCTGGGTGCCTTCTGGAGCTCAGCTTTGCCTGGGGGCTCAACCTTCTGGAGGACTCAACCTTCTGGAGCAGCGGGGAGGACTCGGCGAGCAAATGCACAGACGCGGCCCGCCGGGTGCTTGGTATACAGTAAGTGCTCGGGAGATGGGGTCCCTCTCAGCCGTTAGGAGCAGGGAGGCTGGCCACCTGGGAAGCAGAGGGAGGCCTGTGGCCATATTTGTTCAGGGGAGAGTGTCGAACTCTCTGGGCTTCCTGGAGGAGGTGGCATGTAGATGAGCAGAGAGGCCCTCTCGAGGTCACCCTCGCAGCTCTGGAACCAGTTCTGCCACTGCCTCTGAGAAGAAATTCACCCTGTGGTGGTCCAGCAGAGAGGGGCATCCCCGGGGGCCCTGCGGCCTCCAGGGGTGATCCGGGCAGGGACGCGGGGCTCTGTGGGGAAGAGACCACCATGAAGGGAGGTGACTTTTGAGGCCCTGACTGCACAGTGTTTCCACGCTTGGGTCCTCTAGGGACGCTGTGGACACAGACCTAGCAAATCACACACCATGTCCCCCGGAGCCTCGGGCCGGCGTTGGGGTGGGGGCGGGGCCCGGGCCCGCAGCCTGTGGGGAACCCAGAGCTCCTCCTGGGGGTCTGGGCCCAGGCCCTGTCGTCAGGCCAGCCTGGGCGAGCCCCCGAGGATGGTGGCAGCAAGGGAACGAGGTGGGGTGGAGGTCTCAATTGTAGAGACCCAGACCCTCAGTCAGCTCAGGGCCCTTTCTGCGCGGCCCATGGCCAGTCACCTAACCTCTGGGGGCCTCTTCCCACCTGGGGCCGATGAGGGGCTTCAGCTGGTTGCCTGGAGCCTCCATTTTGCGTGGCCCTGGGTCTGGCTCAGATAGGGCTCAGCCCCCCCCGCACCCCCCAGCACCGACTCCCCCAGCGAGGGACAAGGGGCCGGGAGCTCTCTCTTGTCAGATGAAACCTCGACCCAGGGCTCCCTCAGCCTGATGAAAGGGTCATTGTGTGGTGCGGGCCGCCCGCTGGCCAAGGACAAAACCTCCGTTTGTCCTCCTTCCCTGGCTCAGGGCTGGGGCCTCCCCTCAGGCTGGCTAACGGGGTGGGGGTGGGCACAGGTGCGCGCCTTCCTCCCTTTCTCCATCTTCCCTGTCTCCATCACAGAGCTGCTCAGCCTGCCCGGGCCCCCTCCCGGTCCTGTCCTCAACGCGGGGTGTCCTCAGCCGCCCGAGTGGTGGGGGGGAGCCCCAGGCCACTGGGCCGGCCCCGTGGTTGGCAGGGGAGCGGTGAGCTCTCCAGCCCTGGAGGCATACAAGCAGATGCAGGACTGAAGGCCAGGGATGCAGGGCAAGGGCCCTGCCTGGACGGAAGCCAACGCTCACAGATCCTCTGTGCAAGGCAGCCATGGGGCCTGGTTGGCCTGCTCCACGACCAAGGATGCGGGGAGGCCCCGGGAAGGTCATCCCACAGCCTCCCGCCCAAGCAGGTAGCTTCTGAGCACTGATGATGCTACGAAGCCCTCGGCCAGAGGATATGAGCGGAACACGCTAGAACCGTGCAGCCCAAGTGGCCATCCTCCTGCAGACCCTGAAGCCCTCAAGGTGCCCGGGTAGGATGGGGTGGACCCCAGCCTCGCCGGCAAGCAGCCCCCCAGGCGTCCGCCACAGTCCGCAAGGGCCTGGGTCAGCCTCCCCTCACAGTCCCCTCCTGATAAGACTGGGGCCTCCAGCACTTTCCAGACCTCACCCCGCCCCCGCAAGGCCACCCTATTCCAGACCCTCCTCCATGGCTTCCTAGACCAGAGGTGCTCTGTGTGCGGGAGTCCGGCCGCGTGCCCAGCGGGAACTGGGAATGAACAGGTCCCTGGAGGGAAGGAGCCTTGGGACAGGGGTGGGTGGGGTCTCAGCTTGCCCCCCTCCCCCGAAGCAGGCCTTGGGGTTGCAGGGGCGTGAAGGGTCCAGAGCTGAGACTTAGGCCTTCACTATCCCAAGTGGTGAAGAGACCAAAAGCCCCTTTAAATGGGGGTTCGTCCAGAAGGATCTGCCTGCCCACCGGAGACCCCCCGATGGGGGCGGGGGGCACAGGGCTCTGCGCTCCACTTCTGGAAGATGCAGGCCCTCTTGGGGAGGCCTTCTGTCACGGGGCCAATGGGCGCCTACCAGCCGGGGTCTGCTCTGACTTTGTTTCCCCCCTGGTTGCCAGAAAGGGGGAGCTAAGCAAGAGCCACCCACGTTGGGGGTGGCGAAGTGGGGAGCGGGGGGGGCAGGGCGCCGGGCAACTCCCAAGGTCATGCTCAAGGTAGAGGAGCTCATATTCGAACCGGGTCTGGCTGCCTTCTCATTCAGTGTCTGAGCGAAACCGACGACCCCGGTGGGTTAGAGTTGCCCGGCGACCAGGACTCACGAGGCTCTGAGCGAGGGCTGTCTCTCTGGCTCTCTCGTCTCTCTGGCTCATCCCCGCCCCTACCTCCACACGTTTAGGGACCCGAGGGACACCGTTCCCTCCAGGTGTGTGGGGGGACCAAGAGGCCCTCAGATTTCTGCTCCCGGGTCCCTCCCTGCCTTGGGCTCCAACCCAAGGGGCTCCGAGACTGGCTTGAGTAGAGTGAGAGGAGGGGTCCCGACTGACCGGCTCATGACCTTCAGACTGGGGCCAACAGATGCATAGTTGCCATGTACCGTGGACTTGGGGCAAGCCTCCCCTTTTCTGCCGCGGCTGTCCCTGCGGGTGGCGGGTCTCCGTGCCTCAGACCCCTTCTGTCCCCGCCTCCCCTTCCTGCCAGGCCTCGTCACTACTCCGGGCTTGCCCTCCTTGGCAGCGACGGCAGCCCCCCGAGCCCGGCGAACAAGGCCGGCCGTGTATGTGGGTGTAACTGGGAAGCTCCCTCCTCCCCCGTCATGTAGGCAAAGCCCCATGGGGGTCCTATAGAGCAGCAGCCCCCACCCCATCTGCACGGAGGGTGGATCCGGGGGGACCTCCCACCGACCTGGGCCCTAAAGAATGTGCTGGGGACAGTGGTGCTTTCGGCTGAGGGAGAGCCGTGGGGCAGGCAGGGGGCACAGGGAGCAGACATCAGCCCATCGGAGCTGGCCAGGGCCGCGGGAGGGGTGGTCAGAGTGGCAGAGGGCAGCCCCAGGCAGGGCGGGTGTCAAGCCGGGCAGGGATGGGCTAAGGAGGGTCCCCGGGTATGAGTGCGGCGAGCAGGGGAACCGGAAAGGGGAGGAGGCTGGCCCTGGCCCCCCACGTCTGATGCAGGTAGAGTCACAGGGGACGAGTTGCCCCGAGGTAGGGTCCGCAGGGTGGATGGGGGCTGAGTGGGGCTGACGGGGTGCCGCCGGGGGTAGTAGCTGCAGGTTGGCCCCCGTCCCGCCCCCCACTGCCTGGCACCGGTGCAGCACTAAGTTAGTGCCAGTCAGCTCCCTCTTGGATGGTCAGATGGCTGCTTCTGGGCCTGGGGCTGGGCCCCCGTGAGGCCCATCGCCTGGTCAGGACCCCCTTGCCCAGGGGACGGCCCGGGCTGTGCGGGCCCCCCGTGCGCGTGGGTGGCCACTGGGCGGGCTAGGGGGCTGCTGACTTCCTGCCTCCTTGACTCAGGTCTTCCCAGGGTGACCTCACTCCTGGCGGGGAGCACCGGGAATTTCCAGGTGCTGCCGACACTCCCCCCTCTCTGGAAGGAGCCCGCATCTGTCACTTGCCTTCCCCTTTCTTCCCTGGGGGCCATCCACCTGCGTCAGGAGCCCCGAAGCCGGCGTGAGGTACGCTGATTGCATTTGCTGGGGACGCCCTCCTTGTTGTGTGGCGACTGCCCCCCCACCCCGGGGACCTAGGGCGCAAGCTGTTGGTGAGCCCCTTCTAGAGGGACGGGGAGAGCCCGGCAAGTCTGAGGGTGAGCCCAGAGCGACCCCTGGCTCCTTCTCACTGCCTTCCTTCCAGAGGTGGAAATTCCTGCCGGGGGAGGAGGAGGGGAAGAAGAGGGGAGGTTGAGGGGAAACAGGTCCTTAGGGCCTGGGGCAGAGAGCCCAGAAATGGAGAGAAAAGCCACAGGGCTGGGTCCTGCTCTTGGTGATGATGCCAAAACCCTGCCAGGTCTGCGGGGCCTTGGAGGAGAGGCGGAGGCCGGCCGCGGAAGGCAGGGGCGGTGCTCAGAACTCCCAGCCACTTACGTCAGGGGGCGGGAGGGGGATTGCTGAGCCAGGGAGGGGTTCTGAAGGCACAAGCCCCCATCATGTAGGTCATCACAGCCTCCTGATGAAAGGGGAGTGGACTGCTCCTGGGGGGCAGTGAGCACCCTGTCCCATAAAGCATCCAAGCCGGGGCAGGGGGCTGGGCTTCCCTGATGGCCCAGAAATTCCCAGAGGGAGTAGTGGGATGCTTAAAAAGTGAGATGGGTGGTGAAGGGGCCTTTCCCAGGGTGCTCTCGCCCTGAGGGGTCTCCAGGTTTGCTGAGAACAGAGGGCAGGGCCTTAGAGCTGGGGAGAGCCCGAGTGGGGCTGGGCTTTGCTCTGAGGGGCCCTGTGGCCCGGCAGACCCCCACCTTCATCTGTCCCCAGAAGGGCCCCCCCCAGGATGCTGGCCTGAGGCCGGGTCTCAGGACCAGGAGCTCAGCCCTGCCTCTCATTCTGCATGGAAGCGACAGCCCAGTGTCCCCTGCCTACAGGGACTCAGCCCCTGAACCCACTGCTCAGACCATGTCCAGAGAAGGCCAAAAGGCTGAGGTGCTGGCAGGCCCATCTGGCACCCAGACTCCCGGCCTGGCCCCGGGCCAGACGCCTTGCCAGCTTCCTCCCACCTGTTCCCCTTGCCTGTCTGTCCATCCATCAGTCCTGAGGTTTCAGGTTGACATCCTGGTCTCCCAGGCCTGCCGGGTGCCCTGGTGTCAGATCTGGGGCACTGGGGCCTAGGCCAAGGCCAAGGCGAGGGGTCTCATCCCTGTTCGGGCCTCAGCTCACTATGTGGCCTCAGCTGCCATGCACCTCGAGGTTTCAGCGCCCCCCCCCGCACCCCCCGTACCACGGGAATTGAGGAGAAAGGTCAGGGGTAAGCCCGGGAAGGTCCAGAGTATAGCAGAAAGTGCAGGAAGTACGTCCACGGCCTGAACCTCCGGCCCCTGGCAGCCTCCTCTGGAGGCCGGCTCAGCTGTGACCGGGCCGGGAGGGAGGGCAGAGGGGAGACCAGGGGCAGGCTTCTCGGAGGAAGAGGCACCAAGCTGGGCCTGGAACCTTGCCCGGCTGCTGGAGGGGCCTGGGAGCCTCTTTCCTTGCCAGTCAGTGTGGCCTGAAGCCGGGAGTGTCATAATGGGTCCTGGCTGCCCAACAGAGGTCTGGAAGTTTCCGAGGCCAGCAGTCAATGACCTGGGATCTTGTGGTCGCAGCGAGTGGATGAGGTTCTGATTTCACTGACTTAACAGATGTGGGGGCTGGATGGACCCTCCGGGCCCTAGGCCGCCTCCTCCGAAACTTCTCGTCCCCCCCGGCTGTGCTTGCCCCCCTCCAGCAGCCTCAGCCCTGCCCGAGACCCTTGCCATTGTCCCCTTCGTCCGAGGATTGCCTGGCTTTCCCCCAGGGTGGGGTCCCAGAATGCCAGGCCAGGAATGCCAGCTATGTGGGGAGGGCGGGCGGACGAGCGCCCGCCGGGGGCGCGAGGGAGCAGGCGGACGCTCCGCTCTCTTCCCCGGGAACACCGCGGGCAGTGAGCTGAGCGGGGCAGTGGGCTGGAAAGATTGCAGCAGGCAGGACCCGTGGTGGAGGAAGCCAGGCTGCAGGAGCCCCACCCGCGAGCGGGGGCTGGTCTCCCCATTGGACAGATGGGCAAACTGAGGCCAGTGAGAGTCAGCGGCCGAGCAGACCTCGAGCACAGGACCCCAAGCCCTTCTTTAGGATTCGGCCACAGCTATCGCTTCGGTCCCTCACTACACACGCAGATGGGAAACTGAGGCCGGGGCAGGGCAGGGAGGGGTAGAGGGAGGGCGTCACTGCCCAGCGGGGCCCCTTCCTGCCTCCACCCTCTCTTTGCACCTCTGCTGGGGCAGCCCCTGTCCACCCCCCATGCGGTCCCCCTGGGTGTTCTCTGCGAGCCCCCTTCCTCTCTGCAAAGTTAGGCCAGCAAGACCCACCCTGAGGGGCTGTGGGGGGGTGTGGGGGGGGGGCTTAGGGCAGGGTGGGGAATGCCACTCAGGAAGGGTGGTCATTTTGGCTGGTCCCGCCCCTCCAGGGCATCCCCCCTCCCCAAGTTCTTCCCACCCAGGCCAGCAGGGGGAGAAGCCACTGGCCGAAACAGGGCTGATCGTCCCTGTTTCCAGGTGGGAAGACTGAGGCTCAGAACAGACCATAAGGGCGGCCTCCCCGAGGTCTGGGGCCGTTCCCAGGCCGCATGCTGCCCACGAACAGGGCCGAGAGCCCCAGCAGGGGAGGGAGATGAGCAGACTTGAGGAACGCCAGGAGGACAGGTGGGCCGAGTGCCCCTGGGCCTTTGCAGCAGCTGTGTGCAGCGCTGCCTCATCAGTTCCGTGTCATCTTGTCCCACCCCACGGGGGAGGGCTGCGGGGACCCCCCAGGTGCCAAGCTCCGGCACTGTGATGGTGGCTTGGGGGGTCTGCAGGGTGACCCCAGACCTGAAGACGTTCTTATCCTCATTTGATAGGCAGGAGCACTGAGGCCGCCACCGGCCACGGTCCCCCAGGATGGCCACTGGCTCCGGAGCTCCGCAAGCCTGCCTGTGGCTGAGAGGTTCCGGGCTGACCCCTGCGCACCTGACGGAGAAGCTGGGGGGACATGGGTGGGTGGGCGTGGGGGCCAGTGGCCGTCCCAGGTATTTGCCGAGTTACTTCCTGGACAGGTGGACCCAGGCCCGCCTCCCTGGCTGATCGCAGATAATTAGAACATTCTTCAAATATTTTGCCGGAGGATGCCCGAGAAGGAAGAATTAGAAAGCGCCCCGGGCCAGGAGCGTGGGCTGCAGGAGCTCTGGGCAGCTGGGCGGCCAGGCCCCCGCGGGAGACATGGGGATCTGGCCCAGGCCCGGCCAGCCTGTCCCCTCCTCCCAGGGAGCTGGGGCCAGGGTGGGCGTTCACGTCCAAGGCCAGCTCAGGGCCAGGGTGGGTGCTGGGCCGTGTTGGGGACCCCTGCCCTGGGGAACTCACAGCTTGTGGGGGGTGGATAAACCTTACCTCAAAGGGCTTTAGGAAAGGCCACAGGGGGTCAAGCACAGAGTCCTGGCCTCCTGGGGGGCAGGTGGGTGAAAAGGTCTCTGGGAGGAAGGGCTCTGCCATGGGGAGGTCAGCAGGTCTGGGAGGAGAGCAAAGGCGGAGAGGCAGAATGATGTAGGAGGATCGATAAGGGGGTGCCTCGGGCTGATCTCATGGCTGATTCCCGCAGACCTGACGGCTCAGAGCGGGGAGGCCTGGCTCGGGCTCCAGGGCTCCTGGGCTACCATCCTGCTCTGTGGGGAGGCAGGTGGATGGCCCAGAGGGCGGAGGGGGCAGGGTGGGCTCTCTCTGGGGGAAGCTGCCTCTCATCACCACCAGCCTTCCTAGAAGTGGTACTTGCCCCCTGAGCAGGGGGAGGGGCGCCCGGGGAGGGGCAGCTGTCCCCCAGTGACCCCCCCCCCGGTTCCTGTGGCTTGTGGGGGAGTGGTCAGGGCTGTTGAGATCCAGCAGGCTCAGTCATGAGGTCTGATTTCTGAGAATCACTTAGATACTGCGTCTCCCCCATTGAGGGCTGCCCCGGTCCTAGCCTAGGGAACATTCCCAGGATTCTGTGGTCGGTTCGGGGCAGGGGCTGCCCCGGGCGGGGGGGGGCTGCAATACAGCCGGCGCTCTGTCCAGAGAGGGGGTGCAGATGAGGAGCTTGGGCCGAGCTGGGTAGGGGGTCCTGCCGTCAGTGGGGGGCACTCCCCCTCTACCAGGGTATCTCTACCCCGGGGTCGGTTGCTGGGGAATTTGTAGGGAAATAGGACACTGAGGTGGAGGTACATCGGTGCCCATTTTAGGGCCCTGCGCAGATCAGACAGCGCGAAGCCTCCTTGGGGTCTGAGAGGCTGGTCGGCCATGCGGTCTCGCGAGGACGTTTCTCTCCGTCTCTTTAAATAAAAAAGGCACAGCTTGTCCCATCCCTGGTAATGCCAATGGATCAAAGCCCTCTGGAGGGCTACTCGGGGCGGCCTTATCCCCACAGGCCCTGGACCCACTCTGCCTGCCTCCCACGACTTGGCGCACTAGGCCTTCATGTGGAAGGTTGACATTTTCTCGATCATACATAGAATGGGAATAAAAGCTCATTTCTAACTAACTTGTAGCAGTCTAAGTGAAAACGGGGGTATGCCACGAGTACCCCAGCCGCCGGCCCGCCCCGCCTGCGGCCCCCGCCCCACTGAGGCTGTCTCAGCTGCCTCTTGCCCCCTGTGCAAGCTGGGGGTCGCTGTCCCCGGCGGGTGCCCCCCAGCAGGTGTGAATGCTTCCATTCACGCATTCCACTCACTCACTCTGCCCTCTTTCACTCACTGGCTCCACGATGGCCACCGAGGGTCCGTGCCAGGTGCAGTGCCCGGGGGGAGGGGGAGTGAGAGCCCTGCCATCCTGGGGCCAGGAGCAGGGGGCTGGCCTGTTTGGAGAGATCCGTAACTCGGCCCCCAGCACGGAGTGGGGTCCTCCTCCAGGAACGACTTGTTGGAAGCTCCCAGAGCAGGTTGGCCCCCAGATGAGCACCCCCCAACTATCTTTGCGGGTCAGGGGCAGGGGTGAGGAGGCACGGGCCGGTCTGGGGACGGGAAGTGTGGGTCCCAAACCCTGTTCCTTGAGCTACTCAGCAGGTGGCTGGGCCTTTCTGGACCTCTGGTTCCTGTTGTGAGGAAGTAAAATAATAGTGATAGTAATAATAATAATAACACCTTCCCCCGAGGGAAGCTCTTAGCCCGGAATCTACCGCCTGGTAGCCGTTCCCTCTGCCCTGAGGCCCTAGCTCTGAACAGCATGAGGGATTTAGGTTAGACGCTCAGCTCCTGGGGCAGGATTTGGAAGGTCGTGACCTCCTGAGGGAAGCAGGGGAGTCCTGTGTGGAGACGAGGTTGGGGGGAGGATAGGGTGGCTCAAGTCCTCGGGGGAGGGGAGCCACTGGCTCCCCCATCTTTCTCCTCGCTGGGCCTCAGGGTCCCTGACTGTGAGGTGACCCAGATGTTGTTCCCCAAGGAAGTCAGTGGAGGGGGGTTGCCCTGAGGAGCCCCCCAGGCTGGGCCTTGGCCAGAGTGAGGCTTGACCTAGACGGGGTCTTAACCCGGTTTGGGCGGCTCTCTGGCCCAGCCCGGCGCCGCGTGTGCGGACGGAACCCCGGACGGAATCTGCTGTGTCCCAGGGAAGGGCCGGTCCTGGAATGAACCCAACCACGGTGGGTACAGTGGCGGGTGAAGATGCCCACTGGCTTCCGATTTGTTGATCCTGGTGATCAACGCAGCTGGTCCCCGATCCCCACGAGGGACTGGATCCTGGGGGCTCGAGGCACCTGCTGGGGCTCGAGGCACCTGCTGGGGACGTTAACCCGCCCCCCCCAGACCAAGGCCCGGCACACACAGACGAGCCATGAGGGGGTGATCGTTACCGCTCCTATCTCGAGCGTACTTTCTTTATTTTAACTTTTGTAAGAAAACGTGAGCGTTTTCATTCAGGTTTTGGCAGCCCTGTGAAGTTTTGTATTGCAGTATTATGCTTTTCTGTAGAGATAGGACTCACACAAAGTACAGAAATCTCGAGGGGGCAGCCTGATGCGTTTTTGCGAGTATGGGCGTGCACGGAAACCATTGCTCAGCTTGGGCCAGAGAACAGTCTGGAACCCAGCGGGCTCCCTCGCGCCCCCTCCCCGTCTGTGCCGCCAAGCCAAGGGTAGATTCTGACTTCTGGAGCTTTTATGTCCTCCTGTCCGGCTCTTCCGCTCGGCATGTGGGGGGTCACGCACTCGTCACTGCCGTAGCCTCCTGCAGACGGGCCCCGAGCGGTGGTTCCCAGCACGTGCTGGAGACACGTGTGTGTGAGACACGTGTGCGTGCCCTTGGCGAATGTGAGCACTTGTTTCCCCGGGTGTCTAGACCCCGGACGGAATCTGCTGTGTCCCAGGGAAGGGCCGGTCCTGGAATGAACCCAACCACGGTGGGTACAGTGGCGGGTGAAGATGCCCACTGGCTTCCGATTTGTTGATCCTGGTGATCAACGCAGCTGGTCCCCGATCCCCACGAGGGACTGGATCCTGGGGGCTCGATGAATGGAGGTCAGTGATGGGTCCCCAGGGAGGGTTAATAACGGGCAAGCTCGATGGCCTCTCATCACTGGCCAGCGCCTTGTACTCCGCCCAGCAGCCCTGACGGACGAGGCCTGTCAGTATTCCCACTTCGTGGATGTGGACGCCGAGGCACAGAGAGGTTAAGAAACTGACCGAAGGTCTCACAGCCCGGGGGAGGCAGGGCCAAGGTTCATGCAAGCTGGCCGGCACCAGTGCTCACGTTTCCACCCTCTGCCCCACAGGGCTGCCCGGCGGGTGACATGGTACCTGGCTAACGTCGCGGCAAGTGTCCCACCCTCTTGGCCTCTTCTGCACCATCCCCTAGTCCTAGAGGCAGCCCTGGCCCCTTGGGACCTCTGGCAGGTGGGAAGAGCCCCCTCTTGTCGCTCGGCAGCCCCTGCTGGCGCCCCGCACCCGGTGCCAAGAAACAACAGGAAGCGCCTGCTGGTCGGAGATCAGGGGCCCGTCCGCAGTCCCCGGGGACAAGGCAGAAGCCCCCTGTCCTCCAGGCTCCCTTCGTGGGGCTGGCCCAGGCCAGGGCTGAGGAACGTGTCCAGACAGTTTGCCCACTCGTCCTGCTGTCTTACCTTTGTCCCAAGGCCCCTGAATAGGAGAGGAGAGGAACCTGGAGCAGAACTTTCGGTGGAAAAAGTCAGCGACTGAAACCGGAGTGGCCAGCCCGGTGTCCCTGTGCTCAGGGCCTTCCTGCCAGCTCTCTCGGGGCAGGTGCTGCCCAGAAGTCCCCCGGGGGGCGTCCTGCTGCTTGGGCGGTGCCAATTATTCCAGGATGCTGCCCCCTCTCGCCCCCCTCCCCTCTCCCCTCCTCCGCACTCCTCGCCCTCCCCTTATGTCCCCTTTCCTTTCCCCCTCCCCGTACCCAATACAAGGGGCGTATCCTTCGCCCCTCCTTGCCTGTCCTCCAGACCAATTTCTATTATCTTGTATTTTTGCCCCTTTCCTCTCTGGCGGATTCCCTAAAGAGGATTCCCATAACTGCAGTCCCCGCCCCTCCAGGTGGAAGAAACCGAGAGGCCAAGGCTAGGGGTGTGGCTGGCCAGGCCTTCTCAGGGAGGGCGGTGGTCAGATTCCCTGCAGGGGAGGGAAGGGGCAGGGTGGCTGAGACCTCAGACTCCAGCCACGGAAGCGGTCCATCAACCCGGACTGCAAGGAATGAGTGACCTTGGAGGATTTTAAGCAAGAGAAGGATTTAAAGCTATGTTTCGAGACTGAGAAGTGGGCACAGTTTCCAGCTCTGGGCTCTGGTACTTGTTATACGCCCCCCGTGGGCCTGCGCCTGGGTTCTGGAAGCAGAGACCGGGCTCCGAGCCTGGCTGTGCAGCCCCGGGCATGTGCCCTCGCCTCTCTGAGCTGCAGTCTGCACAGCTATGACACGGGGATGTAAGGAGAGAGGACTGAGACCCGGGAGAGGTCCGTGTGGTCCGCGGCTGGTGCTCAGAATGGGCATATTTGATTTCATGAGTGGATAAACCCCCACATCCTAAGGAAGACAATTGCAAAATGATTTCTGAATTAGCAGCTGTGTCTGAGTATTTCTGTTCCCGGCACAAAATACCGTGTGACTGTCTTCCTTGATGCCATTATCTCACCTCTGACCCGAGCGCTGGCGGTTAGGGGCTCCCTTGCCCCCTGCTTTGTTGTTCTGGGAAGCAGGGGTCAGCCCGGCAAGGCCCCTCGTCCCTCCTGCCTATCCCACAGATGTCCAGGGGTGCAGAAGTCCTGTGCATAGATAGACTTTTTAAAATTTGTGTTTCAGGACGCCTGGGTGGCTCAGTGGGCTAAAGTCTCTGCCTTCGGCTCAGGTCATGATCTCAGGATCCTGGGATGGAGCCCCGCATCGGGCTCTCTGATCAGCGGGGAGCCTGCTTCCCCTTCTCTCTCTGCCTGCCTCTCTGCCTACTAGTCTATCAAATAAATAAATAAAATCTTTAAAATAAAATAAAAATTGTGTTTCAAATACAGATAACATAAGATTTGCCACTTCAACCGTTTGAAAGTGCGTCTGTCACTCAGAGGCGTATCGGTGCCTTCCTGGTCACCTCTCTTGGGCTCTGTAACTTGGTCATCACGCCTGCCCCGCCGGCGCTCCCCGTGCCTCCTCCCTGCAGCCCCAGGCGGCTGCGGGTCCTCTGCCCTTCGCCGGACACTTTGTGCAGATGCAGTCACACAATGTGTACTCAGCGTCCTGGATCTGAGGTCCCTCCGTGCAGCGTGGATCCGTGCTTCATTCCTGTTTATGGCCAAAGAGCATTCCATCGTGCGGATGGACCGCGGTCTGTGTGCGCATTCGGCCGCCGGTGGGCATCCGGGTTCTTCCCTCCTAATGGCTCTTGGGGACAGCGATGCTGTGGGCGTCCACCTTTGTTGAGCACTTGTCTTCACCTGTCCCCAGTTCTTCTGGGCATAGAGCAAGGAGTGGAATTGCTGGGCCCTATGATAATTCTGCGTTTCGCTTTTTGAGGACCTTCCTGACCGTCGTGCACAGTGGCTGCCCTGATTCGTGTTCCTCTGATGATGCACGAGGGCTCAGCTTTCCCCACCGCCTGCCGACCCCTGGCGCTCTCTGCTGTTTTGACCAGAGGCATCTTGGAGGGTGTGAGGTGGCATCTCGCTGGTTTCGATTTGCATTTCCCTCAGGAGCGCCATTTAGAACCCTTGCACTTGCTGGTTGGCCATTTACGGCTCTTGGGAGAAATAGCTCTTCAAGTCCTTGGGCCATTTTTAAATTGGATCGTCTTTTGTTCTCAAGCGGTTGGAGCTCTTTCGGACGTCATCTGAGTTCTGCCAGTCCGCACTCATGGGCAGCTTCGGGGGGCAGCCCCGGGAGCCCCAGATTTAGCCGGGACCTGGCCCTGCCCTCAGGAGCTTGTGGTCTGCTGGGAAGGCAGACCTGGGAAAGAGCCACGCTGAGCACCCACGGGTGAGGTTGGTCCGCGAGAGGCAAGTGCCCACTGTGTGCTTCCTCAGTGCCTGGGGCCAAGGCATTTGAGCTCAGGGGACTTGCACTTGGGCGCAAGGCAGGAAGAGATGGCCAGACAGAAAAAGGGAGGAGGAAGGCATCCCAGGCAGAGGGACCAGCGCGAGCAAAGATGGCGGGATGTCGGAGACCTGATCCTGGAGGCCTCCGATGCTGCGCCAAGGAGCCTGGGGAGCTATGGATGGGCTTTGAGCAGGGGAGTGACATGGTCAGACCTGGGCGCGGGCGGGGGGCTGGGGGGTCTGCCTGGAGGCGGGAGACCAGGGCTGTGATCATCTATTTCGGCCCCTCGGGTCCATCCTTAGTCCACTGGGATCCCCCTGTTCGGAACCCATTTGCCCAAATGCCCGCCCCCAGCAGGATTCTTGTCCCAGGCAGCAGGGGGGGTCCCTCTGCAGCCTGGAGACTGCTGAAAGAATTTGGGAAGGGGGAGCTTGCTTTCAGTGCCCAGGAACCAAAGCGGGCTCTGTCCCGAGGCCTGGAGGCTGGTTCCCATCCATCTCAGGTCCCCGGGTCGGTTTTCTGAGCATCTACAATTACTTTGGGTTGAATTCCCCAGATTCCAGCCCGCTCCCAGCCCAGCCCGCCCAGATGCTCTTCCTCCACGCCAGCCTTGGGCATTTCTGCCCATTGTGCCCGTGGGAGACCCAGGGGGGGTCTTGGCCAGATTAGCGAGTGGGGCGGGCGGGCGGGCCGTGGGGATTGAGTGTCGCCGGGGGGCCCGGCTTGCAGCACGTGCTGTGGGCTCGCGCCACACGGGGACTTTCCCAGCTGGCCGTGGGTGCGTGGCTGCCCTGGAAAAACACGGACTTGTTTCTCTTGAGAAAGGGTCTGGCGGCCAGCGGGCAGGAGCAGGGCAGGCGCTGGGAGGCCAGGGGCACGGATGTCAGCTTTGGGGAGCCCCTGACGGTCTCCCTCATTCCCACACTTGGTCCCTCACTAAGCCGGTCTGGTCTCTGGTTTGGAAGCCAGACGCCACTCTGAAACTCAGCCGTTGCCTGTAGGTTTACCCAAACCAGCCCCCACCTCCTTCCTGCCTGCTGTCCTCCCCCCGCCACCCCCTGGGGGCTCGAAACCAAATAACGGGTACCGCTTCTGTGGAAAACGGTTTGGTGCCTCCTCAAAAGCCAAACAAACGACTGTATGACCCAGCAATTCCACTCCTAGGAATACGCCCCCAACACTGAAAACAGGGACTCAAACCAAACATGACACGCCCGTGTTCGTAGCCACACCGTTCCCAAGGGCCCAGAGCAGCCCCATGGCTGCGAGCTGGTGCCGGGATACACGGAAGGGGGTCCCCAGGAGGTATGGAGGCGCGGACACCTGCCACAGTGGGGCCGAACCCAGGAAACATGACGCTGAGTGAGAGCAGCCAGATGCGGAAGGGCACAGATTATGTGACCGCATCTCCCCGGAAAGTCTAGAATCGCAAATTCGTGGTTGCAGGCCTGGGGGAGGGGAGGGGAGAGGGAGTGCTTGCCCACGGGCATGGCCTTTCATTTTGGGGCTGGGGAAAATATCTGGGAACGTCAGAGTGCTGCAGACCTGTGCCCTTTAAAATGGTTACCTGTACGGGAGGGGACTGTCCTTTCGGAAAAGAAACACGGCGGGGACACCTCATGGGAACAGTGGGAGCCTGGCAACCCTCTGGTGTTGTGGGGGGGGGCGCCAGATCAATGACATGGTGCCCCCAGGGGACCACTCTGAGGATATAATGTTGCAAAGAGGACTCCGCCCAGCCCAGCACACAGTAGGTGCTCAATTCACATTGGCTCCTGGTTCCTTCTCCAGTCTACACAGCGGCCCAGAAACGAGGGAATGATGACCCAGCCGCCCCCTCTCTCTGCAGTTTTCTGGTCCGAGCCTATGTGGTGGTGGTGGTGGGGATTCCGATGGTTTACACTCCCATTTCACGGATGGGAAACCCTGAGGCTCAGAGAGGGTTGCCTCTCTGGCAATCTTGGGTGCCTTCCCGAGATTACGGATGGGCTGCCAAGGGAGTTGGGACCCTGGGGGCTTGACTCCCAGCAGGACCAACCAGCTCAGCAGCCTGTCCGGCCCAGGAGCTGCAAGTGATGGGGAAGCCCAGTGGTCAGGAGCTGGGGGTGTGTTCTCCGGGGTTGCTGAGGACAGTTTGGAGCTGATGGTTGCCGCATCCCAGGAGTGAAGTCCTCTCACCCGGAGGGTCTGTGTGTCTGACTCAGAGGCATGAGGACCTGGGGCTCTTGCATTCCATGGAACTGTTGACTCCTGGGACTTTTGACCCACGGCTCTGGCGGTGGCGAGGCTGAGAAGGCACAGGCATGAGTGCCTGTGCAGGCTGGGATCATGCGTTTTGGTCCAGGGGAAATGAATTCTTGAGGGCAGGGATCTGCGTTTTGTTCCCCGGTGGCAGAGCTTGGCATGTAGCAGGCGCCTGGAGGCCACCGGCTGACCGGGAGACCGAGCGAGGCAGGATGGCAGGCAGAGGGCGAGGGGACTGTGTCGCCACTCACTTCCCCGTGTCCTCTCCCCTCTCCGCAGAGCGCTGTCATCCGTCGTGGCCTTGGGAGCCAACATCATCTGCAACAAGATCCCTGGCTTGGCCCCGCGGCAGCGCGCCATCTGCCAGAGCCGGCCCGATGCCATCATCGTGATCGGGGAGGGGGCGCAGATGGGCATCAACGAATGCCAGTACCAGTTCCGCTTCGGGCGCTGGAACTGCTCCGCTCTCGGCGAGAAGACCGTCTTTGGGCAAGAGCTCCGAGTAGGTAAGGGCGCCTGTGCGCTTGCAGGACCCAGCCACGGTCGGGGCTTCAGGGGCCACGCACACCCCCAACCCCTTGGGAGGCCGCTCGGGGCTGCCCACCCTCCCTGCGCTGCACCAGCCCCGGCGTCTCTGCGAGAGCAGCTTATCTGCACCCTTCTCCGAGCCTGGCCTGGAGGGGGGCAGCACCCCAGGGAGATCCCACCGTGTGGGTGGCTGAGGGGCGTCTCGCCGGGCCGTGGGGCTGGAGGACGGCGCTCCGACGAGGCTGTGAGCCCCTGGGTGGCCGGCGGGCAGCGCCGTGCGACGGTTAGAGACGTGCGCTGCGGAACTAGGCACGCCGCTTCGTCTCTCCCTGCCTCCGTTCTGTATCTGGAAATGGGGGAAGAGCAGGAGTTCCTGTATGGGGTTGGGGGGGGGGGCTGGGGCAAATGGTGCCCTTTATGCAGAAGGCATTCCAGGCAGAGGGAGCGTGCAAGCAGAGAAGTGTGGGACGCTGTGCGCACACATGTGGGATCACCGAGGATTCTGAGGGGCCGGACGGCAGAGGCTGGGCGGGGGGTGCAGGTGGAGTGGGGCTGGGGAAGGGACTGGGCCTCCGATGCTACGGGCAGTGGCAGCTACCGCAGGCTGCCAAGCAGAGGTGGTCAGGGGGCTGCTGGCCGTGTCCCACTGTGCCGTGCCCCATCCCCAGGTCACGTGCCCCATTTCCGTGTCCTCACACGACCCCGGGAGAACCTCCTTGGTGTCCATTTTACAGAAATGGAGACCGAGGCCCGGTTGGGGAGCTTACAGGGCAAAGTGGGACTTGCAGAGCCCGACCTGGATTGGAACCCAGCTGGGCATGGCCCTTGGGGCCGCTCAGGTCTCAGGGTCCTCAGCTGTAACATGAGCTCCGAGCAAGCACGCTGTCATCTGGGTCCCCAGTGCCTCTCCGCGCCTGCACGCGGTAGGTTTGCACTAAACTGCTGTTGGACCAGTGGGGTGGGGAGATGATGTGACCTGCCCTTCCAGGAGGGTCAGATGGGGGCATGATGACTTGGGGGCACCACGCCAGGCATGCAGGGGGTACCCTGCTATTTCAGACCCCGGCCTATAGGCACAGCACGTCCTTCCGATCCCAGCAGGCCAAGGAGCCACAGCTGCCGGGACCCGGGCCAGAGCCAAGCTCTGCGGGGCTTGGAACGCCTGGCATAGGGCTGGGGGTGGCGCAGGGGAAAGCCCCCGGGGCCCCATTGCGGTGAGCAGCCTGTGGGTGTCACCTGGCACGGGCGGGAGGGTGGCCCCACCCCCTCCCGGGGGCCCCACCACCCAAGTGCAGCTCCCTCCCTGCAGGTGCCCGCGGGGGAGGGTGGGGCTCCCTGCTGCATCCTCTGCAGCAGCAGGGCGGACGCCGAGGCCTGCTCCCTGCCTCCCCACTGCCTCCCTGGCCCCTCGCCGCCGCCGACTCCGGGCTCTGAGGCCGCTGCGAGCACCCTCACTGCGCAGCCGAGTCCGGGGGGCCGCCTGGGGCTGCAAGGTTCGCACATGACGGAGCTGGGTTCAGATCCCAGTCTCCCACGCCGTGGGTTAACCTTGCTTCTTTGCTGTGCGGAGAGACTTGCAGCGGACATGGTCCCGTGGCCGGACAGAGGGGTGGGGGCTCGGACTTTGTTCGGGACCAAGAGACACAGGCAGTGAGGGAGTCGTGGCAGGGCTCAGACAGGGGGAGGCTCACCGGTGGTCCACAATAAATGCCGATCAAAAGCCCAAGCAGAGTGGCTTTGGCCCCAGCCCACGACCCATGCCGACCGCCCCGCCGGAGTGGACACTCCCAGTGCCCACCCAGATTACCTTTGCTGGTCGTCACAGACCCCCTGGATCATGGCTAACAGCCCCAGCTGTTCCTTCGTGGAGACCAGCCCTCGGCCCAGCAGGAGCCCGGGAGGGTCAGCTATAGCCGCGGACGCACCGATGCAGGGCGGTAAAGTCTGCCCTTGTGTGGTTGGGGGTGCTCTGCTCTCCATGCCCTGAGCGCCCCTTGGGAATTGGCCTCTCGGGCTGTGCGTCTAGGGAGCCAATGGGAGGCACCTCCTCTCCCTTCCACGAGCATTTCAGAGGCAAACTTTTTGGCAGCGCTCTCCGCACCCAGTACCCGCCCTCCCTCACCTCCTTGTTCCCGCCACCCCTGGCCAGGCTGTTAATGATCTTCATGTGGGTGATTGCTCCCCTCTTCCTTGGCTGGGCCCCAGCTCACCTGGGCTTCCTCTTGTCTCTCCAGCTCGGTCTCCTGAGCCCTGAGCCCTGCCCCTGTCATCTCTCCCCGGGGGCCAAGACCAGTGTGGCGGCTCCCTGGGGACCATTCGGCAAGGTTGACCCGAGGGGACTTCTGGATCAACAGGCTGAGCTCTTGGTGCTTCAACCTGCCATCCTTGGCCTTCCCCCTGACCTGAGCACCTATTGTCTCAGCAGAAACTGGGTGTTTCCCTGCTCATCCGGCCACCCTGCCCCTGTAGGGCCTGCCTCCCCGGGCGGCTGTCCGTGCCTCCTCCTGCCTCCCCTCCAGCCCTGGTCGTGCCCTGTCACTCCATTCCTCCAAAACCTGCGGTAGCTCCCTCTTACCCCACGATAAAGTTAACTTCTTCGCTTGGAGTCCGGGTAATCCCCGTCATGCCTCACTCCCACCTCTCTTCATCCCTTCTGGAAACTAGAGCGTCACCCTGGCTGACTTCCTCCCGTTCCCAGAGCATGCCAACTCTTCTCCTCTGCGACTTTGCCCCCACCGGTGGTGGCCCTGGGAGGCCCTTCCCCCTCTGCTTTTTCACAGCTGATTTCCCCGGAGAAGGGGAGAAGGCCCTCTCCCCGCTCCCTGGCTCTCCCCGTCCACAGCCAGGCCGGTCCCATCGCGGGGCTCCATCCCCCAGCTCCCTCAGCCCCGGCCTCAGCTCCCCCTTCACTCCACCCCGGGGGGTGGGAGGCGCGGGCTCCCTCCCACCTGCGCCGAGCCCTCCCGCCCTGCCGAAGCCCTCCCTGGCTTCCAGGCCGGCCCCCGTGAAGGAAGGCCCGGCCCCCATTCCGGCAGGGAGGGCTCTGGCTTCGGGGGTCCTGTGGGCGCCGTGACGGTGGTCTGAGCGGGCCTTGGTCTCCCCAGGACTCAGCCGCTGGGAGTCACGAGCAGGAAGTGGGGCCGAGTGGCACAGCCCGCCCCTGTCAGAGGCATGCGGCCGCCCCGGGCACGAGACGGGCGACGGGCCATGAGCTGGCAGGCGGCCGGGGGCACTCGTGGGAGCAGCCACTCAGGCGGTGCCGATTAATGATTGGCCCCAAGTGGGGGGATGGCCTGGGTAGGCGGGACGGCCCCCTTCAGGTCTTGCCTGTGACCTTGGGCCATGCCTAAATCTTGAGAGGTGACGAGAACCCCCACAATGGGCAAATGGACCCCTGTGCAAGGTTCCAGTCCCTTTTCCAGCACCCGGTGCTATTCCTTGTACACCTCCAGGGACAGGGAGCTCACTACTCTGCCCCAGAGAGAACTTTCTAATGATGCTAATGCACTGGCTTTGTCCTGAGGACCCCCCCCCCCCAGGTGCCACTTGCTCTGCTCCCTTCAGGGATTCAAGACCTACACGTGGTGTCACCTCATGTCTGGTGGCCCCCTCTCTCCAGCAACCTGAGTAACCCCCCCAGGCCTATTTCTTCATTTAGCGAGGGGTGCTAAACCAAGCCCCTCTTGACCCATCTCTTCTGTTAGCTGGCAGTGAGCTTGGGAAGGGGGGTGACTGTGTCCCCAGCTCTTCTGCCTTGGGGTAGAGGGGCACAACACGAGACCCGGGGGGTGAACTTGTTTTCTAGGGATGCTTCTTAGAAACTTGGGCCCCCGGTGACCCAGAGCAAAGACGAGCATCTCTTACAGGCACAGTAACCGGGTTGGGACTGTCGGCAGGGGCTTCCCCGACAGGGTGATGTATGAGATAGGACCCAAGAGAGAACCCCAGGGACCTGGACCAGCTGGGGGTAAGCACAGGGCAGGGGTTTCCCGGCAGCGGGAACAAGTGCCAAGCCGCAGAGGCCAGGGAGCGGATGGTATTTTCTAGGAACTGCGGGAGGGTGACCCAGAGGGCTGGGGGGTCGGAGCCAGGAGGAGGGGGCAGAGCTGGGGTGCAGGGGCCCCAGGGACCCCACAGAAGGCAGGGAAGGTTCTGAGCAAGAGAGGGACTTCCCTCGAACACTGGCACCCTGCAGCCACTGCCCCACCCCCGCCTGAGCCCCGAGCCCCGTGGGACCCCCTGGCAGGGGGCACGGGGGCTGCGGCTCGGAGCGCTCCAGCTCCTGCTCCCACCCCAGCTGCCAGGGAACGTGGAGTCCCGCCCATCATGTGCGGCCTCAGACATGACCAGGCATAGGGGCCGCCCCTGATTCTGGCTCACGTGGCCGCCCGGGGCTGGCGGCGGGCTCCGCAGGCTCAGCAAAGGCCATCGGGTCCTGGACAGTCCGAGGGGGCAGAGTGACTTACCTCTGAGTGTCTGAGAGATGAGGGTCTCCAGGCTTTCAACAGCCACCGGCAGGATCCTTGGAGGAGGGGCCGACGGTGCGGACCCGGGCCCAGGGGAGGTGGGACATGGGATTCCGGGAGGGACGAGGGCTCCGGGGCCACTGCTGGGCGGTGTGCAAATGGACAAGTGCCCTAAGTGTCAGGTACACGACAGATTTCGCAGACTTTTCCAGAGGAAAAGAGCAAGTAAAATTCCTCTTTGCTGATCTTTACAGCAGTCCTGCGTCCGTGTGCTAACGTTCCGGTACGTCAGCTAAATAAACGACGTCACTGAAATGAAGTCCACTCGCTCATCCTCACGTGCCTTCAATGACATATGTGGCTCACGTGGGACTTCTGCTGGGTGGCCCTGCTCCCGGGGGGCGCGCACTCGCCCGGACACGGCCTGGGCAGGGCCGGCGCCGACACTCGACCCCAGACCCGACGGTCTCCTCCTGGGGAGCTGGCGCTCCAGCTCGGGGCACAGCAGACGGCGTGGGGGAACAGAGGGTCACGCGCCAGCTGCTTCCTGGGGCAGGGCAGGTGTGTGAGAGTGACAGCCTGCATGCATTGAGTGCCTGCTGTATGTCAGTCCTGAGGCAGGGGGCCGGGAGGCGGGGTGAAGGCCACCCCGGGGTGGGGGGAGCCGGGAGCCAGCCAGCCAGGTGCTCCGGCCCCGCTGTGCGCCTTGGGCACAGGCTCGCACTCTTCCCGTCTGTCTACCGGCCATACTGGCTAGGGCCAGGACCCAGCCGGAACGTGGAGTCCGTCCTCAGGATGGGGGACAGGAAGGCCCTCCACTTCCTCAGCGCCCACCCTGGGGTTCTGCCCAAGGGTCTCGTGGACAAGGGGTCTGGGGCCCTGGGCTCTGATCTTCGGAGGCAGGACACAGATCACAGAGTGGGTGGGCCTTCACCCTTGGCCTCTGCGGGTCAAGGCCTGGCCGGACCACAGCCGGTCTCCAAGTCCGACTCCTGCTTCGGTGCTGAGAGAATCACTTCTATTATGCCTGCAGCCCCCTCCGGGGCCCGTGTCCGGCAGGACTCCTGTCACCAGGGGCCAGAGGACTGCCTCAGGGAGGAAGGGGTTCTGGGGCCACCGCGTCCCTGCATAGCAGCGGCTGTTTGCTGCAAGCCGGGGCGAGGGACCGCTGGTATGGGCATGGGCAGGCTGTCTGGGGCTGACCTCCCCGCTAGAAGGTCACAGGAGGGGCTGCCGGAAGCCAGGGCTGCACAGGGGGCCTTCCCAGCCTTCCCAGAGCTCCCGGGAGGGGTGCAAGCTCCTGGAAGGCCATCCCAGCTTGGGACACAGATCCCGAGGCTCCGGCACAGGCTGCCCCTCGCCATGTGGCCCTAAGCCAAGCTCTGTCCCCTCTGGGCCTGGCACCCCCGTGCCCAGCTGGAGTGCGGCCCACCTCGAGGGCTGCTGCCTGGCACGGGAGGGCCTCCCTGGGTCAGGACAAAGGCCTCGCGCGTTCGGGGGTGCCGGCGTGTCGGGACCTGGCGTAACTTTATCCAGGGCTCTGGTGGTGACAAGAACAGGGGAGAGCTTAGCGTGGAGACACTGACTCGACCACAGGTGAGCTGGGCCGGGGCTCTGGGCTCCCATTCTTCAGCTGCACATGTAGGGATGTGGGACCTCACTGGGCTCGGAGGTATCTCTGGGGCCGCCAGACCCCATTGTCCCTGCCTTGCACTGGGGCCCCCGAGCCTGAGCCCCGTGTGTGCAGTGGGAGTCGCGTGCCTGGGGCCCGTGGCTGAGCCCCGTCTATGGCCACGGGGCCAGGAAGGCTCGCTGGTGCCCGTCCCCCGGGTCCCTGGGCGCCTCCCCGCAGCTCCTGTCCCCCGAGCACCTGGGTATGGGCACTGCACCTGCTTGCCTGGGGCGGCCCGGGGGCGGCTGGCCTGGCCTGGGGTGTCTCCTGCCTCCCTCGCCTCAGTCTCTCCACCCGTGAACTGGGGGTGGGGACAGCACTCCCAGAAACTTCTAGGCTTGGGGGAGGCTGGGGGCCGGGCGGGGTGGGCGTGGGGGCTCAGATGCACTCACCAGCTGGCAGGGTCCCACTGGCCAGGTCTCAGGCCTGGAGGACTCGGGGACCAGTCCATCCCATGTCCCTATCCCACCTCAGCCCCGGCTTTCCTGTTCCCACCTGCTTCCCAGGGAGATCCAGAAGCTTCCTGCTCAAGAGGTTTAGAACCCACTGCACTGGCCTCACTCCCATGTTACATGGGGGAAACTGAGGCTCAGGGGAGTGAAAGGCCGGGTGGCCCCTGGTTCCACCGGGGCTGGCCCCTGTGGTGGCGAACAGCAGGGCCAGAAGCCCCCCAGGCAGGGCTGGAGTGCCCAGCTTCCCCTGCTTCCACTGTGTCCTGGGTGCCCCAACCTGCCTGTGGCCAAGGCAGCGCCTTCATTTCCCCTAAAACTGATCCTCTGCCCCACAGTCTCTGTGACAGTCCCGCCAGCTGCCCAGGCCCCACTTCGAGAGACTTCTAGACTCTTCTTTCCCTAAACCCTCACCCAGTCCCCTGCTGGCCTCATTGCTTCCACCCTCAGACTGTGTCCCAACCCCGGGCGTCCTCACTTCCTCCACCTGGCTGGCCACCAGTGTTTCTTACCCAGACCCTTAGGCCCTGCTTCCACCGTGCCGCCCGCAGCCAGCCGGAGGGGTCCTTTCAATGTCGGTCACAGCGCACCCTCCAGGGGTTCCCCCTCTTCTTAAAGTCCAGCCCCCTCCCCATGGGCTCCCCAAGTTGATGTGGTGTGGCCCATTTCATGTTTCACCCTCTCCACAGGGTCAGACCACTCACGCCCGTCTTGTTCCCTTCTCGGGGCCTTAGCCTTGCAGTATCCTTTGCCTGAACACTGTTCCTTGCACCTGTGCACAGCCTGTGTCGCTCATCCTGCAGGTTGTCCCCGAGAGGGGGCCTCCCTGGCCACCCCCCCAGTCATCTGCCTGTGCTCTCGGAGAACCCCCTCCCGGCTGTGTGCTTCTCCCTGAGCTGGGGGCCTCACCCCCGGGGATCCGGGGGTTCGGCCAGGAGGGCAGGCTGTGCTCGGCGCTGGGGGCACTGGATGGTAACAGAGAGGACGGCAGGGACAGATGCCGGCCAGCCCGGGTCGCAGGCCCGGTCATCGGGATGGGGGGTAGGACAGCACACTTTCCCCACGGCGGGTGGGGAGCCGTGTGAGCGTGACTCTGGGGTCCCGGGTCAGATCCCAGCTCTGTGGCTGGCCTGTGTGACCCTCGGCCAGTCACCTGCCTCCTCTGAGCCCAACATCCTAGCCACGAGTGTTTAACTAGAGGAGAGGTTATGCACAACCCCTAAAACCATCAAATACTGTATATTTTAAGACAGCTTGTTGAGGGAGAATCCACATAACCCACGATTCATCCGTGTAGCGTCCAATTCCATGGTTTCTAGTCTCTTCACAGAGTTGTGCACCCGTGATTGCCCTCAATTTTACAGCATTGTCATCACCGCGAAAACAAACCCCATGCCCCTCAGCTATTGTCCTCCAAGCCCTTTGATGGCACTCTTCTGCTTCCCGTCCCTACTGATGTACCTCTTCTGGAAATCTCCCCTCAGTGGGCTCACACACTAGGTGGCCTTTGACGGCCTGCGTCGTTCACGCCACACGCGTCACCAAGCGTGTCGCCTTCCGAAGCGTGGCGTGTGTCCTGTGTTGAGTCCTTTCTGTGGCGGGAGCCGCTCCGTTTTGGGGCCAGCTCACTTCTTGCTGATCAGTTCATTGCCGGTGGATGCGGGCTGTTGCAAACGCCGCTGCCGTATTTACATAGAAGTTTCCGCGTGGACACAAGTGTTCGTGTCCCCTGGGGCGGCACCCCGCGGGGGATTTCTGAGTCCCGTAGTAGTTCCATGATTAACCTTTCGAGAAGCTGCCCCAGTATTTCCAAAATGGCTGTGGCATTTCCATCCCCCCGAGTTAGCCTGTGAGGGTTCTGGTGTCCGGTGTCCATATGGACACTTAGTATTGTCTCTCTGTCTTGTTTTCCTCATCCCCATGGGGCTGGAGTGCCATCGAAAACGGTGGTTTCGGTTGGCATTTCCTTGATGGCTCCGGACGTGGAACATCATTCTTGGGCTCACCGGCTGTGTTTATACCGTCTTTGAAAAAAATGTCTTTTCAGATTCTTTGCCCAAATTGGGTTATTTGCCTTTTTATTGTTGGGTTGTAGAAAATGCCGTATTGGGGCGCCTGGGGGGTCTCAGTAGGTTAAGCGTCTGCCTTCGGCTCAGGTCTTGATCCCAGGGTCCCGGGATCGAGCCCCGCATCGGGCTCCCTGCTCAGTGGGGGGCCTGCTTCCCCCTCTGCCTCCCCCCTACTTGTTCTCTCTCTCTCTCGCTCCCTCTCTCTCAAATAAATAAAATCTTTAAAAAAAACAAAAAAGAAGGAAATGCCGTATTACAGAGAGGCCAGTACAGCCTGGTAGAGAGGCAGGGGAGCTGAATGGCGTTGGCCCCCAGCCCGGGCAGTGAGCAGTGCCCATACTCACTCGCGCTCCCCGGAGCCACATTCGTGCGTAAGCCCGGGTACCTGCCCAGGGCCACACACGTGTGCACACATGCAGAGGGACACCCGCGGAGACCCCGCATGTGGCGTGTCACTCGTGGGACCAGGCCTGCGCCCCAGGCCCTCTGGCACAGCCCCTTGGCCGTATCTGAGCTGTTAGCTTCGTGGGCAGGTGGGGAGACATGAAGGGCCCCTTGACTGGTCCAAGGTCACCCAACCGGCCAATGTCACGGTCTAGGCTTGAACTCCCGCTGTCAGACTCTGACCTCCCCTCCAGGCGTGTGTGTGGCCCCAGATCTTTGAAGCCCCCTGAGTCACCTTAGAACTTCGGGTCCGGACCCCCTGCTCCCTGAGCTGCCGTCTGACACGGGGCGGCATGCCGACTCTGTCTGGGCCTCAGGCTCCTGCTGGGGGCAGAGGGATAGCACTAGGTGGTCCTTAGCTCTGAGGTCCCAGATTCCTGGCTCGCCTTCTAAGAGCGAACGGAGTGCCTTTCCCACCCTGCCTCCCCAGACCTGCAGTGAATCAGGTCATTCTGAGCTCAGTTATGGCCTTCTAGGAATACTACGCCACATCCCCAAGTGGCAGGTAGCTTTGGGTGGACAAAGGAGGGGCGCATTTGGGGCCTGGGGAGGGTGGGCTCAGCCCCCAGCTGTCCCGGGAGGGTATGGGGAGCTCAGTTCTGCCCCACTTGGCTCAGAAGGCATCTGTCCTCTCCAGCAGCTGCTCCTAAAGGCCTGCCTGGTGCCGAGTGTCCTTCTTTGGGTCAGGGTGAGGGAGCGACAGGAGGGACTAGGTCCCACTATCCTGGGCAGGCCTCCTCGCCCGGGGCACTGAGGCCTGGCTGGCATTGTGAGGGCATGGAGCCGGCAAGGCGCTGCCTCAGCTCTCTCTCTGAACCTGGCATCCAGCAGGCCAGCGAGGACTTGACTTTGAACAACCTATAGGAGAGAAGGAATAGAGCTGCGTAGCCCCCGAGGGGGCCTGGTGCCTCAGTTTACCCATGGTACAGTAGTTTCTGAAGGTTCTGCTGCTCCAGATACTCTGGGTTTACCCAGGATATGTGGGGAGTGGGTAGCAGCCAGGGCCAGCTGAGTCGGGCCCTGGGAGGAGGCAGAGTCGTGTCTGGGCTTGTTCTGGAAGCCCCGGGCTTTACCTGGTGGGTCCCAGCCGCCTCGGGCCAGCTCACCCTCGGGAGATGGTGAGGGCAATGCCCACCCGCCCCGTTTGCTCTCCGAGCTGCTCCTGGGGCCGTGGGGCAGACGAGACTTGTGAGTCCGCTTGACGGATGGGGGCACAGGCACAGAGAGGGTGTGTGACTTGCCGGAGCCACACAGCAGGTCTGGCTCCAGGTCCAGTGCTCTCTGGCTTGTTGCGCCCTGAGCGTGCTGCTCGCTCTGCTCTGCTGACACCTGGGGCCTCGCGGGGCCGACGGTTCTCACCTCGACCCACCAGGCACCAGAAACAGACGGCCCTGGAAATAGCCGCGACTCAGGGCGGGCGCGTGCAGGGACCCACTCAGCGCTCCTGAGGCCACGGAGGTGGGGCGGCCAACGTGCAGCCTGCCGGCCTCTAGCATTTTCCAGGGATACTGCTGGACGTGGATGCTGGCTCCAGTGTCTTGGGAAGCAGATCCTTGCCGGGGCCGGCTCTGGATCCCGGGAGGGGCCCCCTGGCCTCACGGGACTAACATGAGCGCCCCGGACTGCTGCTGGGCCCACGCAGACCGCCCGTGCGCCTCCCCCTGGCTTCCCATCAGCAGACCCACCTGAAGCAGCCTCTGAGCTCAGACGGCCACGGCCCCCGGTCACCCGGAGCCTAACTCTTCCCGCCTCGAGGCTGCCTCGGTGCTGCCATCCCTCCCTGAGATGGTCTGAGCCACGGGACTGATTTCAGGGGGTTGCCATGGAGATAAAAGAAGGCAAAGTGGGTCAGGCGCCCCGCCTCGGACCCGCTCCTGTGCAGGGTTTGGGGACGATGTTGGGGGGGGACACAAAGTAATCAGACCTGAGTCCTGCCCAACACCCCTAGTGCCCAAGGGGCACCTGGCAGGAGCCCAGAGGAGGGTGCCTCACCCCGACGGGGCTCCCGGGAGCAGCAGCATCCCCGCTGGGCCCAGAGTGCAGGGAGCTGCAGACCTGTGGACCGGGGCAGCAGTGGGCTGGCGCCCCCTGGGCAAGCATCAGGAACCAGGCTGCCCCTCTACTCCAGGCTGGTGGTGTGCAGAGGGGAGGCAGCTGCTTCTGCCCCCCGGTGGGCCTGGCCAAGCAAGGCTGCGGGGGGGAATGGTAGATGGGGATGGGCGGGGTCAGGGCCCGGGTCTCGAGGTCATCTCAGAGCAACCCGCTGCTGCTGAGCAAGGCCCAGGGGTTCAAGGGGCTTCTGCCCAAACCCAACACCCACTCGTTCTCCCCTAGAGGAAGATGCACGGGGTGGGGGGTCGGGCAAAGGGCCCCAGGAGCGACTGTGGGAGGGGACTGTCCCCCACCCCCCACCCCCCGGTGCGGCGTCCAGCTCCGTGGGTCGGCACAGTAACGCTCCCGCCCCGGGGGGCTATCGTGGGAGTGACACAAGGCGTGTGTGCAGAGAGCAGGGGCGTGAAACCCCCAATCCGATTCACCCCAAAATGCCGCTGGCTCCCCAATCACCGCCCCCTTGTCTTCATGGCCAGACAGAGGGTTTGGCTCATTAAAACCAAATAAAAAAGGAATTAGCGGGAGTGGCCACCCTGTGAGTAACCGATGAGTAACCGGGAGTCTGTGCGGGGCTTGGGCTGTAAACCGCGGGACGCCGGCAACTCGCTCAGGGGACGGAGGCGAGGCTTTCGAGAACCGTCCTCTAAGGGCAGGCCTCTGGGCCTGCTTGCCTGCATGGGGGCTTCAGGGCAGCAGGATGTGGGGGCGCCAGGTTGAGATTTGGGCGGAGGAGGGCTGGGTGGCCGGTCCCGGGGCCTCCGAGGGAAACGCCCACTCCGTTCCGGCCCAGGCCGCGCTTGGTCGCGGGATTTGTGAATCCACGGGCCAGGCCTCTGGGTGTGATTGCACAATCCTGGGAGATCTCGACCCCACCCCTGGGCGCCGAACTTGGGACGTGCCCTCTGCGAGACCGGCTCCCACCTGCGTACCCCTGTCGACCAGTCCCTGAGCCCCGAGGTCCCCAGATGGTCCAAAAGCGGCATCTCGTCCCCAAGGGCCCCCGTAGGTGCCTCCTCTCTTGTCTCTTCTGCCCGAAGTCGCCGAGCTGCAGAGACACCCTGCCTCGGCCCCTCTGGCTTTGATGCCGCTTGCCTGGGTTCAGATCCAGCTCCGGTCAGGATCTAACTAACCCCAAGTTTGACAGGCTCACCTGTGGGCTGGGACAGTGACGAGGCTGCCTCGCACGACCATCTGGGCGCCCGGGGAGAGCAGACGGGAGTGTGGGGCTGTCTGGCACACCGCGAGAGCCAGCGAGTGAGAGCACTGGCTCAGGAGGCGCAGCTCGGGGGCCTGCTCGCTCCATCGTTCCTGGAGCCGGAGCATACTCGGGCCCCAAGTCCACAGCCCTGGCCCCGCACCGGGGCCCAAAGAACCGTGTGCTTCAAGGGATGTCTCTGGCTGCCCACGACTGCCCCCCGTCCCGACGGCCTCCCCATCCCGACGGCCTCTTTCCTTCCTATGCTTGAGCTCATATTTCTAGCATCACATCAGCAACCTGTTTCACACCTGCCATGCCCCCCGCTGGGAGAGCACGCACACGCTGCACACGGCTACCACAGGCCACACAGACATGCCGCAGACACACACCATACATGTACACGCTCACACACACACTCCTATGCACTCGCTGGGAGTTAGCTCTAACTTCTTGTTAAGATTGCCTTTACTTAAGGTGCCACCTCCTCCAGGAAGCCTTCCCTGACTCCCCCCCTCACAGAGGCAGGCGGGGCGTCCTTTGGGGTTCCTTGACTCCTGCACCCCCTCTCGAAGAACCCTGTGGTCACCTCTTATCCTGGAACCCCCGACACGGTTTACCGCACGCTCCCCTGTGTGTGTCTTATGTGTCCATGTGGGCGAGGTTGTCAGCCCCCACTGGGTTCAGGCAACAGTAGGGAGCGAGGTAACCTGATGCCCTCCCCTCGGATCGCCTTGACCTAACTTGAAGCCAAGGAGGGCGAGGCCCCATGTTCTCCCTGTGCTTGACCCTGGGTCACCCAGGAGCTCCCAGCCGGCCCACCTCGACAGCGTCCGGCCGGAGGCTCCTCTGTGCTCCTTAAAGGCAATCGTGCTGAGAGATTCTCCTCGCAGGAGGGATGCCAGGGGAGCAGAGTCTCGTGCTGTTGGTCAGCAGGTCCTGGGGGGTCGTGCACTGACCCCAAGCAGGGTAGGGGGCAGGGGTGGTCAGCAAGGGCCCCCAGGGCAGCCCTGTGTCCTTTGCAGACCAGGAAGGAATGCCCAACACCTCTCTCCCTTAGCTCTTTTCCGAGGGGGGATGTATCCAGGGAGCAGTGGCCCCTCTTTGGTGGCTGAAGTCAACAAAGCCTCTTCTGCACTGGGCCTCCAAGACCGGCAGGTCCTACCCTGGTCCTCAGTCCAGATGGGAGAAACCCCAGGAAATAGAGTACATGAGCAGCACTGGAAGGAAAGAGTCATTGTTTTAGGCAAAGAATGGAGAGGGCGGGATGGGGAAGCCAGCTGGGCTTGGACCCAGGGCCTTCCCTTTCCAGCTCAGGCAGAGGAGAAGCAGTGAAGGTATAGGGTAGAGAAGCCCGAATTGCTCGGTGGGCCCCTGGGCTGGTGGCTGGGGTGTGAGGGAGCCCGGGAGGACTGGGGTCCAAGGTCTGGGCAGTTCTGGGGGCCTTGGGGCCTGGTGATGGGGTGACAGTGGGTGGTCAGAGACAGGAAGGCGGCAACACAGAGCCTGGAGTCGGGGCGCTCTGAGCTGCATGGATTCTGCCTGGTTCTTGGCTGCTGGGTGAGGGCGCCGCGGATACCGGCACGAGGGGCACCAGGAGGCGGGCAGAGGGGAGGGGGGCAGGGCCCGCCGGGGCTCTCTCCCAGGGTTGGGGAAGCTGCACCCCCCCCCCGCCCAGGCTCTTGGGACGGGGAGAGAAGATGATGCTGGCTGCTGGTGGCAGGGCCGGGGCCCCATATCGAGTACCCACTGAGCCCCGGGCACCGTCCTCACCGCGGCCCTGCAACCCGGGATCCGTCGGTCCCACTGGGCCGAGTCGGCAGTCCAGAGGGGCCGGGGGCGCCCCGCGGGCCAGCGGCAGGGCCAGGCCGAGCCCCGTGGGGCCTCAGCGTGCGCACCCCACCCCCCCGCAGGGAGCCGCGAGGCGGCCTTCACCTACGCCATCACTGCGGCCGGCGTGGCCCACGCCGTCACGGCCGCCTGCAGCCAGGGGAACCTGAGCAACTGCGGGTGTGACCGCGAGAAGCAAGGTCACTACAACCAGGCCGAGGGCTGGAAGTGGGGCGGCTGCTCCGCCGACGTGCGCTACGGCATCGACTTCTCCCGGCGCTTCGTGGACGCCCGCGAGATCAAGAAGAACGCCCGGCGTCTCATGAACCTGCACAACAACGAGGCCGGCAGGAAGGTAGGGCGGGCGGCCGGGTGGGGGGCGGGCGGGGCAGGGGGAGCGGCTGCGGCCTCACCTGGGCTCTCCTCCCCCCCCCCCGAGCCTCTCCTTGGGGAGGGAGCTTGGGGGCCCGGACCCCGGAGGCATGGGGTGGGGGGCGCTGGGCACGACGTCCCGTCTGGCCCTCCCGGCAGCTCTAGGGTCCCCACTGCAGAGGTCTGAAGACAGGCCGGGAGTGGGGCTCCGGTCCTCAGCAGCCGGGTGGCAGGGCTGAGACGAGGACCCAGTGTGGGGGTGGCCCCCGGGCCACAGTCCTGCGTCCCTGCCCTGGTACCAGACGGGTCGTACCAGCGCACTGGGAGAGCTTCCTGGAGGAGGCCGCCTTTGGCTCAGATTGCCCTGCCAGACTGAAGGAAGGGACGTTCCCAGGAGGCAGGAGCAGCCCGCAGCCCGGTGGAAACCCCGGGAGCCGCCAGCTTCACGCCTGGGACGGAGCAGCGTGGTGGGGCAATGATGGAGGACGTCCAGGCAGGACCACACTGGGGCAGAAGTCAGGGCGAGCCCGGCCCCGCCTCAGCGAGATGAGGGCCCCAGATACTGGGCTGGGGGGAGCGGCCGGCAGGGCGGCAAGATGGCCCGAGATAGGGCGCCAGCCAGGCGGAACGCCTCTCCGGGTCTGGCTCCCCAGCCCCAGGGGCTGCACCCCGGGTACCGGGCCCCGCGGGGCTCTGCAGGCACGGGACAGGCTTGCCTGCCCTCTGCCCCAGGGACCACAGCGGAGGCCTCCAGTTGCTCTCTCGTTCACTCGATAAACACGCCCTGCCCCTTCTTTGGGCTGGGTGTGCGAGACCAGTAGGAGGAAGACACAGCACCCACCGGGTTCACATGAGGGGTGCAGACGACATTCCAGGAGCAGCGAGAGCTGGGAGACCCGGGGGGGAGGGAGCAGAAGCTTTCTGGGGGTGGTGATGTCCAAGCAAAGCCTCGAAGGACTCGCCAGCACTGAGAAGAGCCTGAGCAGGAGGAGCGGGTGCTCAGAGCAGGGGCAGGCTTACTGCCCACGAAGTAAGCAAAGCCTGGCCCAGGACAGGCCTTGAATGCCAGGCCAAGGGATCAACTTTATCTTGTAGATATAAGCAGCCAGCGGTTATTAAATTATAGTGAAATGAACGGAAGGACAGACGAATAAAAGAAAGAGCGACACAGTCTGTGCCTCCAAGGAGCTGATAGCCTGTAGGCACAGTCAGATCTCCATCTGTGCCGGGGGAGGCAGAGGAAGGCAAGGCTCATGTACTTGGAGGCATAAGGAGGGCTCCCTGGAGGAGGAGGTATGCTGAGCCCTGGGCAGGACCACCGGCCCTTGAGCCTCTGGAGTAGCTTAGGTCCGGAGGAGGGGCTTTCCAACACCTCTGGGAAGAAGGTCTCACCATCTCCATTTCACGCATGAGGACATGGAGGCGCATAGTGGGCAGCAGAGGCCCTGGCGGCCCCTGAGGCCTGGGCTCTGGTTAGCGCTGGGTGGGGAGGTGTCGGAGGAAGCCACAGAGATGTGGGGCAGGGTCCTCCAGGCAGAAGGAGCAGCACAAGTGAGGCAGAGCTGGGGGGCCGGGCGGGGGGGCTCAGGTCACATGTGTGGTGCAGGGGGGCCGCTGGCCCAGCTCTCCGAGCAGCCTGGTGCGTGGATGGGCCTGTCGGTATAGGGACCACGACAGCCGCGGGATTCTGGCCTCTGGGCCGCAGGCGTCACGGCCGGGGGCCTGGGTGCAGGGGGCCAGTATGTCAGGTTTTGAACCGCGAAGCCGTAAACTGAGATGGGGAGTAGGGGAGAAGCAGGTTGTGGGTGAGGGGGCCCAGCAGGGCAGGGGGGCTGCAGGAAGGGCTCTCCCGGGGTCAGCAGCCAGGATTCTGGGGCTAGCACCGTCCCTCCCTGTCTGGAGTCCCCTTCTGAGCCTCAGTCTGCTCACCGGCACAGTGCACATGATGTGCCTTGTCCCCGTCCCCTGCTCTCCTTCCCACCGCCCCCGAGCCCGAGCTGTGGAGCACACGTGCGGCCTGAGCCCTCGGCCAAGGCCACTGGTGGTGGCAGCCGTGACCCTGCGGGACCCAGCGGCCCCGATCATGGTGGTAGCGGTGGGGGGAGGGGCACGGCCTCTGAGGGTTTCCGTAAGAACTGAGTCTGCACCTTCTTTCTGGTCCCGATCACAGTGTATCTGGGCTAATCTGACCCCCCAGAGTTCAGCAAGTTGGGTGGGAAGCAAGCTCACCGGGCCACACGAAGTCCCACAGCCTGGATGGCTCAAAGTAGCAGACATTTATTCTCCTAGTTCTGGGGCCAGAAGTCCTAAATCCCGGGGTCAGCAGGGCTGCGCCCTCTGATGGCTCCGGGGGAGGACCCTGCCTGCCTCTTGGAGGCTCCAGGCTCTCCTCGTCTTGGGCCTTCATCATCCCATCTGCACGTGGCCTCCAGCTCTGGGTCTGATTTCTTTTCTGTCCCCTTACAAAGACATGTGACCTTGGAGTTAGGACACTCCCTGATCCAGGATGACCTCCTCTCGGGCCTTAATTACACCTGTAAAGACTTGTTTCCAAACAGGGTCGCATCCTGAGGTTCCGAGGGGGGAGCCACTGCTCTGCTCACCGCGTCCCTGGTGGGCTGGGGTCAGACAGGCTGAGCAGGGGACCCCCTCGCCACCAGCTTCTGTGAGACCGAGGCCGGGGCCACCCTGCCCAACCCTCCCCTGGACAGCGTGGCCTTCACTGAGCAGTTATCCTTCCATGTGGCCCCGGGGGGAGGGGCGGGAGCAGCAGGTGCAGAGGGAGGCAGTGCCCGAACCCCGGATCTTTGTACCTCCTGACCCCGTAAGGCAGGAGCCCGCCCAGCTGGGGAGGCCTGCTGTCGGGATGGCTCCGGGCTCCTCTCGTGGGTGACAGAGGCCTGAAGCCACCGCTGACGAGGGCCCTGAGCCCTGGGATCCGGGCTGGACCCCCCAAATGTGGCCCAGGTGTCCTCGGCCTTAAGCTGACCTCATCTTGGCTCCAAGCTGGTCCCGCCCCAGGGGCACATCATTCTGGATGAAAACCCGGGATCCAGGGAGGGGTGACTTAAGCAAAGTCCCTGGTTGAGAAGCTGCTGGCCATGCTGGGCCCCCAGGCAGGGAGGCCACCTGACCCCCTCTCTCCCTCTCTCGGTGCCTGTGCCCAACTCACACCACAGCCTGGGGGAGAGGCTGAAGCCGACGTGGGCCTCGCCCCCACACCCCCCAAGGGCCCCAGACACCCACGGAGGGTCAGGCCACCACTGAGGGCCCAGAAACAAATGTGTGAGGCAGGTGTGCCGCTTGCCTCCCCCCTGCCCGAGTGGTGGGTCACGTGCCTTCCGTGGGTGCGAGGATGCTGTGACCTCTGTGCCCAACCCCCCCCCGCACCCCCTGCCACAGCTGAGCACTGCTCCCAGAGCCCGGGCCACGCCCTTATTCCAGAAACAACACCAGGTTGGCCTTTTCCTGGAGGCCCCCGTTCCGGTTCCAGCCCCCACACGCCTGGGGCCGGGGAAACCGAGGCCCCACTCCTCTGGGCGAGGCCGGGTCACACTGCGCCCTCCCAGGTGGTCTCCGGGGGCAGCAGGGTGGCGCCACCGTCGCTGTCACTCTTATCTCCAGGGCGCTGGAGACGGAAACGGCACATTCTTGAATCCTGTGATCACTTCCCAGGACAGGCTCGGTCCCAGGGGACCCAGCCAAGCGAGGATGTGGCTCGCTGCTCTGCAGACGGCTGCCCAATCGGCTTCATCTGCTGACCGTCACCGGCCAGGCCGCGTGCGGGGTCTGAATGTGCCTGGGCGGGCGGTGGGAGTGGGGCCGCCCGGCCTTGGTGAGGACAGGGAGATGGGGGCGGGGGCAGCCTGGGCCACCTGGCCTGGACAGCCCTGGCAGGTCTCCGGCTATCACGCCTGTCTGAGGAGGAATCTCCTGGGCCAGCAGCCCGGGGTGGGGTGCACTGCCGGCCAGGCTGGGGACTCTGAGAGGGCCGTCCATCTGGTCAGCTCCTGGCCTGCGGGTCATATGTGGCAGGCAGTGCGGTCAGGGCAAGAGAAGCTTCCTGGCCTTGAAGGGTAGGTTGGTGGGAGAAGGGTCTTTCTGGGGAGGGGAGAGTCGAAGCAAAGATGAACACGGGGTGAGGGGGAGGGAGGGGAAAGGATGGACAGGAGTGTGGGGAAAGGGGCAGGAAGCAAACAGGATGTGCTTTCCCTGGAGGGGGGGGTCCCACCCTTTGCAGACCCCCAGAGCAGACTTCTGGTCCATGCCCTCAACCCACACAGCCCATGGCCCTGTAATTCTAGTTCGGAACATTCTTTCCTCCCAACACTGGGGCCCTTCCCCTGCTCTGTCCTCCCCACCAGCCTTCCCTCCTTCCCCCACCATCCCGGCTCCCAGGTGTCCGCCCAAGGACGTCACCCACAGGATGCTGGACCAGGAAATCCCACCCATCCCCACCCCTCCCCCTCAGATCTGGGATATCCAGGGCCCACCCGGCACCACGGCGACGCTCTTGTGGGCTGAACCTCTCCTCTGCAGACCTTGTCTGCCCTGCACCCTCCTGGAACATTCTCCTCTCTGCCCAGTCAGCAGCTCCTCTTCCTCCATCCACACCCCACGCAGGCACCCCTCCTCCGGGAAGCCCTCTTGCCACGGCGGGGGCCGGCCCCCAGAGCCTCCACCCTTGATGGTTTACGTAGGCTTCCTCTTCCGTTAACCGTGCTGGACTGGGGGCCCCGAGGTCCTTGCCCAGGACCAGAGCCCCATGAGGGCTGGTGGAGAAAGTGATCGGGATAGCGGCTGGCCCCGTGGGATGTTCTGCTCATTCGTTCGTTCGTTCATTCATTCATTCACTCACTATGGGGCTCCTAGTCTGGGCCAGGGCTGGGGTTCCGGACCGGGAGGCAGGGAGTGGCCGAGTTCCCTCGGGGCTGGGCTGCCCAAGCGAGGCCAGTAAGGCCGAGACAGCTGACAGACGGCCCTTCTTCAGCCGGGAGCCGGCAGCTAATGATTCCCCATCTTTAATCAGGCCTGCTGGCAGGGCCCTTTCGATCCAGGTAAATGAGTACCTGGGGTCAGGGCTGGCTCTGGGAATCGGCCTTCCAGGACCACGGAGGGAGGCCCAAGGAAAACACACGGCTGCGCCCATCGCGGGCCCTCGGGGAGCTGGGAAGAAAGAACAACACTGTCGGGGCCTGGCTTCCCAGCAGGCAGCACGCCCGGGCCTCGCTGACCCGTGCCCTCACCCCTCCTCGTCCACCCCCTCCGTCCTTCCGCAGACACGCACAGAGCTCCATGCAAATACGTTTTCACTGAACAGCCTTTTATTAAGCACCAGCTACATGCCGGGCCCTACCTTGGGCAGGAGGGCAGGGAGTATAGGGACGGCAGAGGTGGGGGTCTGCGGTTCATAAGCACCGACTGTAGCTGGGCGGGGCTCCCCATCAGGCACCTGCTCCCCGCCTGGCTGGGCGCAAGCACCAGCTTCTCCACATGCTGCCCAAGCCCCCGGGGCCTCAGTTTCCCCATTGGCGCATTGACCTGAAGAATGTGAGAATTTAGTGAGCCACATTTGATAAACATAAGCTGTGCTCTGCCGGGTCCCGGATATTCTCACTGAACCCTCATAAGGTGGTCTGCTGTGGGGACCTACAGTCAGCAGCCCCATTACACGGATGAGAGGGAGGCTCAGGAGGGGATGGCACTGGGGCGTCCTGGGGGGGGAGGGGGGGAGCCAGGGTATCCGGGTGGGGCGGGCTGGAGGCAAGGGAGGGTGGGGGCGGGGGCCCCAGGTCAGGGCCGCCCAGGGACACTGAGCTCCGGCCCTGTCACCCGCAGGTCCTGGAGGAGCGCATGAAGCTGGAGTGCAAATGCCACGGCGTGTCGGGCTCCTGCACCACCAAGACGTGCTGGACCACGCTGCCCAAGTTCCGCGAGGTGGGCCACATGCTCAAGGAGAAGTACAACGCGGCCGTGCAGGTGGAGGTGGTGCGGGCCAGCCGCCTGCGGCAGCCCACCTTCCTGCGCATCAAGCAGCTGCGCAGCTACCAGAAGCCCATGGAGACGGACCTGGTGTACATCGAGAAGTCGCCCAACTACTGCGAGGAGGACGCGGCCACGGGCAGCGTGGGCACGCAGGGCCGCCTGTGCAACCGCACGTCGCCGGGCGCGGACGGCTGCGACACCATGTGCTGCGGCCGCGGCTACAACACGCACCAGTACACCAAGGTGTGGCAGTGCAACTGCAAGTTCCACTGGTGCTGCTTCGTCAAGTGTAACACCTGCAGCGAGCGCACCGAGGTCTTCACCTGCAAGTGAGCGCCGCGCCCCCGCCGCTGGCACGCGCGCATGCGCACACTTGCCGACCCCGCCCCTCACTCCGGGAGGGGCGATCCTTCCCGCCCTGCTCGTCACTTTCTGTGGCCGAGCCCTGCCTCGGACCGGCTGGGAGGTGTCCCTCTGGGGCCTAGGCAGATCCTGTGCTTTTCTCTGGGGAAGCCAGCCCTCCTGGAAAGCAGAGTGACGAGACTCGGAGCGTCCCCCTCCCCCACCTGGTGGCACGGACGACGTGGGACGTGGAAATGCCATGCCGGCGGGCCGAGGCCACGTGGGACCCAACGCGGGACCGTTCCCCTGGCCGCACCTGCCATCGGGGGCCTCCGGTGGTCTGGGCAGATGTTGACGAAGTTTATTTATGTGTTGTTAGTATCAGAGAAGAATAGCCCTAAGGCATAGCCAGTCCTAACTCTGTACCCCGCCTTAGCATAGCCCCTGGGGGCCCCACTTCCCCTCCCTGCCTCTCTGGACCGGAGGGAGCATCCCCCGTGCGTGCAGGGCCCTTTGGCCCTGCCCCAAGAGGGCCTCTGAGGAGAGCCACGGACAGGGACCCTTCTTGAAAATCGTATCACACAAATCAAAATGCCACCCACGTCAGGCTCCAGGAGTGCTGCGTCCCCTCCCTAATGCTGTCCCCAGCCCAGCGCCCCCGCCAGCCCGGCAGCCTCAGTTTACAGCGCCCACTCCCCCCACCCCGAGCCAGCCGGACCCTCGGACTGCCTTGCGCTGGCAGTGGGCTGGCGGGGTGGGGGGTGGTTCAGGGGTGTCTGCCTTCTTGGACAGATGCAGACACTGAGCCCCGGAAGGGCTCAAGAACGAGCCAGAGACCCTGAAGGGATGAGCGGAGGCTCCTGCTTTGGCTCGGGCGTCCTGACCCTGGGCATCGTGCTCTGGGGACACCCAGGGTGGTTTGAGACTGCCCCCATGTTTTGAGAAATCTGGCTGCGCCCCTCCTCCCCTGCCACCAGCTGCACGGGGACCTGCACCCCCCGAGGTACCTGCTGGGGATTCTCTAGTGGCCTCCGTGTCCAGTCCTACTCCCTGGGCCCTGACTCCAATGCTGAGAAAGCTCAGAGCCAGGGTGTCACTCAACCAGGGCCCCTGCCTGCTGTCCCGGCGGGTGTCTGCCCTCCAGACCCCTCCCCCAGGGTCCCTCCAGGCACACACCCTCCCCTGAAGTCCAGCTCACCCTGAAACTTGAGAAGGGCCCCTGCTCCGGTCTCAATCACGCACGGGGTAGGGAGGGACCAGAACACGGGACTCGGGGCTGACGTCCTCTGCGACCGCTCCCACCCTCCCTCGGGGAGTCTGAGGCACCAAGGGGGCGGCTTGCCGGCAAGGAGGGTGTGAGGCCGGCTTCTGGTGTGCTGCCCTCCTCTGCTCGTGCCCACCCCTCTGCCCCGCTCCCAATTTAGGGTATTTTCATGCAGAAACCTGTGGAAATGTGTCCTCGTGCAGCTGAAAAGGCAAATGGGCCAGACATTAGCCTGGGGTGACACTGGCTGGACCCTAGGCCTGGCATCTACCCCGTGCACCCCCGACGATGTCAGGACACTCCATCAGCTGCCGTCCCCGGCACCTCCGGGCCACGGTGAGCGCCCCGCCCCCGGTCCCCGCCTCTCCGGGTCCCAGGACGCTCCTCTTAGTCCACAGGCCCGGTTAACTTATATTGTTATATAGCGTTGAAATGTCTATCGTGTCTTTTAAATTATTGTGACCTACACTGGGTACTGGAGGGAGGGGACGGCCTTGTGCGGTCCCCCAAGCCAGGCTCCTCCGTCTGCTTGAAACGGACTTTTGGGGCCCCCGGATGCCATCGAGTCACGTGCGCTGTCCAGGCGCCTCCGCGGAGAACTTCCTCGATAGCCTGTCAGCGGCAGCCCCTCCTTTGGGCGAATGGGGTCAGTGTGGCCCGGGTGGGGCAGGAGTGGTTGGGGCACTGCGTGTACGCATGGCCCTCCCACTTGAGGGGAGCTGGTGGGTTTTGGAAGGGCCGTGTCCCGCCTTCCCTGGAGGGGAGCATCCGGTTCCAATAAAGCTGGAATCAGGAGTGAGTGTGTGTGTGGAGCCCATGCGACGCCCTTGAGGCTCTTTCCCCGCGGGGGTGGGGATGCACGTGCTGTCCATGGGGGGTCCTGAGCCTCAAGCCCCCTCGGCTCTCAGGGGCCCCACCTTTCTGACTTCGTTACCCCTCCCTGCAGGCTTAGCAGGCACTGACTCTGCCCAGGTACCTCTGTGCTCACACTTTGCTCAGGTCCCAAGGGGGGCCTTGAGCTGTACCAGCCTCCAGGCACCTTTGGGGGCCACCGCACCCAGCAGGGGCCACCGGTGGTGGCTGGAAACAGACCCTGGGCTGCTGGATAGCCCGGGCTCTCTCTGGACAGCCCGGGCTTGGGGCCTGGGGACAGGAGGCCATGGGTCTGCTGCCAGATCCCACTCACAGGTCTGGGTGAGGGCTATTCGTAGGAGAACAGGACTTGGAGGTGGAGGACCAGCCAGGAGGCCCTGGTTCCATCTGTCTCCTTCTGCTTCGGACCTCAACTCGTCTCGGGATCCCTATGGGTCTGTCGGTTGTGTCTGGTGGGTTTTTGCTCAGGTGCCCCCCTTGGGGTGCTCCTAGCCCTTTCTGGGCTTAGGACGACAGCCCGAGGCCCCTGGGAGCCAGGAAGCTCCTGGCTGGCCACCGGGCCTTGCTGCTTCTCCCTGGAGGCCTGGGTGCCGCCGGGCCTCCGCATTTGCGGTGACCGTGTGAGCACAGAAGGATGAATGGCATTCCTGCCGAGGGCTGGAAGGCATGCGGTGGGGCCGGTTTGGCCACTGCCCGCTATCCCAGCAGCCTGGCATCGGGCGGAACCGCTGATCAAACAAGGCCCTGTCCACACTGTGCCCGCCGGGGCACCCACGGCGCCTGGCCCCAGACCCAGACCCCAGCAAAGGGGCCACCAGGTGGGCTTCCGGAGGAGGACGTGTCCCTGGAGGGTGTGGAGACGGGGAGGTGGATGCAGACAGCCCTGGACTTGGAGCCCAAGCCCAGCCCTTCCAACAGCCAGGCATGGACAGCCTCTAGGGCGGCCCTGCCCGATCTATGGCCTCAGTTTCCCCATCTGAGAGCAAGAGGCGGCCCGGCCAGCACTCGGTGGTCAGTGGGGGCCCGTGGGGGCCGGTCCGGGCCTGGCAGTTTGGCAGGAGGCCCCGGTTCCCTGCGAGACGGTAAGCAAATCCGCGGTGGTGGCTGCAGCAGGCTCTGGCTACTCCCACAGGGCCAGGAATGAGGAAAGAGCTTCGAGAATGCCCCGGCCCCGGTGCCCAGACTGTACTTACTTCTTGGCCATGGTTCAACCCCAGCCCCGGCCTCCCAGGGCCGCCCGGCACATCCTCCGAGGGGCCCTGCCTGAGGCGTGGAGCTCACACGGCCCAGCCTGCCCGGGGGCCCACCTGACCCCCGCCCCGGGCTCCGCCTCTGAGGCTAAGGTTTCAGGAGCATCCTCAGGCAGCCTCCACCCCCCACAGTGGCTCGTTCCCCTCCGAGTGGCACCCCTGCCTCCTCGGCTCCGGGCGCCCTGCTCTTAGCTGGGCCTGGGCATGCCAGGCGCCTGACTCCCACTCCACATTGACCCAGGGATGCCCCTTCCCCAGACTTGCCTTCCCGCTGTGCCCCAAGACGCGGTCATCAAGCAGGTGCCGGATGTGGGCAGACCATGAGGCATTCATTCATTCCTTGCTCATTCGCTTGTTCTGTGGCGCTGGGGGCTGGGCCCTGGGTTGGGCTCTGGGAACGGTGGTGGCTCATGCCTGGCCTTGGCCTCCCGGGGCTCCGGCTCTCCCCTTGGCTCTCCTGCCCCGAGCGGCAGCCTGTTCTCAGGTGCAGCTCCTGGCTGAGACAGCCCGAGAGACGGGAAAGGCTCTGGGCGGATGCTTCCAGACCTCTGGGTCTCAGCTTTCCTCTCTAGAATGGGTATAGCCCGGCCCAGCCCGGCTCCCTCTTTCTCTGTGTGGAGGGTGCCCCTGTCCACACTTTGCTCACCATCTGAGCTTCGGCACCAGGACCCTTCCCACCCATGCCCCCCCAGGACTGCCCAGGCTGTCCGCCCAGATGCTGTCTGTGGTCAGAGCTCACAGGGTCTGTGGCCTTGGAAGGCGGAGGTTCAATCCTTGGTGTGGCCTTCAGAGTCCTTCCTGCTCCTCGGTCTCATCTCCCACCACCTTCACAATACCCCTTCCCTATGTAGGTCAGTGCTAGCTCCATTTTACGGATGGGAAAACCCAGGCACAGAGAACGAGGAGTTCTGCCCAAGGTCACACAGCCGGCAGAGGCAGCATCAGGATTTGAACTGTTCTCTGGGGTCTTCTACCCGACTCATAGGCCTCATCCCACCAGGGCAACCTGCGGCACTGGGACCTTGCCCAAGGCTGTGCAGAGACGAGCGGGAAGGGAATGGCCAAGGCAAGTCCTGGGGAGGGACTCCTGGGCTTGGCCATCACCATGGCCATGCTCTGCCTCCGCCGAGGACGGAGCAGGAAAGACTAGGTTGAAGGCAGCAGGCAGGATCTGGGTTAGACATCTGGGTGAAGTTTGCAACTCTCAGAGCTGAGAGGCAGACGGGCTGGGGAAGAGAGGTGAGTGGAGGCCCGAGTTCCTCGCACTCAGGCAAATGGGGAAAGTGCGAGTTGCCCTGAGCGGAGCGGCCAGGGCTGCTCCTGGGAGGCACCAGGCCAGAAATGGGGCCGCCAGGAGCCGGGAAGTTCAGCTGGATGCAGCCTGGAGCTCGCCTACAGCCGTCTTGGCCCCCTTCCCTCCTCTGGGTCTGAGCTTGCGCCCACCTTCCTTCTCTGGGATGCCGCCTGCCTGCCCATCACGTCCTTGGCCTTGCGCGGCCCGGGGACTCAGCAGTCTGGCCTGGGCGTCCCAGGCCCTTGTAAGTCTCAGAAGGCCCGAGAGGGCTGTGGGCTTGGCAGCCCCCACAGGGCCCTGCAGAAGCCTGGGGGGGTTGGTCAGGGGGTTGGCAAAGACACTGGGGCTCGGGGCTCCCTTATGGCCTGTCCTGGACAAGCCGGGAACTGCCTGGCCAGCTCCCCTTCCTGACCCTTCCTCTGTGTCTCTGGACATGGCTGGAAGTCTGCAGCCATCTGGGATGGGGTTGAAAAGAAAGCCCTCGCAGCCTTGCGAGGAAGCAGCCCCGTAGGCCCAGGATCAGGGGTCCTCTTACTCCACCTGCAGGCAGAGGCCAGTGGCTGGCAGGGCAGGCCTGGGACACCCTCCAGATCCTGGACACAGGTGAACTCTCTGGGGCCACTGGTCTCCCGTGGATGGCCAGCCTACCCACCTTGAGGCCTGAGGGTGGCCTTCAGGACTCCAGTCCTTCTAGGACTGACCCAGCAGGGGGTCTGGGCTGGTTCCCCTCCATCCCCCCAGGTGGGGCACCTGGGGAGGCCTCTCCAGGTGTCTGCAGCCCCGGAAGCCCCCTGCCTGAGCTGCTGGGGCTAGGGGCCAGCTGGGACCATTCTGTTGGCTTGGCCTGTGTACCCCACCCCTCTGGCCCAATGTGGGCTGGTGGGGAGGAGGGGGCTCCACAGGGCCCAGGGCCTGGCTAGGCACTGAGGGTCCCAGAGCTGAATGTGAAACGAGCTCTTCTCTTCGTTAACCCCAGGCCAGGATGGGGGACAGAATGGTGAACATATAGGCCCCCTCAGCCCCCTGATACGCAAGACTGCCATGGGGGGAAGTAGGGTCTGGGAACGTAGAGGGGTGTGGAACCCGGCCTTGGGCGGGTGCTGGGGTAGTCAGTGAAGGCTTCTTGGAGGAGCTGGCATCCAGGCCAAGGCCGAGAAAAAAGGGAAGACAGAAAGGTGGTGGGAGGGACACAGAAGGAAAAGGGATGCTTCAGGCATGGGACTGGAGGAGAGAGGTTCTAACGGGGCCTGGAGTAACTGTGATGGTGGAGCACGGGGCTTGGGGGGCTGGCCGTGGGGAGGGCAGAGCTCGAAGACCTCCCCGATAAGGTTCCAGAAGGTTCTGGAAGGCCACAAGGGAACCTTGAGCCTCATGGTTTCCAGCATCTGGCAGGAACACTCCCGGTGCCCTCCCCCTTGTAGCCGACAGAGTCTGGTGACTTCTGGGCAGAGGGTCTGCATGCCAGCTGGCTCCCCTGATCCCTGTCTGGAGCCCCTGCTTTCCAGAAGAAAAGTATCTCCAGTAAGAGTCCTCAGGCTGTGAAGGGTGTGGGCAGCGAGGACTGGGTGCGGGGGGCTCTCATCGGGCGGCTCCTGGTCCATCCTTGTCCCTCTCTTGGGCTGGGGGGCCCGGGTTGTTGCTTATCCAGGGTTGCCTAGGCCTTGGGCTGCTGGATGAGGTCCCACCAGCTCAGTGAAAACATTCGAGGAGAGGCCTCCCTGGGCCTCAGTTGCTCCATGTGGACTGGCTGATCCCAGGGTCCTCATCAGAGCCGGGATGGGCCCAGCCTGGGTGAGCACTGACTGGGCCACCCCAGGTCTAGCCTCTTTGGGCTAACAAGGCCAAGCCAGGATATCGAGCTTCCTTTTGTCAACTGATCTGGGAGGGCGCAGCCTGCCTGCTGAGACTGTGCGGACGGCCTCGTCGATGTTCCTGACATGGGCGGGGTCATTAGCACCTGCTTCCCCTTCTCCGTTCCCAGGGAGAGAGAGATCGATTACATCTCTGACAAGCTCTCCAGGAGCGGGAGGGCAGTTGGTGGCAACATAGCTGAGTCACCACGGTTCTCTCTGGGACTGAGGGGAGTGCCCATGGCAGGGTGGGGTGCTCCCTTATCTCAAAGGGCCCTTCTCTACTGGAGGGACCTGCAGGCCATGGGGTGGGGAGGGCAGCGCCTCACTGACTTTGGGGCAGCCCTGGGAGGCTCAGCAGGGGGCAGGCCTCTGTCCATGTTAGGAGAACTTTCTCGGGGCCAGAGCTATAAAGAGGGAGTTCCTGACAATCACTAGAGGAATGCAAGCATGGTTTGATCTCCAGGTACCAGAGAGGGAGGGATGCAGGTCCCTGGTGCTCCGATCCCACGATTCCCACAGGTGGAGAGGCTCTGTCATGTAGCTCGGATCCAGGACTCTCAGTTCTGTGGTTGGGAGGTGTCACAGCTCAGGGTGGGGGAGGAGGGCGGACTGTGCAGGGCTCTGGGAAGGCTGCCCTCTCCTTCTGTTCTGACATTGGCGTTCCCTCTGGAGGGGAGATTCTCTTTGCCTCACTCTTGTTTGTGCATTCCCTGAATATTGGGCACCCCCACGTGTCAGGTGCTGGGGAAGCCACCAAGGGGTGCTGTGGGATGGCCAGTGACGAGTCAGCAGAAGTCAGCAGCCATCCCCTCCCCCACCGCCCCTTCCTCGCCATCCAGGCCAACTGAGGAACAGCGGGGCGATGTGCCCCTCAAGTGGGCAGCCAAGCATTAATGCCAGGAAGCCCCTCTACCACCACCTGCTCAGGGGCCCCTTCCCTGAGCAGGCTCATCAGTGGAGGGGTGCAGTAGGGCCTGGCAGACCCCTTCGCGTCCTTCCCTGACTGGGCAGCTGGACTGTCTCACTGGGGAAATTCTGCCTGTGGACGGACTCCATGTGGGCCCGAGCCAGGCCAGGTACCCAAGCAGGTACCAGGGCTGCCGAGAACTGCGGTGCTCGGGGAAGACACCCGCGCCCTACACTCGTGTGCACACTCCTCTTTACTTACGGAGGTCCTCAGGACTATATCCTGGCTCAGGGCCTGGAAACCCCAGGTCCCAGCCTCTCCCTGGTCTTCCAGGGTCTCCCCCAGCTGGTGCCCTTCCCCTTCCCAGCTCCTCCTGGGGGCCTCTTGCCTTTGGCTGGCCCCTGACTGAGGCCGGGTCTCAGAGACCCCAGAGTCCCCTCCTGTCCCCATCACGGGGCTTGCGTGGCCAGAAAGCTCTGTATCTCCATGGCTGCTGTGGCCAGCGATCTCTTTGACTTTTGGCTCCCACCACGTCCCAGCTGTACCCCTGGAATGCTGCCTTGTGTCGCTGGGGCACCTGGGCCGTCTGGTGGGCCCCCAGCCTGCTCAGACACCTTGAACTGGCCAATCACATTTCCCCACTTACCCTCCATGCCCCACAGGCCTACAGGCTCTTCATCCACCCCTCCCTTCCACCATCCTTGGGGTTCTCCAGGTCCCTGCTGGTGGCCCCGACGTCACTTCCTTTGGGATGCCCCGCTCCGCACCAGGTGCCCTGAGCTACCCCCATCGGGCCGTGTCACTGTTGTCTGCTGACTCGGAAACATGGGTGGGCGATTACGATGACGTCGGGGGAAGGATGGGCGCCCCGGCCCTGCCCCCTGCCCTCCTGGGCGTGGCCGGCTGGCTAGGACATGCCTCCCGCGCAGCCGTAATGGGCACCTTCATCCCATAATCATCTTTTGATACCTTCATACCCCTGTCACTGGCAGTTAAGCCAAAACTTGGCACGAGCCCCAGAGCGCCAGGCCGGGCCTTGCACAACGCGGGGTGGGGCGCGGAGGGGGCAGGAGGAGGAATCCCCGCAGGGACGCTGAGATGCACCTATTTTTAGCCTCCAGAGGAAAACTAAACCCCAACACACACAACATGCAACACAAATATTTGTTTTTATTCTTAAAAGGGCTCGGGTGGCGGGTTTGGGGCCTAAAGCACACGCTTGGTTGAGCCACGCTGGCTTGGAGGAAGCCTCGCCTGTCCCCACACGCCCCACCCAGCACTCCCTCCTGGCGACCCCACCCTGAGGCTCCAGGAGCCTCCCCAGGGCCCCACCCACCCTTGCTGTCCTTTAAGGAACTAGCCAGGCAACTTCCCGCCTTGCTCAGCCTCCCGTCCCTCCGGCCTGGATCGCCTGCCCCTCTCTGTAGGGGCAGTCCGTTTGGAAATCCGCCGTTCTAAAAATTCCTGCTCTGCGGAAGCCTTCCCCTGCTCCAGATTCCTTGCAGTTAGCCATGTGGGGTAGGGGGCAGAGGGCCCAATGGAGGGGCACCATTCTGATGGCTCCGCGTTGGACCGTGAGCTGGGTCCCAGGGAAGCAGACATGAGGAAGACATCCCCAGAGTGCTGGCGGCCTCAGGGGGAGGCACTGGAAATCTCGAGCCGCAACACGAGGGCAGCTGGGTTTCCCTGCGTGCGGGTGCCTTCCCAATGCACCCGTGCCTGGGGCCACCCTGACGGATGACAGCAACCAGGGTAGCTTTGAACAACAGACCTTTCCTCTGAGGGGGTTCTGAGATCAGAGTCCAAAGTCAAGGTGTCGGAGGGGCTGCCTCCCTGGGGGACGGGAAGCCGGGGGGACCACTCCGGCTCCCTGTGGCTGCCACATCCTTGGCTTGTGGCCGTGTCACTCTAGCCTCCACTCTAGCATCTGCCCCCGTGTCTCTGTGTGCATTGGACGCCCCTACGCTCCCTCTCAGAAGGTCCCCTGGGATCGCATATGGGGCCTGAGGACAATCCGGGGTCATCTCCTATCTCAGAGCCCTTCCTTAATCACATGTCCCATGGAGGGAAACACTTAATAGGCTCTGGGATTAGAACCTGGACGTCCCTGAGGCTGACAGACTCTGTGAAGTCTCATGAGGACAGCTGCTCCGGGAAGAGAGGAGGGCAAAGCAGGGAGGGGTCCACCAAGGCAGAGGGCAGACCAGAAGGTGCCGCACCTGGAATTCGGGGTGGAGAGGAACATAAGCTCACGGCATCCCAGACCACTAGGCAGATGAACCCCCTCTGCCCCCCGGGGGTGAAGCAGGCCTGGGTTGGCGACACTTACACGCCAGAGCCAGCAAGAAGCCTTGTGAGTCGCCACGGTCCACGGCTCCGAGGGCCCGCCCTCCAGGTGTCGCCTCAATAAACATTTATAAGTGGTGGCTCTTATCATTCTTGTGACTGCTTTGTCCCCACCCATTTCCTCCTGCCCAGAGCTGTCTGGGTCACCTCCGGCTTGGTAGGCTCTTCCCAGGACCCTGGGAATTCCTCCTGTCCCCTGCCCTGCCTGTCAGGGTGGGTGAGGCATCCTCTGACTGGGACACTACAGAGACCTCTGCGTGGCGGCAGCCGCCTTCCTGCTCCTCAGGGCTCAGCCTGACGGTCACCAACTCCGAGATCCCTCCAGGCCCCGAACTTAGAAGGGACCTGCTCCCCAGACCTCTCACGGAGCTCATCCCCCAGGCTTCTGGTTGGTTCCATGAGCATGTGCACCCTCGGATGGGACACTGCTGCCTTCTCCCCATAGCGGCCTGGTGACAGGCCCTGGGGCAAAGCAGAAATACAGCCATGTTTTTGTTGACCCAATGGATGGATGTGTCCCAGACATTGGTTCAATGATGAGAAAATGCCATCAGGACCAGAAAACAATCTAAGGACAAAACCGAGGCTCTTAGCAGATCGAATGTAGGAGCAACCAGAATGCTTGGGCCCAGCGACACCCCTCCCCCAATATTCCCCTCCCCCTGCTGGGAGGGGGGTGGGAGTGGGGGGATGGGCCTGAGGCCCTGGCTAGACTTAGGTTCCAAGATTAGGTGCTCACGTGGAGCCTTTGTCCAATGAATGCATTTATTAAGCACCCACTGTATGCCAAGGCTGCCCAGCGAACAGTGTACTAAGAATGAGATCCAGGGACGTTCCTGTGTAGGGGGTGGCACGGGGCCCTGAGCCCTTCCACAGGGGGTGCGGTTATCCTTGGGCACACAGCCCGGCGGGCCTCAGCTCACAGGAAGCAGGTTCAGAGGGAGGGGCCTGACTTGCTAGCGGCCTTCTGTTGGCCCACATGTCATTCCAGGTGGGTGTGGGCTGGGGCGTGCCTCCCTCCCGCGGCTGTTCTCCGGCGCTTCAGGAGCCCCGGACTCTGTGCAGGTGTCCAGGGGCCGCTGGGGGCAGGGGCTCTGGCCTTCAGACCCACCGCCACAGAGTGCCTCTGCTGGGGCCGGTTTTGACAATCAGGGTTCCACGGAAGGGTTAGTTTGACAAAGGGCCTCTGCTGTTAAAAATGTCTTAAAAAAGAAAACCAGGGCGCCTGGGTGTCACAGCCGGTTAAGCATCTGATTCTTGGTTTCAGCTTAGGGCATGATCTCGGGGTAGCGATATCGGGGCCCGAATCAGGCTCTGTGCTTAGCACAGGATCTGCTTGAGATTCTTTCTCCCGCTCCCCTCCACCCCTCCCCCTCCAGCTCTCCCTCTCTCTCTCTCTCAAATAGATAAAAATAAATCTTTTTAAAAAATGTCGGAAAACCACGAAGGGAGGCCAACTCTGTAGTTTCCTGGAAGGTGTGCGAGGCTCAGAGAGGGACCTGGTCTACCCCAGGCCACAAAGGCTGTGCGGGTCCCCTGGCCCCTCCCCCAAACAGAGGCTGTCTGAAGCTGGGCTTCTCAGACCCCCAGGGCTGGCCCGGGGCAGAGCCTGGCTCCAGTCCCATCACCCCACGCTCAGCTGGAGGTCCCGAAGGAAAGTTCCAGTGGAAAGCCAAAGCCGTGAGACTCTGCGCTCGAATGTTCCTAAGTGAGACCATCCGACAACAAACAGGTTCCGGGAATGCTTTGAGAACTTTTGGGCATACTAGTCAGTGTAGTCGGCGTGGGGAGCCGTGATCCTGGGTGCTGGCTGGCTTACCCGGGAGTGTGGCCCACGGCACACTGGCCATTTCCCAGGAGGGCTGGCTGCCACTGTCTGCTGCTAGGTGTCGCCCCATGGAGAGAGGAGCTCAGGCAGAGTCCCTGGTGCCCCGCGACTGGGGGCGGGGCTCGGTGTGGATCAGTCTCATGAGGGGACAGTGAGCCCATCGCCCAACACTCCTGAGACCCCGGGCCTCCTGTTTGGACCCCGTGGAGTGAGAAAGGCTTGGCATGGCTGGAAGAAGCTGCCAGCCAGGAAACCGGACAAGGACCCAGGGCCCAGAGAGAATCGTCTAGGGAGAGGGAGCACTGTGGGGCTCAGACCAGGCAAACCACCCCCCAGTTTTCTAAGTGGAATTCAGCCCTCATGATCTGACTGGCGGGATGGGAGAGGGACTTCTGGAGCCAAGGCTGAGGGCAAGAAAGCTCAGGGAGCTCGAGGGCCAGATGGGGGGAGGGGTAGTCCCATTGTCCCTAGGCTGGCGGAGGTTTGGGTCTAAGTGTTCAGGGCCTTGAATATCAAGCCTAGGCTACTAACTCTGCTTCTACCCCTGGTGACCCCGGCCATGGCCTCGTGACCTGGGGGTCAAATCAGTGGATATACTCACAGATCCTTGCCTAAGGTGACCTTCCAGTCCTCTCTGCTGGGCAACCCTCTACACATCCTTCAAGACCGGTTCATGCATCCCCTCCTCCAGGAAGTCCCCAGTGCTGTGCAAACAACGGCAAGAGCAGGGGCCCCATGGTCGCCGGGGACTCTGAGGGGCTCTACTGTCGTACTGCCAGCACCGGCGGTACCCAGGCACCCACCCAAATGCAGGCCCGGAGCACAGTCTGGGGGGCTCGCTTTTGGTGGGAGAGACTCCTGCACACGAGGGCCTGGCGTGGTGGGAGAGGGTGCCCTCTGCGTCCGTGCCTGGCCCTCCTATTTCGGCCCATGCCTGCGGCTGGGTGGCCTAACCTCTGCAAGCCTCAGCTTCCTCTTCTGTAAAGTGGGGATTTTCTAACCTCCTGCTCCGTGAGGTCTAAAGGGCCTGGGTGAGGACGCGCGGCAGGCACAGCACCGGGTATAAGGAGCCGCTCGGCTTCCCCAAGCCGCTGCTCCAGAATGGCCACTGTGCACGGAGCAGTTAAACCCCAAAGATACATCGAAATTGAGAGTGTAAACAAGCCTCTTTGGACACAGGGCGGCTGCCAGGTCTGTCCCATAGGAGGCCCTTCCTCCCCCCCTGCACCTGACCTTGCCGCCCTGGGCCCCCCTAGCTCTCAGCTCCAGCAGGCCTGAGCCCCTCGGGGCACAAGGTCCTCATCAGCCTGGGGGCCAAGGGGAAGACCCTGGTTCCTTCAGTCCCACTGGCCTGGTGTTTCATCTGTAAATAGGGGTTGTGCCCACCCCACAGGGTAACCTCAGGGCTGCACGAGGTCCTAAGTGCCCCACGCTGGTGGCGAAGGCCGGATGGGGGTTAACAGGGCGGTTGAATCTCTGCGGCCTCCTATCTTCTTGATGCAGTGAATGTTCTCTGACCCTTCTGGGTGCCCTATAGGGCTGGGGACGGGGTGCATGGGGGTCTCACAGGCTGGATCCGATGCCTGCCTCGTGCCGCTCAGGTCTGGTGGGCCTAAGAAGTGGCCCTGTTGTCCCAGGCCCAGGAGATTCCCCGGGTCCTCTCGGTGAGACCTCACAGACAGCCTTAGCCCCACTCCCTTGAGCTGCCAGGGCCTCCCGCCTTTTTCTGGAGATGCCTTGGAGCTGGGGGTGGGGGTGGTCAGGCAGGAGAGCCAGTGCTGGTGGGCCTCTGGCCTCAGGACAGAGGCTTCCCTCTGGGGCCTTGGCCTCCTCCTAGCCTGGCGGATAATCCCCATCAGCATTGTGGGAGCCGGAGCCGGGCCCTGGGAAGATGCCCCAGAGCCTCCGCTTGGGCCCGGGAGGGCGACCTCTGGGGTTTTCACTGGTTGCCCTACCCTTGGGGTAATTGAGAAAGCGGCTTCCTTTTAATTAAAGCTCTGCAAAGGGTCTGAGCTCCCTAGGAAAGGGAAAGTGTAGATGCAGAATAATTAGCCAGACAAAGGGCAAATCCCCTTAGCATCTCCCTGGGCAGGTTAATTGGTTGAGGCTCGAGGCCGCCTGTCCGGGCCAGATACCCAGGCTTTCCCCCGCCTCCCGCCGCTCGCTGACCCTGAGGCCACACGGGCCCCACTGTCCGGTGTGGGAACCCAGCGGGGGCTCCGGTTGCCCTCTGATCCGCCCCTGCCCCCCAGGCCCTCTGCGCAGCCGCCCGGCCCCTCCCTCGTCGAACCCCAGAGCCAGGGTGAGCGAGCGGGGCCGCCCCGGCCGGGCTCCCCGGAGCCCTGAGCCCTGGGCACGCTTTCCTACGGCCCGTTCCCGCCACAGCACCCACGGAACCTTTGTCGGGGTGACCCGGCTGGCCGGCTCCCGGCCCCGCCAACACCCCAGCCCCGGGATAAGTGCTCCCGGCAGAGTCTCCTCTGAGACAAGCCTCATCCCCCGAAACAAGCCTCCCCTGAGAGAAGCCTCCCTGAGACAAGCCTCCCCTGAGAGAAGCCTCCCTGAGACAAGCCTCCCCTGAGACAAGCTTCCCTGAGACAAGTCTCATCCCCCGAAACAAGCCTCCCTTGAGACAAGCCTCCCTGAGAGAAGCCTCCCTGAGACAAGCCTCCCCTGAGACAAGCCTCCCTGAGACAAGATTCCCTGAGACAAGCCTCCCTGAGACAAGCCTCCTTGAGACAAGATTCCCCTGAGACAAGCCTCATCCCCCGAAATAAGCCTCCTCTGAGACAAGCTTCCCTGAGACAAGCCTCCCTGAGACAAGTCTCATGTCCTGAAACAAGCCTCCCTGAGACAAGCCCCCTTGAGACAAGATTTCCCTGAGACAAGCCTCATCCCCCGAAACAAGCCTCCCATGAGACAAGCTTCCCTGAGACAAGCCTCCCCTGAGACAAGCCTCTCCTTTGAGACAAGCCTCTCTGAGACAAGTCTCATGCCCTGAAACAAGCCTCCCTGAGACAAGCCTCATCCCCCAAAACAAGCCTCCCCTGAGACAAGCCTCCCTGAGACAAGCCTCCC
>CM052807.1:116771008-116841859 GCA_028533885.1 Nasua narica | reverse complement strand
TGAGAGAAGCCTCCCCTGAGACAAGCCTCCCCTGAGAGAAGCCTCCCTGAGACAAGCCCCCACAAGCCTCTCCCGGGAGGTGCCGGCCCACACGCTCTCACAGCAGGTCCCTGTGCCACAAATCTCTCTCCAGCTCCTCCCTGTCATTATCTGTCCCCACATCCCGGAGCCATCCCCGAGGACTCGGGGTCCAGCCTGGGCCCCGCACGCAGCGGCCCCGGGACTGTCAGGCCCCAGCGGGGTCCTAGTGCAGGCGGTAACCGAGGGCCCGGGGGGGCCCGGTCGTCCCTCACCAGCCCCCAGGGGAGAACGGGCCGCCTCCTGACTGTGCCCTCCGTCCACCTGAAGGAGCTGGCTTGGAGAAATCGAAAGGTTATCAGTGAGAAAGAAAGAAGGAAGGAAGGAGGGAGAAAGGGAGAGAAGACGGGCGGGAGGGGGAAGACCTGAACACCAGACTGCTGGCACTTTCTGGACCAGCAGACCCCAAACTGGGTGGCGCTCGCTGGGAGGCCTTGGCTAAAATCATTCTGGAACGTGTGATTTCCCGCCCTGCTCTGTGAGGCAGTACCCTGGCTGTGGCCCCTGGGTAGACCCCCGAACCGCAGCCGCCACCATCACTGTCCACAGCTGTGGTCAGAGCGAGAGGTGCCCAGGCCCGCATCTGGCGGAGGCAGTGAGGCCACTGAGGTCAGGAGAGGTCGGGGCCAAAGGTCACATGCTGAGCTGTGGGAGAGCAGGGGTGCAGCAGGTTGGGCACAGCCCCTGTCCCCCTAGCTCGGGGCACAGCGTGGGCCCCAGATAGGGGTGGGCCTGACCCAAGGTCACCGTGGGGCTCCTTGGGGCAGCCGTGAGCCCCTTCTCACCACCCCCCCCGCCGGCGGACAGTGAGTCAGCCCCACAGCTTGGTCTGAGGCCTCGGGGCTGCAGTGCTGTTTCCAGTTGCGGAGAGAGGGGGACAGCTGTTTATTTTTCTTACAGTTACCGGGGGTGGGGGGTGGGGGCGGGGACCGAGGAAGCTGACCCTGCTGGTTCTCACAGTGGTGCGGGCTTCCCGGGAGCCCCTGAAGGAAAGGGGGAGCCTCAGGGACAGGCTGCCGGGGGGGGGGCGCCTGGGGCCTCCCTGCCACACTCCTGGGGCCGCCAGCCAAAGCCAATTCCACAGGCCAGTTCCTGGAGCGGGATGTTGGGGTTTCCGAGGTCGAGAAGGAACTGGCAAAGCTCAATTCATGATGTCACCGGCCCAGCCCCAGCCCTGGCCCAGGCCCCCGCCCTGTCACTGCCTCTCGAGGGAGAGGGGCACCCTGGGGATTGCTCAGAGCCACCGCGGTGAGGACTCAGGTATCGGTCCCAGAGCAGCCCTAGGCATCCCTACCCCTCAACACCTGGCTCTTGACTGCTGGGGCCACCAACCTGGGGAGCCCCTCCGAGGCGGGGACTGAGTCTTCTGGCTTCTGGGATGGGCCAAGGTGGCTTTGAGGGGAGGTTTCCTGAACCAAGAGAACATGTTTCCAAGATGTAGTGATTCACCCGTGCTGGGAGGCCCTCCCGAGACCTGCCGATCCTCCTCCCGGCAGGCCCAGGGCTCAGCCCCCAGTGAGGCTGAAGCCCCCTGCCCGGCCGGGGACCCAAGGTGGGGTCAGTGGGGGGCGCATGTCCTCTGCCACCTAGAGTCCAGGACCCCTCCCAGCAGGAAGAGGATGGACAAGAGGAGCCATCTTCCTTCCCCTTTTCTGGGATTTCCAGTTTTCTGCCGCAAACACTATTTTTTCTGGAACTTTTTAATGAAGTATAACCCACAGGAAAGTGGACACAGAAATATACAGCTCAACGAATTTTCACAAACCAAACCCTGCACGTAACCGGCACAAGATCAGAAACAGAACATGGCCCACTCCCAGAAGCCTTTGGATCCCCGCCTGGCTTCCGTCCCACCGCGGGGGCCACGCTCCTGACTCCCACGGCCGTGGATTCGTTTTGCCTGTTGTATACCCCACGTGGATGGGTCACACAAAGCCTGTCTGGCTTCTTTGTTCAACATTGTGTTTGTTAAAAAGAAAGAAAGAAAGAAAAAAACCCCAAAACCAAGGAAGACCACGTGCGGGGTATGTCCCGGAACTTGATAATCCTAATACATACAATAATCCTATATGCAATAATCCTACATACATACACTTTTTAATGCATCGGTTCTACCTCAGGAAAGCTGGGAAAAAGGAATGCATAAGCAAACAAACAAAAATTGTGTTTGTGAGTTTCACCCACACTGTTTTGTGTGGTTGTAACTCACGTAACACTCTTAAAAAATTTAGACTATACTGTAACACTGAAAGATTAAAATAAACATATTTGGGGAGGAAAAAAATTTTAGACTATTTTTCAAAGCAGTCTTGTTTGACAAAAAAAAAAAACAACGAGAGGAAAGTACAGAGTTCCTATATGCCGCCCTCTCTGGCCCTACTGCTAACATCTCCCTTTTGTCACAGTTGATGAGCAGATAGGGGCCCATTATGGTTCATAAAATGTGTAGTTGACATTGGGGTTCACTCTTGGTGGGGTACAGTCTATGGGTTTGGACAAATGAACAATGACTCCTCTCCACTATCCCAGAATCCTACAGAGTATTTTCACTGCCCTAAAAATCCTTGGTGTTTCACCTCTTTATTTATTTCTCTCCACCCAGCCCCTGGCGACCTCTGGTCCTTTTACCATGTCCATATTCCAGGCCTTTCCCAGAATGTGACAGAGTGGGGATCCTACAGTATGGGGTCTTGTCACACGGACTTTGTTCCCTTATGGATGTGCATTTAAGATTCCTCTCTGTGTCTTCAGGGCCTGACCCCTTATTTCTCTTCAACGCTGAATAATATTCCATCGTCTGGGTGGACCACAGTCTATTTATCAATCCACCTGCTGGAGGATTCCTTGGTTGCTCCCAGGGTGTGGCAATTACAAGTAAAGCTGCTAGAAACCTCTGTGTGCAGGTTTTTAGGCAGACATCAACTTTTCTCTCTTTTGACTAAACACTGAGGAGTGCAATTGCTGGATTATAGGAAAAGAGCATGATTGGTTTTGGAAGATTAAAAGTGAGATTATTTTGGGGGGACCTGGATAGCACAGTCAGCTAGGCGTCTAATTCTTGATTTCGGCTCAGGTCATGATCTCAGGGTCATGGGATCGAGCCCCGCATCGGGCTCTGAGCTCAGCATTGGAGTCTGCTTGAAAGTCTTCCCTCTCTCTGCTTCCCCCTCCCTCTCTCTCTAAAATAAACCAAAACTTAAAACAAAAAAAATAATAAGATGAGTTTTGTCCCGCACAGTGGCTGCACCCTTCTGTGTGCCCCCCAGCCACCCACGTACGTTCTTTTACCCACATCGTCGCCAGCGCTGGGCGCTGTCGGTGGTCTGGATTTTGCTCCTTTCTCAGAGGTGTGTTTGTGCTGTCTTATTTTAATTTACAGTTCCCCGATGACACAGGAGTGGAGCATCTTTTCATATGCTTATTTCTCATCTTTGGTAAGTTATCTTTTCAGATCTTTGCCCACTTTTTAAATTTGCTTTCTTACGACGGCGTTTTAAGAGTTCTTGCGTACTTAGGACAGCGGTCCTTCAGCAGGTGTGTTTTGCGATGGTTTTCTCCCTGTCTGTGGCTTGTCTTCTCACTCTCGCGGTCCTTTCTTCCTCAGAGCAGAAGTTTCTAGGTGTAATGCGTCTGGCTTATCCATTCTTTCCCTGATGGACTGAGCCTTTGGCGTTGTGTCTACAATGTCACCACCAATCCCAAGGTCATCTAGGTCTTCTCCTCCGTGATCTACTTCTAGGAGTTTCATGTAAAGTTTTGCATTTGACATGTAGGTTTGTGACCCATTTTGAGTTGATTTTCATGATCATTTTCATGATTTTCATGATGACACTGACCATAAGGTCAGTGTCTAGATTTGCTCCTTCGCACGGGATGCCCGGGTGTCCCAGCGCTCTTTGTTGAAGAGCATGTCCTGTCTTCATTGTGGGTCTGCTCCTTTGTCAAGATTAGTGACTGAATTTACGTGGGTCTATTTCCAAGCTCTCTATTCTGCTCCGTGATCTATGTGTCCTTCGCCAACACCACCCTGCCTTGATCACCGTAGCTTTACCGTGCTGTGTACTGGGTATGCCGCAGCCATCACGAAGTCAGAGTCTTCATGTAATATGCTTTTTAATCAAGAAAAATGACCGATGCTATTTTGAAGGGTTGCCATGGTAGGAAGGGCTGTGCTTGCAGCTGGCCTGCTGTGTGGGATGTCTCCTCTGCCGGCCCTGTGGTCCCTAGAAGTGACTTCTGGGCCCCAGCGGATCTCTGGGTGGCAGGGTTGGGGTGGGGGGATTGTTTTCCGGGCTTGCGGCGAGTGAGTATGTGTATGTACGGAGAGGGGAGGTGAGAATTCCTCGCTGTCCTTTGACTATTAAGCATTTTGTTAACCAGCCCAGCCTGCTGGCAGCTGGGGTGGGGATTCCCCATTGCCCCGAGGGAGACCTCTCCCACTGTTGGCTTCCCATAGCCATTCTAGAGAGAAGCCCCCATCAAGGCTTCCGTGGCTGGGATGGAGGATAGAGGCCTGTCCCCGTGAGACCTTGGGCGGGTCACTCCCTTCTCTGGGCTCTCGTTGGCTCACCTGCAAACAAGGGACACAGACCCCCTAGTGGGTGAGCACTCACCATGGCTCCGTGGCTCCCAGAGAGGGAGGAAGGCCCCTTGCAAACTATGAGGTGCCAGGCAGACTTGTGAATGTTAGGACCAGCTGGAGTGTAAGTACATGAGCCCAGCTTCCTGGGGCTCCATGGGGTGGTCCCAGAAGGCGGTGGAGATGGGCCAGGAGGGGAAGTCTCCGGGCACTCCTGCCCCTCGCTTACAGGCCCAGGCAGCAGGGATCCCAGGGCTGGAACTGGCCAGGTACACTGGGCATGGGAGGCGCTGGGTCCTTACACCCAGTCCTTCCTGCCTCTGGGCACCAGCCTGCTCCCTTGCCAGCTGCCTGGAGATGAGCCTTGGTGTCGGGATGGAAACACCCAGCCAGTGGCCGCAGAGAGCTCCGCGCGGGTGCCTGGCTCTCAGGCCCCCTGGGCAGCCCTGTGGGTCGCCCTCAGCGTAGGTGCAGGTGAGAAGCAAGACGCTCAGGCGGGGTGCCGCCCCCAGTCCCTGCCCGGCCCCCACTGCCCCAGCGAGTGTCAGGCAGCCAGAGACGAAGGCCGGTCCCCCTGTGGCAGGAGGGCCCTTGCCAAGCACCCCAGGTCTTCACTCCCTGGACCCTCTCCACAGGGTGCGCCCCACCGTGCCCCCCACTGCACAGGTGGAGACTGGGGTATGGGGACTGAGCACAGGGGTGACCTCCCAAGCCTGCGACCCGCATTGTGCCCGGAACATGTGGCCCAGAGCTTAGCTGGGCAGCTTGGCTCCCGGATACACGGGACAAGCGCTTCTGGTTGGCTTCCCACTCACGCTTTCATTTGTTACATGAATTCATTTCACTTCAGAGCACCCAGCAGGTCCGCGCGGCGCCGGGGCGCTCTCCCCCACGTCTGGATAAGGACTCTGAGGCCCAGAGCTCTGGAGGAGCCTGGTCCGAGCCACGTGGCCAGAAAAGGGTGGTGAGGGCTGAGCTTAGAGCCCCTGACCCCAGGGCCTGGCTCTGTCTGACGACCCTAACCCTGACTCTGTCAGGGACTGCAGGGGCCTCTTCGGGGCCTTCCCCCACTGGGGCCTGGACCCCTCATCAGCCTGTGAACCCCTAGCCCCACACTCAATCTCTAGACGGTCATCCCCTCCCAGCAGATGCACCTGGGCCCCGAGCCCGGGCTGAGTGTCCTCTGAAGCCAACCCTCCCACCCTGAGAATGGGAGCCCGGGCTGCCTAGAGCCTGGGAGGTGCTCCATTAAGGACATTTTAGGGAATAAGACTGGAAAAGGAGGAAGGGGTACATCCTGACAGCTCTGGAACTGCAGGCTTGGAGTTTGGCCCTTGTTCTCTGGGCAGTTTGGGAGCCATGGAAGGTTCTGGAGCTTGGAGGAGGGGTTGGAGGGACGTCACCCAGTGGGCCCATGGGATTCTCTATTATTTACAAGCCACTCTGGGGACTTCTGTTCCCTTGACTAGGAGAAATTCACCCCAGAAGAAGGGTGGAGTGACGCTTCACCAACATGAGGGACACGAGGCCCCTCATGGGTGCTGGGCGCATAGTAGGCGAACAGTCTCCGAGGCTGCCTCTGCGGACTCAGCACCCGGCTCTGCCCCTGGATGTGAGGACCGGGGCACTCTTGGTGACTGGACAGCTCCTCACGTGACAGACCTGGGGATGAGGCCCAGGCTGGCCCGTGGCGGAGCCTCCCAGCCCGGGCGGGACAGAGCGCAGTAGGCCTGAGAAAATAATTTGTTATGTGGAAGAAGCCAGCTCAGTTTCGGAAGAAGGACATTTTCAAAACTGGCCAAACTAGTTGCAGGTAACGAGTTCATCGAAGCCGGTGGCTGTCCCGTCAGTTTTTACCAGAAGCTGTGCCCTCCCTCCCTGTCTCCTTGTCCTCCGAGGCCTGGCTGCCAGGCCCAGTGGAGCCCGTGGGCAGCAACCGGGCAGTGGTCTGGTCAGACGTGGGCCTTCCCCAGCGGGAGACCTGGCCTCGCCCTCCCCGCTCACTCCACCTCCCCATCTCCGGCCCCCCAGCCCTCGACACAGGGCCACCAGCCGGCATCCTCCCAAGAGGGTGGTCTCCAGTGAGCCGGTTAAGCTGCTTCCCTTCTGTCTCTGGCAAGCCAGTGGCTTCTCTCTGGGCCTCAGTTTCCCTCTGTGGGAGGAAACAGCTCTTCTCAGAATCTAGCTGGACAGGATCCTGTGATTCCCCACCCTGGCCCATCATGCACCAGTGTCGCCTTGGCTCAGTCCACCGATGGGCTCAGGAGGCAGCCCCAGGGTGAAGGGCAGAGCCCCAGGGGACAGGGGCCTCAGAGCCGGCAAGATGGAAATCACCTCTCGGCCTTGGGGGCTAAACTCAGCATCTGAGGAGCGAGAGTGCGGGGTGAGGCCAGAAAGATGGCCGGGGTCCTCTGCGGCCCCAGCGGCTTCTCCCCTGTGTCCTTCAGAGGGATCCCCCTCCGGCGCTTGATCCTCCCGGGCCCAAGCAGGGAGAGGGGCTCCTGACCTCAGTGCAGCCCAGATCACATCTCTCTGCCCCCAAAAAACCTCTGGCCTTCCAGCTGACCGGCCTGACCTCAACCCCCTCATCCCCCCAAATCCTTTCCCCTTCTGTCTGCTAGGCTGACTCCTACTCACCTTCCAAGAAGAAGCTCCAGAGCCCCTCCTCCAGGAAGCTCTCCTGCCTTCCTCCTTGCCAAAGCCTCTGATGAGGGAGACCTAGGGGCCATGGGACCCCTGTCTCGGGGTCAGGGAGGCTTCCTGGAGGAGGTGATGATGGTTTAAGTGAAGAGAGGCAGGAAGGAGCTGAAGGAGGAAAGCCAGGCGGGCCTGTCAGAGGTCCCTGCCACTCCGAGTTTACTCTGGGTTTACTGGATTATACCCTGGTTCCCCCTTCTGGGCAAGGGAGCCTTTGGGGACTGGGCTGGGCTGAGTCCCCTCCAAGGGCCTGGTGCCTACGGGAGGTGCCAGATCGTGCTGGCAGCATGGGTGAATGAAGGAGGAGGAGAGAGTAAGTCAGACGGTCTGGGGGGCCAAGGCCAGTGGGCTGTGTCCTCTGGGAGGGGCCCGTGGGGCGCAGGGGTATATCAGGTCGACCTGGGCCAGTGGGCGTGACAAGGCCTCCCAGGTTTCTACGGTAGTGGCAGGGTAGTGGAGCAGTGGGGAAAGGAGTTCTGGAGCCCGCAGTGGTTCTGACCCTGGCTGCAGCCTTCCTCCGTCTAGGGCTTTGCTGGCTCAGCTCTCCTGTGCCCTGCAGGATCAGGGGGAGCCGCCGCCAGGCAGGCATGCTCGAAAGGCTGTCTGATGACGTCACAGGGACTCGCACACAGGGGCGGGATCCCCGGGCTCCCTGGGCTCCCCGGGCTCCCTGGGCTCCCCGGGCTCCCCGGGGCTCCCCACAGGGCTGTCGTGGAGGGTGGGGGGAATCCTGAGACCCTTCATGCCAGTTCTGGGGCAATGCCAGGAGCAAGTCCGGGCGGCCAGGTGCTGTGCTCTGCCCGGACACCGGCTCCAAAGCCCTCAGTACTGGGTGCTGCCCTGGGGCAGGGCGGGGGGCCCCACGGGAGGAGGGGATCCCAAAGGGGAGGGACGCAGACCTCAGGCCCGGCGAAGGGGCGAGAAGGTACCCTGGGCAGGGAGGTCAGAGAAGGGGAACGAATGACTTACTGTCTGAACAAGGTTGCTTTTGGAGAGCGAAAGGGGGGAGGTACTGAAAATCATTTAAATTGCCCGTTGCTTGAATGTTTAATCATGGACCAATGCATCAGTTTTATCATAGGGGTGGGTCTCCCAAGTGGTTCTGTTCAAAACCTTTTTTATTTTTATTTACTTTTTATTTTTTTTAAATAAAATGCTTTTATTTATTTACTTATTATTTATAATTATAAATATTTATATTTATACATTATATCATATATTTGTATATCATATATTTATATAAATACATCTATAGAAATAGAATGCAATTATTTATAATTATATTATTTATAAATTATATATTATTTGTTTATTTTTTAAATATTTATTTGCGGGGGAGGGGGCAGAGGGAGAGGCAGAATCTCCAGCAGACGCCCCACTGAGCGCTGAGCCTGATGCGGGGCTCCAGCCTGCGACGCCGAGGTCAGGACCTGGGCCCAAATCATGAGTTGAGCTGAGCCACCCGGGTGCCCCTCGATTCAAGGCCTTTCTAAAAACAATACAACTATTTCTCACATAGTTGAAATAAATCGCATTAGTGCACAGGAAGGCACATTGAAAAAGCAAGGCTGTCCCGTGTGCTGATTACCAGGACATGAAAACATAATGTCTGTAGAATGCGGACCCTCAATCACACCACGTCTTTGAGCCCCATCTGTCCCTTCGTCCCTGTGTTTCTCTGCCCAGTGTGTGTGTGTGTGTGTGTTTAGTAAGATCTAATTATTTTTAGCAGCATGGGCTGAAGGTGCCCACACGTTCACCTTCAGCCCGTGCTTCTCGTGGGTGATGGCATTTTAGTCGGGAGGGTCCTCTCCCCACAGCCCGGGGTGCCCGCTGAGCCCAGAGCCAACCCTGTCTACGGAGGGAGATCTCGGTTCTAATATTTTACAGTGAATGTGGAAACACCTCAGTTCTCCCAGCCACTGTCTTTTGGCCTCTGTCTGGGGCGCAAATATTCCACAATCAAAGACAAATGGTAAAAGCCAAATCTCATCCCAACAAGTTATCTCTGTTTATGATTCTTCTGAACGAGTCTTCAAATGTACGTGTTGGAAAACCGTGGGCCTTCTCAATTCCATCCCGTTTCGGTCCGGAACATAAATCTACCGGGTCAGTAAGCGGACGGCCCCCCCCCCCCCCCCAGGTGCTTCCCCAGCCGAGCGGGTCCCGCGGCCACCATCCGTCTCGAGAATCTCTCACCAGCTGGCGGGCCGGCTCTCGCTCCTCCTCGCTCGCTCACTCGTTTGCTCGCTCGCTCGCTTCTGTAGGGATGAATGTTAATGCCTTCTGGTTTGCAAGCTGCATTTCCAATCCTCGCGGTCCCGGAAAGATTTCCAACACTGAAGCTGCTGAGCGCTCCTTTTGCTGGAATAGGCACTGAAAGATTTCTAGCTGATTTAATGAATTGCGAGGGAAAGTTAGAGAAGCCCTTTCACAAACACTGGACTGCGAACACCCAAGGCCTCCTGGGATGATTCGGCAGCTGTGCTCCCAAGCCCAGGGCCAGGGGCACAGCGGGCAGCACGTGTTCCGCCGGCCCCCGGGGTCGTTTTTGTGTGCAATGCTGCGTCACCCCAGAAACGTGGCCATTCGGCCGTGACCCTGGGCTGGTGGTCAAGGCTGATCAGCACAGCCCCTGACATGTGGCTTTGCAGTTAGGGAATCTGCGTGTGTCACACGACCGGGCACATCCTCACTCCGTGGGTCTGTAATAGGAACATCGCTTTCACCGCCAGCGTCTTCTGGGGTCATCCCTGCGGGGAGAAAGGATTCTGTCTTCACACTGCGCTTGTAGCTGAACTCACGGGAGCATTCACCGCCGCGCCCCCCGAGTCCTCCTGAAACCTTTCCTGGAATCGCGTGAAAGTGGGAGGAACGTCTGTGCTCAGATTTGTGTGCTGGTGACTTGTTGGTCATGTCCTGGAAGCGGGGACGGTCAGCCCCCCACGTGTCCCCCGTCGGCGGGACTGCGGCCCCTAGCCCGGGACTCTTCCCCAGCTGGCCCGGCTTCTGCTGCTGAGGGTCCTGGATGGGCTGCCCGGGCCCCAGGGACCGGAGACTGAGAGGGGACCCCGGCAGGTCCTCAGGCTTCGGTGGCTGAGAGCCTCCCCCAGTCCTTGGACCTGAAGAGGTGGGGAAGCTGAGGCTCTGAGCCAGCGGGTGGCAGGGAGCAAGGGGGAGGGGGGCTGAGCCCGGGGTCTGGCCGGACTTGCCGGGTGGGGTGAGACCAAGGAGGTGACCAAAAGAGCTCCTGTGGGGAAGGGCCCAGCAGGGCCGTGACAGGCGGTGGTGGCTCCTCAGGGTGTCCCAGCACCAAAGCCACTTCTCCCACAGCCCGACAAGCCCCCGGCACGGCTCCACACCCAGGCCGTGCTCCATGCGGAACTTCCGGCACCTCTGTAACCCCGAGAGCTTGTGTGCCCAGCTTTCATGCCTTCTGAGGTTCCAGGGAACACAGTGTGGGAATCAGTGGGCGATTCCCGCATTAAACACTTTGGCAGCGAGCACTGGTGGGGCCAAGGGACGAATGGACACAGCCCGGCCCCCGGGGGCAGCTGCCATGGGGTACTGCCGGTCCCCCGCTCAACCTCTGGCCGGTGCCTTCCCTCTGCCTCAGTTTCTCTCCTTGTACAACGAGGTGACTGGCTGGTAGGCTGCCCCTCTCCTGCCGTGGCAGCCGGTTCCCTGGAGCCTGGGACACACTGGCAGAAAGGGGCGGGCAAGGCTCCTGACAGGGTCCTGCTCAGGTCTGCTGGCCGGGCGCTGCCCACGCCACCGCCAGCTCCCTGCCAGGCCCGCCCCTCCCCCAGCAGAGCCCACGGCCAGCTCACTGCAGCCCTCAAACCACGGCTGTCAGGCCAGGCCCCAATGGGGGGCCCATGAGCGGGCAGGGGAACTGGGCCCCGTGCTACTGGAGAGGCTCCCCCTGTACCAAGCAGCTCCAGGGCGCTGCCGCCTGGAGCCCGGGAGCCAGCCGGGGCTTTCCTGGGTTTTTTGTGTGGCTGAGGGGATCTCTAGGGGGTTCAGCCTTCCCTACTCCGGCCTTCAGTCTGTCCATCCGGAAATAGGAGCCTCCAAGGGCTATCTGGACAGCCCCAGGGAGGGGACGGCCATACCCGGCGGGCAGTGACTCGTCCCGGGCTATCAGGAGGCAGAGGGGTCCGTGCCCACCTTATAAAAGGGGAAACTTCAGTCAAAGGAGCAAGGGAGGGGCCTGGAGGCGCTCGTTGTCACAGGGTCCCCTGCTGGAAGAGTCCCTTACTCCTCGACATCCCTCAGCTGCATGCTGGGTGCTGGCGTTCCAGGCACTGGGGACCCAGCAGGAGCAAGAAAGACCGGGGAGCAGGTGCCTCCCAGGATGGCTGGTCCAGCTCGAGACAGGAATGGAGTCAGGGAAGGGCAGGTGAGGTAGGAGCGAGGCCTGTCCGTCCCAGTTCAAGGGGACCCGTTCGAGGGCTGTGAGCTTTGCCTACTAGCAGGGGCTGAGGGCGGCAAGGGGCCCCCAAGAGAGGAAAAGCGGTGGCTGAGACCAGGGGGTGGAGTGGGAAGGTGGGTTCTAGATACTAGACATAGTATCTAGATACTAGACTAGACAGCCTACAGGATTTACTGATGGATGGAGCGTGGGGTCACAGAGGAAAAGGAGGCAAGAGAGGTTGAAGGTTTTGGTCTGAGCCTTTGGAAGGAAGGAGGACTTTCTTCCTGAGACAGGGAGGACTGGGGTCAGAGCAGGAGAGGATGGTGGGTTCAGGGACAAGGTGCTCGAAGGAGAAAAGGGAGTGGTCTTGGGCTGGCAGTTGGTCTTAGATCTGATGGGATCGTGGTGGAGGGAGTGTAGGATCTAACCCTCTGGGGCCTAGTGGGCGTCTCCCTTTCTCCCTACAGCAGCCTGATTACTGCACGCGTCCCAACACGTCTGCTCTGCTCCCACGCACACAAGCCCGGCACTCTCATGCTGTCTCCCGGGTGCAGAGAGCCCTGTGGGCGAGGGAGGATGAGGAAGCAAGGTTCGGAGCGGTGGTAATGTGCCCCAGGCCTCAGAGCCAGCGCTGGAATTTGGACAGGGGGTGTCAGAGGCCAAAGCCTCTGTTTTTCCAGGGCTCACGCCTGCCTTGGGGCCTGTGGGAATTTTCTCTCTGGGGCGGGGGCGCTGAGTCCAGCTGATGGAGGTGAAAGGGCCACATGCTTTTTGTGGTTGAATTATCCAAACACTGAATCGCTCCATCCGCCCGGGTGGCTGTGAACGTCCCGGCTTTGTGCAGCCCTGAGAACAGCGGTGGCCGGCAGGGCCAAACAAAGGCGGGCGCTGACACGGACTTTTCCATGGTCCGGCAGAGAAAGAAAGGCCTGATGGACAAAGCCCGGCAGAGCCGGTGGGGCGGGGCGGGGGCTCAGGCGTTAGTCACGGTGGGGCTGGCGGGAGGGGCGGGGGCGAGGGGCCCCCACCCCTGCTCCCTGCCAACCGGCCAGAGTAGTCAGGGTGGGAACAGAATGGCAGGCGCTGACTTGCTGATGGCCGTCTCTGTCCTGGGGGGCAGCTCTCAGGGCTGCAAGCACCCCTGCGCCCCACACCTTCCTCGTAGGCCCCCATAGGAGGCCTCCAGGGCGCCAAGAGACGACCCAGGTTCCCACGGCCACAGGCACCCACCCTGCCTGGCCCCCAGGCCGGGTCCCGCATCCCGGACAGCGCCAAGCCTCGCGCGCAAGGCCTCCCCCGCCCAGCGGCCGGGGGCTCCTCAGAGGAGGCCCCACGACCGGCTCAAACCCACCTCTTAAAAATGGCGTGTGTGATGGGGGCCGAGCGATGGGCACGGTGAGGCTGGGGCCGAGAGTCCCTTGTCCTCGCCCCTCTGTTCCCGGGGACCAAGAATCACTCACAGGCCAAAGGCCAAGCCTTCGGGCTCAGCACAAGGACGGAGATGCAGGGAAGGGGAGGTGGAGGGAGGGCCCAGGGCAGGAGGGGACCCGCGGGGGGCAGGCAGAGCCGGTCCCTCTGCCACCCGACCGGGACACAGCGGGCTGCCTCTGTATGGCCCTTGGAAGGGGGCTCTGAAGGCCGGGAGGTTCTGCCTCAGGCCGCAGACCGTGAGTGGGGGAGGGGCAGGCATGGGCAGGAGGGAGGTGGGGCTGCTGGAGGTGAACTTACCTGGGCATCGGCGTGGGCGGGGGTGTCCCACAAGCATCGGGGTCCCAGGTGGGGGACGGTGGCCTTTTGACCGGGAAGGAGCCCACAGGGCTGATGGGCTCATTCCTGCCTTTTAGAGAATTGTCTCAAGGCTGCCTTGAGAATGAGCCGGAAGGGGGCCAGGCCCTCATCAGGGTGGGGGGCCCAGTGAGGGCGGCTGTGGGGGTTCAGGCCTGTTTAGTCCAGGTGAGGAAGGGTGGTGGCCACAGGGGGAGCCAGCTTTCCCCTGGGGAGCTGGAAGGAGGGTCAGGTCTGAGGCCACAAGTGGGCTGTCCTGGGGGTCCCGACGCCAGAGGACAAGGCCTGGAAATAAGGGCCGGAACCACCGGGCCTGGCCCAGCCTCTACACACACAACAATCTATCTTGCAATCTCAGAACTGCCAGGTGGGTGTTATCCCATCTGTGCCCGGGAAACAGAAGCTCAAGGGACGAGGAGTATCCGAGCCCGGCCTAGGACAGCGTGCGCTCTACCCACCATGCCCGGGGACTGCCTTGACTGCTCCCGGCCCATGGCTGACCCTGGGCCCCTGGGTCACTCCAAGGGAGCCGGTCGCTGTCCCCACAGGTGGGGCGGGCTCCCCCAACATAGAGCACATCTGGGGCCGTGCAGGGCCCACCCGGACACCCGTGCCAGGCCTGCTGAGAAGGCACCTGGGCCTTGGCCAGAGTCGGCGTCATCCTCCCTCAGGCAGAGCAGGGCCCCCAAGCCAGGAGGTGGAACCCCCAGCCTCGCCGCGGCCCGCACCGCCCTCTGAGGCCTGCCCCGGCTCCCATCTGGGTCCCATCAGCTGTGCCCTCGGCCAAGAGCGTGTGGCGTCCGTGGGAGTACGGAAAACAGCCGCAGGGGCCCGGCCTGCTGCCGACAGGCCTGGCTTTGCCCCAGCGGGGAGGGCGCGTTTCTGATGAGGAAGCAACTTGGCTGATCCGTCCCCCATCAGGTGGTGCCCGGGGAGGCTGCCCAGGCCCCCGCCCGGCCCTGGCCACCAGGCTCCGGCCACGATCTTCCGCCAGGATGTGACTAAAGGCCTGGCCAAGGCCTGTGGGCCGCCTGGAGGACAACAGCAGGGGCCCGGCGGGAATGAATGTGTGTGTGCACGAGCGTGTGTACGTGCCGGATGCTTGCCTGCGTGTGTGCGCGTGTGCGCATGCATGTGCGCGTGTGTGTCGGTGGCTCTGGGCTCAGGTCCCGGTGCTGGGAGGAGAAGGGGCCCAACCAGCTGCGTCCACGGTAGGACGGGCCCCCATGGAGCTCCAGGCCACCGGGACCCTGGCAAGCTGGCCTCGGACAGCGCCGGACTCAGGTCTCTGCCCTTGGGGTTCTCCCAGCCAACCCACCCCCGCGTCCACGCCTCCGTCTCCCCGGCTGTTGTGAGCAGCTGGAAATGAGGTCATTTACACACATTCCCTAGCACGGCCCTAGGCCTGTAGCAGGTGCTCCGTGAGTGAACTTGTCGTCGGAAGAGTCCAGAACCTTCCAGGGGCCTGGCCCAAGGTATCAGAGAGACCTTCTACACGGAGGCAGGGGGGAGCCTCAGCGTGCATCACGGCCTCCTTCCAGGCTCCAGATATCCCGTGGGATTCCACAAACATTGACCAAGTTCCTGCAACGCCCTGGGCCCTGGGCCTAGAGCTAAGAATCCTGAGGTGACCCGAGCATGCTCCCTGCCCTTGGGGAGCTCAGACCAGTGGGGGGGATAGACACTGCCCCCGAGGGATAGCTGTGGGACCCCAGTCTCAAAGCCTGACCAGCCCTCGGTCCTTGCTTCGCTGGAGTGGGGTGCAGTCAGGGAGGGCTTCATGGAAGAGGTACACATTTGAGCTAAATGTGCAGGATGAGAGTGGAAAGAGCGTGGCAGCGGCAGGACCGGCATGAGCCAGGGCCAGACAAGGGACCGCACTAGGTGTCCAGGTGTGGGATCCGAGGCAGCGCTGGGAGGGAGCAGGAATGACCGTGGAGGTGTGGGTAGGCCCGGCAATGCTGCTGAGGGGGGGCACAGACGACCTGAGGCCCGCGGGGGAGGTGGGCTCTGGAGTCCTCTGTACCTGCTCCCTCTCTCCCAGTCCCGGGCGCTCGACGGGGAGGGTCCGGCAGCAAACCCGGGGCCTGACGTGGGGCTGCCCTTGGCCCCCTCCCTGGGTCCCGTGGCCCGGTGTGCTGTGCACACTCGCTGGGGGCAGGCAGAAGGCGAGCCGCCCTGCACGGGGAGGCAGCCGGACCTGCGTGCCTCTCAGTGACCTGGGCCCTCTCTATCCCCTTCGAAGTAGGCGGGCAGCTGCTGTCCCCCCTCTGCCGCTGCAGCAGGCCCCCGGCGAAGCCTGGGAAGCCACCTGGGCATGACATTCGTGGACAATGAGGGCGGAGGGAGCATAAATCCCTGGAAAGCCCTCTGAGGTGTTTGGAGAGAATGAGCAAGGGTCTGGGAACGGTCAGTCCCCCCTGGGCCCCACTGGGCCTGGCCTTTGTTCCCTGGCCTCTGGGCATCTGGGAGCATCAGTCAGCACCACTGGGCAGGTCCTGTTCAGACCCGGGGCGGGGGACACCGTGGGGCGCCCCCAACCCTGGGCAGGACTCCCCGAGCACGGCCCCCAAGGTCAAGCTGGGCCCGGGAGCCAGGTGGTGGTCCTGGGAATGGAGAGGACCTCCTGGAGGATGAGCACGAGGAGGGGGCCAGGGGGCTGGGGAGTTTGGGGAGCGGGGCTGTGGCTATGGGTGCCCCTCCCTCTGTCCTCAGCTGTGGCCCCAGGTCCTGAAGTCTCCCTCTCCGGGGACCGGGGGTCCTAATCCTCCCCTCACAGAGGGGAGCTCCAGAGAACTTGTTCTGAGCTGTGCGCCCCAAGCAGGATTTCCTCCGCTGCTCGGGGGGGCCGGGGGGAGGGTTGGAGGTGGTCCGGTTTGGGGAGTCCACCTGATGGGCTGCTGGTCTCCCGGGGGCTCCCTTGTCCCCCCACCCCCAGTGGGCACCCACAGGACGCCCTGAGCAGATGTGTCAGGATAGGATCGCGGGTCCAGGAAGGCGGGGGGGGTTGCTTGGAGCCCACTTGAATGGAGCCCAGGACTGGGACAGGAGGGAGGGAACCAAGGCAGAGGGCACCAGGGAGAGGGGAGCGATATCGGAGGGGAGGTTTCCATGTGACGCGGCTGGAGCTGGGCCAGGACCGAAGGTCATGTCCTGACGCCCGAGCAAGGCTCTTGGCACTAAAATGCCTTTCCGGAGGTTGCTAACCACCCTCTGCCTCCTCACAGCCAGGCCACTCTCTCCGGAGTGTCGATGACAGCGGCAGGGACAGCCACCCCCAGTGGCCTCTCAGGGACGGCCCCGTGCCTGGGAATCAGCCCGGGCCTCTCCCCCTGGCTCCGGGCAGCGTCCGCCCTGCCCTCGCTGTCATTCCCACTGATGAGCAGCGGCTCACCGCCCATCGCGCTGGCTTGGACCAGACTCCACCATCGCCCCGTCGGAGAGCAAACAAAGCGAGGACATCGAGGTCCCATGGCTTGCCCAGGGCCTTCTGGGTGAGGGGCAACCTGACCCAGGAGCCATGGCCTTGACCTTCACAGCGTGTGATGAGGGTAGGAGCGTGCTTGTAAGCTGCTAGGATCGAGAGATGTTTTTGCTTTTCCTAAAATACATCCTGCTCCCTCCAACACCTGCCATAGCTCCCCACGGCCCGCAGAACGCAGCTGGTGTGAGTGTCTGCGTCCTCACACTGGGCTTGTAGCACAGGGGCCTTCCACCGTGTCCCCCCCAGGACCCCAAGCTCTCTCTGACGCCTCTTTGAGTCCTATAGCATCCCTGGGGTCCCTCGTCTGCGCCTTGAATGGTGCGGGCCACCGGGCATCACTCCTCCGTGCTCTTCGCCTGCATCCAGCATCTGTCTCCGGCGACCCGGCTGTGGCCAGCGGCCTGGCACCGCCCCCACAGCTGTGCTTAGGGGCCCCCGCTGGGCCCTGCTCTGAAGAGGTGCGGGCTGGACCCGGGGCCGGGCTGGACCCGGGGCCAGACAGGCCCTCGCGTCGGGAAGTCCCTCCCGACAGCTGCAGACGCTGTCAAACCCAAGGGTGCAGAGGGCCCGGTTAGCGGTTGTGATGCCGCGCTCCCCGTCGGCCTCCGGTGACGCCTCCAAGCTTGGAATTATGGTTCCCAAATATGTACTTACTTGGGTTTGCTGTTGAAAAGGTTAGGATTTAAGTATCACTGGATAACACACGTGCCCAGCTACATGCGAAATTACAGAGCCGCCCGCCCCAGGCTCGGGGGTGTGCCCGCGGCCTGCCGAGGAAGCCTGCCGCTGTCGGCCGAGGTGCCCGGCGAGGGTTCTGACAGGGCCCTGCACATGGGGCGTCCCAGGGGGGGCAGCCCGAGGACAGGAGGCGGCCCCTGCCGGGCTGGACTCACCGATTCCGACAGCGGCTTGTGCCCGGGGCCCGACACCCCACCCCGGCGGGGGGGGGCCTGGCCAGGCAGGTGCTCCCAGCTCTCTCGGGCGTCCGGCCTCCGACATTTGCAGGTACTGGGACCCGGGGCCAGTTCCTTGCCTTCTCCGTGCCCGGTGGATCACCCGTAAACTAGGGATGGGGCCGTTGCAAGCAGATAGAACGTGTGCCCGGACTGTCCCCAGGGCTCAGGTGTGGGAGAGGACACCCAGGAGCTCGGGGTGAGAAGGGCCCGGAGCGGGGCTCCTCTCGATCGGTGCTGTGCCCCCCGACCCCGGGTAGGGGGCACAATTCACGGGGGCTCAGCCTAGTGCCCCCAAACACTGGTCAGATGGGCACTGGGGACGACGCCCAACCCCCAGGCCAGAGCTGGGGCCCCCGACCCGCCGTAGACGCTCCCTGGGCTGCCCTGGGCTCCCCACTTAACAAAGGGACGTAAATAAGGTACGTCGTGTGCGGCAAGCTGTCCCAGCACAGAGACACACACAGGGGGAGGGGTCACCCCAGGACTGGTGCTTGGGGGCTCCCCTATGTCCTCAGCAACCAGAGCAGCGTGGGGCCCTCCCAGGGTCAGGAGTGTGGCCTGTGCTAGGAGGGGCACTTGATGGCTCCCGGGTCGCGAGTCTCCTAACGTTCAGAAGCCCCTCTGGCGGCAGCAGGACCAGGAGGCCGTGGGAGGGGGAGCGTGGGGGGAGAGGGGACCCCAGGCACTCAGCGTCTGCAGGTTGGACCCTCGGCTTGTCATGGTCATGAGTCAGTGTGCGGGTACCGTCCACGCGGGTCACCCCCCCATAAGGCGTAACAACTCCAGGGAGGTCTGGCGGTGGGCCGCGGGGGGAGGGGGTGGGGGACGGGCCCGCTGAGCCCAGCAGCTGGGAGGTCCGTGCCCCCCACCCCAGGGGAGGTGCCCGTGCAGGGCTGGGCACAGGGACATAGAAGAGACAGAGCGAGGTGAGGGGCGGCCCACAGGTAGGGCTGCGGGAGCAGGTGGGGGGTTCTGTGTTCAAATCTCGGCCCAGACCCCATGGGGCTGTGTGAACTGGGAGGCCAGTGGCCCAGCCCCCTGAGCCTCCATTTCCTCGGGTGCAGGAGGAATGAGCGCAGAAGCTCGGTGGGCTTTCTGCGGGCCCTCTGGGGCCCGGCCACGGAGAGGTCGCTGAGAGTGCCCGGAGGTCAAGTTTAAGCAGAGGCCTCCCTTGCTTCGCTGGCCCAACCCCAAACAAAACGCAGCCCCAGCCCCCACAGGGCCTTTGTGTCTGCGGGAACCGTCCAGCCCCCGGGACATCTGTGGCCGCCCCAGCAGGGGACGTGGAGAGAACAATCGGACCGGGTTCGGTGGCCTCTGCATTCAGCGGGTTCCCTGGGACAGCGCCGCTTCCTTCGGGCCCCACCCCCTGGGACCCTGGGCTGCCTCCAGCCCTCTGTCCCCGGGGTGGTCCCCGGCCCTCCCCATCCCAGCACCTGCCACTGCCCCTGAAGGATGCCCAGGGGCCTGTGGGTATTGTCCCGGAGCCACCTGTCCCTTCCCGGCAGGCCTACGGGGTCAGGACAGCTCCGCTCATTCACAGGAGCCTGAAAGGCAGCCCTTCCAGGCAACCGCCCTCCTCCCCTCCTCCCCCTCCTCCTCCCTCTCCTCCTCCTCCCCCTCCCTCTCCTCCTCCCCCTCTCCTCCCCTTCCTCCCCCTCCTCCTCCTTCTCCTCCCTCCTCCTCCCCCTCCTCCTCCTTCCCCTCCTCCTCCTTCTCCTCCCTCCTCCTCCCCCTCCTCCTCTGCCCACAGCGGCAGAACTGCACGGGGGGAGGGGCCGGGCAGAGTCAAACAGTATTTTTTCTGTTCTCTCCTGCACAGATGGAATTCAATTAGGAAAGAAGAAACCCAAGCCCAGCCAAATACTGGTTTTAAAAAAAAAAATCTTGCAGGAGAGAAACATCTTCCCACATCCTTAGCAAATCAATGAGATCCACGGCTCCTGTCCAGTTTCCTCCCCAGACGCATCGGACGCAGCCAGAATGTTCTCCCCGACACCCAAAGGGGGAGGGGGATCTGATGAATACAAGTGGAGCGCACTCCGGCCCTGACCCCGGCTCCTGCCCCACACACCGGGATGCGAAGGCGCGGCTGTCCCGGAGAGCAGGGGCGGCCAGCACACCGGGCCCACTCTGCCGCCCCTGCACCAGGCCCTGTGGGGTCGAGGCTCGTCCCTGGGCTCTGAGGGAAGAAAGCTTCTCCCCGAGGTCCAGCCACCCCCTTGGCTCTCCCTCTGGACCCGGCCGCTGCCCTGGGCTCCCAGAAGCAGCCTGGGGCCTGGACGCAGGGAGTCGCGGCCGGAGGCTGGGTCCGTGCGCCCGCCTCCCACGGCTATGGCTTCTGTCACCGGGTCCCCTCCAGGCTGTTGCCAACTCCAGAAGCTCCCAAGCAGTCTCCACAGCGGCTGGTCGTGCCGCACCGGTCCCCTGCTTCACAGGGAGCAGCCCCCTCCCGGCCCGGGCAAGGACCCAGAGCCCCCCCAGAGCTGTCCTGCTGGCCCAGCCCCACCCTCGCCTGGAAGAGGACTGAAGGCTCACTGAAATGTCCTGTCTGATCTCTAGATGCTCCACTGGCTCCGGAGACAGACTCTGCCCTTAGAGCCAAGTCTTTCCAGAGTATCAATATGAGACCAGAGGAGAAACGCAGCAGGCCTGCGACAGAAGCAGCTCAGCGCCCTCGGGTCCCGGGGGGCGGGGGGCGGTGAGGGGGGCAAGGAGGCCATCGGCGGCCTGAGTCGTGGGAAGACCACAGAGTCAGTCCGGGCGTCCGGGCTCCGCTCACGCCGGCTCCCCAGGCCCTGCCTGCGGCTCATTGCGATCCAGGCGTTACTCCGTCTGGGAAACGGGTGGGCTGCGCCCAAGACCCCGAGCATTTGAGGGACGAGAAGGGGCTGGGGAGACAGCCCCTTTCTGACCTGTTGATGGCAGAGGGATGGTCCACCTGCCCGTCTCCCCGGCCTGACCCCAGCTCCTCGCTGTGTCTCTTCCAGAAGTCTTGGGGCCTGTGTTGCCCCAAACCTCTGGCATCCCGACCTTCCCCAGACTGAGTTCCCGAGGCAGCCGTCCTCCCTCGGCGGCTCATGGGCCCCCAGCCCCAGCCCGGAACCCGCAGGGAAGGGGCTCCTGTCCTACAGCAGCCTTGGTTCCTCGGCTGGGTGCCGAGCCTCTGCAGGAAGGAGCTTGGGCCTCGCCTGCGGGTGCCTCGGCCGTGCCACCGTGGATGCACGTGCCACACACCCATGTTGACGTGGAGCCTCCTGGGAAGAGCATCGGGCAGGACAGCCGGCTGGGGGCCTGGACACCGAGCGGAGCCGCCTTCTGCAGCGTGCCACCAGCCCATTCTGCCAGTGAGAACGGGCCAAGGTCACGCAGAGGGAAGGCGCGGCAAGTGCGGTGGATCACAGGGGAGCCCCGGCCGGGGCTCGGGTCCCTCCGCGTCTGAACCAGCCGGAGCCATTTCCAGTCTTCAGAGGGCAACTTGTCTCCCAGATTGCCGAAGCACTAATTAGTGCTAATTAGAATCCGATCGACTCGCCAAGGCACTTTGTCCTGCTGGGGCAGGCGGGATCCCAGAAGCACGTCTGATCTCGAAGGGAGTGGAGGCTTTTATGCAAAAAGGCCCCATGGGCAGCTTGGGGGGCAGGGTGTCTTTGTACCTCGCTGCCGGCGTTGAGGGCACCCCTGTTAGAAGCGATTCCGCCCGACACATTCCAAGGGGCGAGAAGACGAACGCACGCCTTTGAGAGATGGGTGAGAGATGGGTGAGTGGCAAGGCCGGCCAAGTGTCATCTTCGGCGTCTTGTGCAAAGGCACCAACGAGGCTTCCCAGGCCAGGACGAGGAGCCGTTCTCCTCGTCCCACGGGAACGGTCTCCGGCTGGAAGGGGAAAGCGGGCACCCTGACCTTCCCCTTCTCCTTCCGCCTGGGCCCCCGCGAGGCCTGGGCCGGGAACCGGAGCTGCAGAGAGAGGGGACCCGAAGCCTGGCCTCCGGCAGAGGGCAAACAGCTAGGTGAGGGCTTCGGCTTAAAATTCCTTCCGGCCCCTGTAACGAGTGATAGAGTCCCTGGTGGGCTAGGAAGGGCTGGAGACGAACGAGGGAAGGGGCTCCCACACGTGTCCGGAGCCCTGAGCCGCATGCGATCCCTGGGGGCGAGCAGAGGGGAGCCCCAAGTCACGCTGAGGACGGGCCGGGATCGGCGCCGGCTCTCAGCCTCCATCACGGAGGCCGGCTCTCTTTAGGGTCTTGGAGCGCAGGGCCCCCCTGTTCATGGGGTCTGCGGGTGTGCGGATTGGCAGAAGCGTAGGTCCGGAGATGCTTCTCTAGAACATGCTTTAGCCCCTCTCCCTGGACCCACGTGCTCCGTGTGTGCACGTGAGGACGGGGCGCTGGGGTCCCATGGTGCCGCCCTCGCCCGTCACAGGCGGACCCTTCCGAGGTCAGAAAGGATTCCACCTGGCAAATCGCTTACGGAGGCCAATTTGTAGCAGGAGGAGAGCAAAGGTCGGAGCCTCTGGGTTTCCGATGAGCCCCAGGACGCGGTTCAGATTCTGGGTCAGCCCTCTGTTCTCCAGCACCTCTGTGGTGGGGCGGGGGCCTCACTTCTGGAACATTCCTTTTTGCCCTTTTCCCAAAGCAGCTTTATTGAGGTTTAATTCTCAATTCATGGCACACGTTTAAAGGGTACTGTCTGATTAGTTCTGACATATACATGCATCTGCCAAAATCAAGATAATGAACGAGTTCGTGATCCCCCAAAGTGTCCCTTTGCAATCAATTCCTCCCTCCTGCCCTTCCTTGCCCTACCTCTTCCCAGACATCCACTGATCTGCTTTCTGCCACGATAAATTAGTAGTTTGTATTTCCTAGAATTTTAGATAAGTGGACTCATCCAGTATGTTCTCTGCCGCGGTGCTTACCCTCAGTAGAATGATTCTGAGATTCGCCTATGTTGTAGGGCGTTATTGATAGCGCATTCTTTTTTTTTTTTTTTTGGCTCAATGTACAGATCCTGCAGCTTGGTTTTCTTTTTAAATTTTTAAAAATTTTTTAAAATTTGTATTCTCTTGCCGATAGACTTTGAGGTTGTGTCCAATTTGGGGTTACAAATAAAGCTGCTATGAATATTCATATTTAAAGCTCTGTACGGACATATGTTTTCAGGGTATGTTTAACTTTTTAAGAAATTGCCAAAGTGTTTTCCAAAAGTGCTTGTGACATTTCATAGCCATTCCACCAGCCGTGGGTGGGTTTTTCCACATCCTTGACAATATTTGGTATTGTCAACTTTTCTCATTTCGGTCATTCAGTTGGATGTAGAGGGCATCTTGCTGGGGTTTTACTACGCATGTCCCCATACATTGAGCATCTTTCCATGTGCTTATCTGTTCTTCATATATCTTCCCTGGCAAATGTTGTTCAAATCTTTTGTGCATTAAAAAAAAAAGTGGGTTGTTTGTTTTCTTACGTTGGATTTTGAGAATTCTTTGGCTACAAGTCCCTTATCAGATAAGTGCTTGAAATTATTTTCTCCCAATTGTGGCTTTTCTTTTTGTTCTCCCCCTTTATCTTCACACCAGTACGACAGTCTGTTGATTTATAGTAGCTTTATAATTAGTCTTAAAATTATTTCATGTGCATTTCCCACTTTTGTTGTTTTTAAGGTTGTTCTGGTTTGTCTCGTTTCTATATACTTCCACGTGAGTGCGAGAGTCCTTTTCAGTCTCTACAAGAAGCATGCTATGGTCTGAGTGGCATGGCGTTGAATCCATGCCTCGATTTTGGAGGAAAGTCTAACCCACGAACACAGCCCACCTCTCCATTTATGGAGATCTGTAATTTCTTTTGGCAGTATTTTGTAATTTTCAGGGTAATAGGTCTTTGGTCAGATTTACCCTTAAGTGTTCCATACTTTTTTGACACTATTATAAAACGAATCTTTTCATAAAAATTTTATTTATTTGACAGAGAGAGCACAAGCAGGGGGAGCAGCAGAGGTAGAGGGAGACACGGGGCTCGATCCCAGGACCCTGGGATCCTGACCTGAGCCAGAGGCAGGCACTTAACGGACGAAGCCCCCAGGGCCCCTACACAATTAATTTTAAAGTCTTAATTTCTGATTATGTGTTGCTATAATTTATGGATACCGATCTTGTTCCTACAAACTTGTTAGACTCTTTATTGTAGATTCATTGGATTTTCCACATAGAAGACCATGTCACCTCTGAATATAGATAGCTCTACTCTTCCTTTCCAGTCTAGGTATCTTTTTAAAATTTTTCCTGCCTGATTTTTCCCTGGCAACAACGTCCAGTTCAGTGCTGTATAAAAGTGACAAGAGTAGACATCCTGTCTTGTTTCTGATCTTAGGGGAAGAAAATTCAGGCTTCCATCATTAATACGATGTTAGTTACAGGTGTTTTGTAGATGCCTTTTCTCAGATGGAGAAAGTTCCCTTCAATTTCCAGTTTACTGAGTTTTTAACCAGGAATGGATGTAGATTTTGTCCAATGTCCAGTGTGTTTTCTGTGTCTATTGAGGTGATCATATGGTTTTTTTTTCCAAGTTTGTTAATATGGTGAATTATATTGATTAATTTTCTAATATTAAACCGATCTTACAATCCTTGGTATGCTGTGTTTTCCATTTTATATATTGTTAATTGGGAAATACATCCCTTCTTTACTATTCTGGGAGTTTGTGTAGAATGCCATAAATGTTTCATAGAATTCACAAGTGAAGGCATCTGGACTTGCAGCTTTCCTTGTGCAATGTCAATTTCTTTAATAGATATAGGGATATTCAGGCTATCTATTTCTTTTTGAGTGAGCTTTGGAAACTCATGTCTTTACAAGAATTTGACTATTTCAACTAATTTGTCAAATTTATATGCATAACATTGTTCATAATGTTCTCCTACTATCCTCGTACTATCTGTAGAGGTTGCAGTGATGCCACATTTCTCATTTCCAATTTTAGTAATTAGTATCTTCTCTCTCTCTCTCTCTTAGTCCTGATTAGTCTGCTTGGAGTTTTATCAGTTTTATTGATCTTCCTGTAGAGACAGCTTTTGGTTTCATTTTCCCCTTTATTATTTATCTCTTTTCTATTTCACTGATTTTCACTTTGCTCTTCATTATTTCCTTTCTTTGCTTGCTTTGGGTTGAATTTGCTCTTTTTCTATTTTCTTAAGGTGGAACTGAGGTCACTGATTTAAGAGTTGTCTTCTTTTCTAATAGAGGCATTTAGTATATGTAAGACAAAGCTAATCTCTGCTTTAGCATCATCTCACAAATTCTGATATGTTGTGTTTTCATTTTCATTCAATTTAAAATACTTTCTAATTTTACTTCTGATTTCTTCTTTGGTTCATGGGAGTGTAATATAATTTGTTTAGTTTCCAAATATTTGAGGATTGCCCAAATATCTTTATTTTATTTTATTTTATTATTTTTTAAAAAGATTTTATTTACTTATTTGTCAGAGAGAGAGAGTGACAGGCAGAGGGAGAACCAAGCTCCCCACTGAGCAAGGAGTCTGATGCAGGGAGCCCGATGTGGGACTCAATCTCAGAACCCTGGGATCATGACCTGAGCGGAAAGCAGACACTTTTTAGACTAAGCCACCTGGGCGCCCCTGGACTGTACCATTTCTTGTAGTGCAGGTGTGCTGCTGCTGAATTTTCTTCCTGTTTTTGTGTGTTTGGAAATGTCATTTATTATTCACTTTCCCTTTTCAAAAATATTTCACTGTTGCATAGATTTGCTGGAATTATATTTTAAAAGATATTCTTCTTTTAAAGATAAGCATAGATGACCGTTTATCTTGCAGTACTTTAAAAAATGTGGTTGCTTTACTTTCATTGTTTCCAACAAGAAATCTGCTGTCATTCTTATTTTCTTCCTTTACGTAATGTCTTTTTCCATGGCTACTTTTCAGATGTCCTCTTTTGCACTGTTTTTGAGCCATTTGATTATGATGTGCCTTCATGTAATTTTCTTCATGCTTCTTGTGGTTGGAGTTTGTTGAGCTCTTGGAACTGTGGGTTTTAGCTTTCATCATTTTGGAAGAATCTGATCATTATTTCTTCAAATATTTTTTTCTGTTCCCTGTCTCTTCACCTTCAGGGACTCCAATTACACATGTATTAGGCTGAAGGAAGCTGGCCCACAACTCACTGATGTTCTTTTCTTTGGAGCGGGATTCTTTCTCCTCTGTGTGCTTCATTGTGGATACGTTCTATCACTGTGTCTTCAAGTTCACTAATCTTTTCTTTTGTAATGCTAATTTCCTGTGATTCTGTCCACTATATTTTTCATCTTGTACAGTGTAGTTTTCAATGCAGTTTGGTTTGGGTCTTGTTTACCCTCCATATCTCTGTTTTATCATTTGAACTTGTGGAATGCAGTCAGGATGTCTTGTTCTGCTAATTCCTCTGCTTGTTTCCGGCAGGAGTCACACGAGCCTGTTATTCATCTTGGTCAGAAGCAAAAGGACTCCCTCTTTTTAATCCAAGTATTGGTAACCTCTTCCTCGCTGGGTGTGGGAGCCTACGCAAAGGCAGACAAAATAAAATGGCAGCCCTCTTCTGATGACGAGTCCCCCCCACGGCCTCCCAAGGGATAACACAGCTGGTGGTGGGAGGTGGGTGTGGCGTAGCTTCAGAAAAACGATTGAAATGTGACTTGACCCAGGCTGTCGGGTACCTGGGCTGGTCAGGGCAGCAAGCATTCCCCGGAGAGGCAAGGCGGCCAGAAATAGCCTCCTGGTAAGCATGCTGTGGGGCTTTGTTCATGCAGAGAGAAGAGCCTGATGTTCGCTCAGTGATGCCAACACTGGGAGGACCTAGGACCCCTTGGTTACAGCTCAGGTTGGGGGTCCAGAGGGCACTTTTCTCTTCAGTTGGACAAATGGATTGAGGACCCACCAAGAAAGGTCTGAGGGACGACAGGCCAGGATGAAGGGCACGAACCAATCTACCCACGTGGGGGCAAAATAAAATAAGAGCCGGCTGGGGTGCTTATTGCAATTCAGGCCACCTCAAAGTGAGCTTCGTATCGTGGCAACAATGACCGCAGCCATCACCACCCTGGTTGGACAATGATTGGGGCATTGCCTGTTGGGCATCTTCTCTGGCTCCCTCAGCGACTGGTGGGGCCAACTTTCTCCATGCCCATTGCAGTTGGTGATTCTTGAGGCTACCGCGGGTCTGGGGGGGTGGCGCTCTCCCTTTCCACATCCAAGCATGGCATGGTGGGGCCACCCTGCCCTTGGAATGGGGAGCAAAAGGTGACATAAACCACGTCTTGTCCTCGGGCAGGGTCCCGGCCTGTGCGGTAAGCTGCTAAACAAGACGGTCTTGCCAAGAAGGCCCTGATGCTGACCTTCCGGGGTCCAGGCCGATGAAGGGCTCTAATCAATCATTAGCAACTGGTTGTGCCGACAAGTGTGTGCCTGTGTTCAGCATGTGTGTGTGTGTGCATGCACGCACGTCCTTGTGAGGACTCCCAGAGGTCTGGGTCCAAGACTGAGACGGAGGCTATGGAGTCTCCCTAGCCCACCGCTGTCACAAGAATGTGGCGGCCAGGGTTAAGCTGGGACTTAATCTGGCTTTGATGTTGACCCGCTGAGCACCTAGGGCACTAGGGTCATGACCACCCACTCTGGCCCTGGGGGAACCACCAACTATGAATCCAGCCTGTTTAACCTTACTCAAAGCCCCTTGGAGGCTGAAGGAGGGGCCAGGGCTGCTCTGGAACTGGGGGGAACTTGTCCCTGCACCTTCCTGTTGGGACTCGTGGTTCTGAGCAAGGAGCCAAGGGCCATCCTTGTGCTATTCGCTTGGTGGAGGTTTAACGGGCACCCACCACGGGCCAGTGCTGTTAGGGGCGTGAGGGATGCAGCACTGAGCAGAAAGGTCGAAATCCCTGCCCTTGAGAAATGGACAAAACATGAAATAGATATTGGCCTGGCTGGAGACAAGTAGGAAGTGGGGAAGGGAGGATGAGGCAGGGCTGCTGAGAGGGGAGGTGGGAGGCTCCAGGCAGATGTCACTGAGGAAGTGACGTTCCGGCAAAGACTGGAAGGAGATGAGGGAATGAGCTGAGAGGGATCCGATGGGAAAGGGTTTAGGCAAAGGGAGTGTCACGTGCAAAGGCCCTGAGGCAGGACACAGTCTCACTTGCTTAAGGACCATCTCGGAGTCTGTGGGGCGAGAGCTGCAGGAAGGGAAGCCCGAGCAGGTGACTCCATCAACTCGGGTAATTCTGGGTGGCGTCGTGAGCGTGACGAGCCTTTGGAGGGTTTTTGGCAGAGAAATAACATGAAGAGGCAATTGTAACAACCTCAGAGAACACGGTTCATGGTGGCTTAGACGAGGTGGTGGGAGGTGGCCGGATTTGGGACATAGAAGGAAAGTAAAACCACAGGATGTGCTGATGAATGTGGGGTTCAAGAAAGAGGGGAGTCCAGGAAGACTGTAAGGATTTTGGTCTGAGCTACTGGAAGGCTGGACTTGTTCTTTCGTGGGTTTGGGAGGACTGGCGGGGGCAGACCTGGGGCGGGGGTGGGGAGCTGCGGGGCACGTGTTCGCCTCTGAGACACCGACTGGCCGCCCCCGCAGCAACATGGAGTAGGAAGTGGGATCCAGGGCCTGGGGCGCAGGAGGTGTCCCGGCCGGGCCTCTGTGGGGGCGTCTGAGTACCAGTGGTTTTGAAGCTTCGACACCGGGTAGATCTCCAAGGGGTGGGTGTAGACACGGAGAAACGACTCTACCCAGGAGCGTGCCCGCACACGGAGAGGCTCAGGGGAGAAGAGGGACAACTGGAGACGGCGAAATGACTCTTTCGAGGGGCTTTGCTTTCGAAAAGAGCAGAGAAATGACTCTGCTGGAGGTTGGGTGGGCTCAACAGCGGGGGCCTGATGATGGGAGAGATCCCAGCACAACGGGCCGCTCAGGGAGGGGGGCACGGGTCAGGCCAGGAAGGGGCGGGCGGCTGCTTCCAGAACTGAGAGGAAGGCCCCGCGCCGAAGGGCAGGCATGCAGCCCCATGGGCCGAGGGGCCAAGGGCGTCAGGGGGCCATGGGTCACGCCTGCAGCGCCCAGCTGTGTGGCGAGTGCTCCCTCCAGGCCGGCGGCACCCAAGGGAGGGGCACGAGGCCAGGTTTCATGAGACGGAAATTCCACGTGGGCCAGGGGCGGGAGGGGGGTTGCGTGGGGAGCATGGTGAATGAAGACCGCTGAGTCAGGCATGGGGGGGAGGGAGGCCGCGGAAGGTTCTGGGGGCGCTGGAGGGCTGCAGGGAGGAGATGGGAGGTGGTGGGCTTTGGGGCATGGCCGCGCTGTGCCCACGGGAGGGAAAGACTGAGCGAGCGTCACCGAAGCCACCTCTGCCTCAGTGTCCTTGTCCGTAGAACGGAAACAATGGCAGCACCGGCCTCTTGGTACTGCTGGGGGTTAAAGGCCTCGGCCCAGGGCTGGTTAGCACGACCACCGGGGGCTCCTTAGCTCCCGCTGCCCTCCCCGTCCCTGCTGGCCCGGAGTCCTGTGCAAAGAGCGCGAGTGTCCCAGGAGCCGAGGAAGCAGGGCAGGCCACAGGCCGGGGGGGGGGGGGTGCGGGGAGGGCGGGGGGCCGTGGGCTGCAGGCCTCGTCCTCCTTCCTGCGAGGCCGTCCCCCAGAGGGCAGTGCAGGATCACCTCTCGGCCACACGCAGTCTCCCCACAGCTGGAAAGCCGGCTCTTTCTGGAATCCTTGCAAACGGGCCAACGTGCCAGGATTGGATTTTCCTCTAAATGCTCCTGTTTTTCGGCTCTGAATCGAACGCGTCGGAGGCCGGGCGCTGCTTTTGGCCGCCCTGTGCGTGCTCTCACCGGGCCTTCCAACGGCCCCAGGCGGAGGTTACTGTGACCGCCACTCGCTCCAGAAGGAAGCCAGAGACCCGAGAGGTCAAGGCACTTGGCCAAGGCCACACAGCTAGGAAGAGAGGGGCTGATCCCTCTGCTCGACTGCAGGGCACATGGGCTGTAGCGCGTTGTGGGAAGGGTCCCCGTCCTCTCTCCCAGCCAGCCGGTTTCCTTCCTGACCACCCCCTCAGTCTGGGACCTTGTTCCTTTTTCGTACCGGTCTCTGGAGCAGCTGTCCCGGCGCCTGTCCACCCAGCAGAGCAGGGCCTGGTCTGTCTGCCCGGGGCTGGGCACCGGCCGCGTGCTCCGGATTCAGACCCGGGACAGTGGACTGTCTGTGTTTCCAGGGGGAAAGGCAGGAAGACCGGCGAGAAGCCCCGTGCAGACCAGCTGTCTCCCTGCAACTCGGCCTCTGGGTTCCCTCTCCCGCCACGCAGCCGGACAGCCACGGGGGCGGGCGGCCCGCCGAGCCGTGTTCTCCCGCCTTCTGCAGCCAGACCTTGTGTCGGCTTGATGAATGGTGCGAGGGCCGCGGTGGCGGGGGACTGCACGCGTCCCGGGCCGTGTTTCCCTGATCCCCACCCCCGGGCCCTGCCCTGAGCCGCGGCTCGTGCCCTCCACCACCCGACTCCCCACAGGGTGTACGCTGGGCACCCACACGCCCCGGGAGGCCCGGGAGGGCCGGCAGAGGTGGGGACTTCTCCAAAGATGCAGAAGGCAAGAGGGGAGGGGGGGAGGGCAGGTGAAGCGGAGGCAGCCAGAAGGACGGAGGGGGCAGCGGAGGCCGGCCAGGAGGTTGGGGCCTCGGAGCTCAGCTCCTCGGCGGGTGCGGGATTTATAGCGGAAAGAAATTGCGGGGAACAGCCTGCAGCTGGAGAGCCTCTCGGTGCCAGGTCGGTGCCGCAAAGAAAACCCTATCTGTTAGGACTCTGGGAACAAAGACTCCACGTAAACATCTCCCGAGGTGTGGAATCTCCGGGTGACTCAAGGACCTCACATCCAGACGGCAGAGTTGTGAAACCTGAATGCCTGAGCGGGCTAGTTGGCTGTCTCCCGCGCCGATGACAGCGGGAGGCGGACTTACCAGCTGAGTCACCGGCAGCGGCACCCAGGAAAATACCCAGGTCACCCCAATTACAGCATTATCGATCGCTGCCATCGCTCGGGAACCCAACCCAATGAAACTGGAGAAAACGCCAGCTGGGCCGGGCCAGGCCAGGAGGAATCCAGCCCTTGGCGCAGTCGGCCTTCCTGGCAGCAGCCTCCGCGGTCATGCCAAGCCACAGCCCTGTGTGGTCGCAGTGTGCGGAGGGACCGGCCCCCTTCCGCAGACATGGGCACCGAGGCCCGCCGGGCCAGGGCCTCTCCCGCAGCTCGAGCCCAGGGCAGAGAACCCAGACCGAGGAAGGCTGCTGGGGCGAGGCAATGGGCCCCGGGGGCCAAGGGCAGGCAGGGGTGGGGGCGAGGGGAAGGAGAGAGTGCCAAGCAGCCGCCAGGGTGGTTTCCGCTCAGGGAGCATCCATCGTGTGCGGGCACAGACGCGCCAGCCACCACACTTGCTTTATCTCGACCTTGACCAAGTAGGTGCCCCCGGCCCCGCTTTCCAGAAACTGAGGCTCAAAGAGCGCGTCGCTTGCCCAGGGTCGCTCAGCGAATAAGCGGCTGCACGGGCTTAAACCCAGCCCTACCTGCCCCCAAGTCCACGCTCTTTCCACGGGGACCCCCGCCTCTCCGTCCCCCTCGTGTGCAGATGGACAGATGAGGGGAAGGACCCCCGCCTCGTCTCCACGGAGCACATGTGCGTGCATGCGCAGCTGTGCCCACCAGAGAGGACGTGCGCGGCCATGTGTCACCGCGGAGCCTCCTGCCGGCCCCCGCCTGGCCCGGCCTCGGCAGAGAAGGCCCACCCACGAGCTGGTAGCTCCCCATGCTCTTAATCAGTAAGATATGTTTCTGGAATAAAAACCGCATCAGCATTTTTATTTTCAAGTTCAGACAAGGTTTTTTTTTTTTTTTTTTTTCTTCCCAATTTTCCCTTCACATGGGTGAGGCTAACCCTCCCGCCTTGACTGACAGGTCTTTAGACTCCGCCGTACGTGGAAAGCAGCAGAGAATCAAGGACGACAGCAGAGGGGAGACTTTCCTTCTCCGAGTTTTGCAGATTTCAAAAAGCCCACAACCTGTAATTACTGATGCGAAATGTTGAAAAAGTGACACCAGACCAGTAGCTGGGCGGTCCTGGCAAAAGCGGGGAGTGCCACAGGGGGCTCTTGTCCTCGCCTTGTTTATCTCCCGGATTCTGTCCTTTCCTCCGGAGGATCCGCCCTGGGGGGTGGGGTGACCCACAGGTAGAGACTCCGGTGGGGGGCGGGGGGGAGGGGCAAAGCTCCACAGGAAGGAGACCAAGAAGAGAAGAGGGGCAAGGGCCCAGGTAGAAGCCAGAGCTCCCGGAAAAACCACCTAAATCCGGGAAGATGCGAGCAGACAAGAGCCTCTGTCAGGAGTGGGGAGGCTTCTCCACAGCTGCGGAGGAAACAGTAGAACTTTCCATGCCCCTTCTTAGTGTTTTCCAGAGTATATTCAGACCCAGCTGTCCTGGAATTGAACTGACCTTGATTTAATAAAAACGGTGTGGCAGTGGGGGCCAAAAGCAACGCAGTCACTTTGTCAGGTGTGTGTCGGGAAGGTCTCCGACATTTAAGCCGAGCCCCAAAGGCCGAGTCCGATTTGGCCTGGTGAGGAAGGGGTGAGTGACGGTAGCAGGGAGAGGCGGGAGCAAGGCTCATTCTCAGGTAAGACTCTGTGGGGTCCTTCTGGCGTTCTTGACGGGGTCATTCTTCACTGTGGGGCCTGGGCCACACACTTCGGGACATCTGACACCCCGGGCCCTGCCCACTAAGTGTCAGCCCTGGGGATAGAGTAGGGGATTGTGACAACTCACACTTCCACACATTCCTAAATGCCCCCTGGTGGGGACAGGGGGTACTGCCGCCAGGGAAGGACAGGTAGAAATCAGGTGTGCGGCCACTCCGGTGTGGGGGGTTAGGGTGCAGGGTGGAGAAGGACCGGGGTGGGAGATGAGGGGCCCCGGGGTCCAGTTGCCTTGAATGTCATCCTGGGGAGTCAGCCCTGAAGAAGTTCGGGGAGGTGAAGGACATGGAGGATTTGTGCTGTAGAAAGGTCATGGGTGAGGCATGCTTTTGAGGGCATTCAAATTGAAGGTCAAGGCCTGGGATTTTCTTTGTGGAAAGATTAATTGCAGATTCCATTTTTAAAAAAGATACAGGGCTATCTGAATCTTCTATTTCCTTTTGTGTCCATTTTGAAAATCTGTGTCTTTCACAAAAATGATTTTTTTTTAGTCTTTTGGCATAAATTTATCACATTCCCCTCATTTCCTTTAGTGTCTGTAGGATTTGTAGTGATGTCCCATACTTCACCCCTGACAATCTGTGGAGTTTTTTTTCTCCTGAGCAGTCTCACTGGGGATTCAGGAACACTGATGATCTTTCCAAAGAACCAGCTTTTGATTTTACCCATTTCCTCTAGCATTTGCCAGTTTTCTATGTCATTGCCTCCTATTTTTATTGGTACTGTTTATGTCCTTCTAGTTAGCGGTTCATGTGCTCTTCTTTTTCTAGCTTGTGGTAGAAACTTAGATCACTGAATTCAAATTGCTCTTCTAACAAAGCATTTTAAAGCCCTACATTTCCCATAAATATCGCTTTACATGCATTTCAAGAATTCTCATAGATTTGTGGTTTTTATCATTCAGATAAATCTTTTCAATGTAATAATTTCCTTTTTGACCGACAGGTTATGTAGAAGTGTACCTCTTAAAACTTTCAAATGTTCAGATATTTTCCAGATATCTTTTTGGTATAGATTTTAATTTAATTCTGTGATGGCCAGTACTTAATTCAGCATACAAGAGCATACATGTTCTGTATAATTTCAGGCATTAAAATGCTGCCTTTGGCTAAAATTCTGTGAGTGAAAATGAAAGGAAATGCAGAAGGAAAAGTAAGAATAAAATTTCCAAGCATTTTTGAAAACAAGCATGTTCATTTTTAAGATGGATTATGATGGGGGCCACATTTTTCAATATTTCAGTTCTACGGAAATCACTGAAAGCAGAGATACGATATTTGAAAGTAGCTCTACCACTTACAGCAGATTATATTATGTCCAACTATAAAGATCTAAGATGAAAAACTTAGGTATCAACTTGAAATGTTGGTATTTTTTTCTGAATTTCTTTTAGGGAGATGTGAACAAAATTTTTGAAGACGACTAGGCTAAATAATGAATAAAAGGGAACTTGGAGCAGGAAGTTTCCTTTTTTCTTTAAAATGGGTGCAACTTCAACCCGCCGGAAAGGGTACAGGAGCGAGGAGGTGCCTGCACATGGAGGGGGCGTCTGGAAAGGCAGGTCAGTGTCGGCAGAGTGCAGGGGCGCGAAAGACACAGGGGCTCTGGAGGCCATTTCCAGACTCCTGTGCCCTGCTGTTTCCTAAAGGTGTGAGGTTCACCTCCCTCCCCCGGTGCCTATTTTCAGTCAGTCCCACTCACGAAACAATCTAGGGCATGGCTGCCTAACCCAGGGAGTACTGGCAGGTGCGGATTAAGGTGGATCCAAGTCCTTGGAAGACTTCCTGGAGGAGGAGAGCGTTATGGTGGCGCCCGAAGGAACGAGAAGTACTTAGGCGAACAGGGAGAGGAAGGACTGGCACCGATCCTGTGGAAGGAAACAGGGCGGGGCTGGAGCCAACGCCGAGTCCAGGCCGGGCTCTGCCAGGAAGTCTACTGCCCACCCCCAGGGGGGTCCCAACAGAACGGCTGCCATTGCTGAGGATCAACAAAGAGCCCCCTACCGGAACCAGAGGGCGGACCCTCACCTTAATTCTTGCTTGCTGGGGAAGAGGTCGACACTGGCGCTCAGAGATGCCCAGGAGCGCACTGAGCTCGCGGAGTTGGGAATGGGACCTGAGTTCGCTTTCCCCTCTGCCAGGCTCGCTCTTGCCTGGCCTCTGTTTTTGCCTCGTCCCACACCCCTGCAGCCTCCAGAGGGAGAATCTACTGCTGGGGGCCCCCCACCCTCTCAGGCCACAGCCCAAATGCCTTAGTAGGCAGGTGACCCTTCAGCACGAGGTGGCCATTGTCTCTTGGCCCCAGGCTGATGCCCACGCCAGCTCCCTGCCTGGAATGAATGCCCTTCCGGCCGCCCCGACCCGTGTGAGCTGCCGCTGGGAAGCCCGACATCCTCCAGCCCCCAGTGCTGTGGCTTCATCCCCGCGGGACACTGGGAGCTGAGGGCAGCGGTGAGAGCATTTGCGAGACTCAGCCTTCAGCAAGTACCGAGCACCGTGGGCGGCCCTCATTCACTGGGGCTGCCGCCGACTGGTGTCAACAGCAGTCCACCCTCTCGCGGTTCCCGAGGCCAGAAGACAGAGATCAAGGCACAGGTGGCTGGTTTCCCCTGCGGCCTCTGGTCTTGGCTTAAAGGTGACTCCCCTCTTGCTGATTTTCGTGAGTCCCTCTGTGCACGCATACTCCTAGTGGCTCTCTGTGGCCTAATTTCCTCTTCTTAGAGAGACATCAGATTGGATTCGAGGTCACCCTAACAGCCTCATTCTAATCACCTCTTCAAAGAGCCCCATCTCCAAATACAGTCACATCCTAAGGTCCTGGGGTTAGCGCTTCAATACACGAATATGGGCAGGGGAACGTGATTCAGCCTCTAACAGCACCGGATACACAAGGGACATCACACAGACACAGTCCCTGCTCTCCCGGGGCCCCGAGCGCAGCGGAGCCGCAGAAGGCCAGAGAAGTTACCAGCTGACAGTCCCCTTCCCCAACAACCCGGCTGCAGCTGCTCCTCTCGCCACCCTCCTCCCAAGTCAGTGCTCCATCCCCACATGGCCCTTGCACTCCCTCGGGCTCCCAAGACCCTAGAAGGTGTGTTGGTTCATTTTATGCATCAACTTGGCTGGGGCGAGGGGGCCCAGACATCTGTTCAAACATGATTCCGGGTGTGGCTGGGGGGAGCTCTGGGTGAGAGTCCCATTTGCATCAGTGGTCGGGGTGAAGCCGATGGCTCCCCCCAACTGATTGGCCTCATCCGTTCAGCGGTAGGCCAGAAGAGGGCAGAAAGGCTGACGCCCCCCGAGACGGGGCCGGGGGTCTCCTCCTGCCTGACCGCCTAGAGCTGGGACTTCTGCTTGCTTCCTGCTTTTGGACTCTCGCGGAAACACTGGGGCTTCAAGGCTTTTGGACTCGGACTAGAACGACACCCTTGGCTCTCCTGGGTCTCCCCCTTGGCGGACGGTGGAGCCTGGGACGCGCCAGCTTCCAAAAATCCCATGGGCCCGTGCCTGAGAATAAATCTTTCCGTGTATACGTGTACGTGCTGTGGCCTCTGTTCCTCGGGGAACCGAATACAAAAGTCCCGTGCAGTCCTCGCCCTTTTACAAACAGGGAAACTGAGGCTCAAGGGGACCTACAAACAGGCCTTCCTCTAGGAGGTGGAGGCTCCATCATCACTCCTTTTCTGAGCTGCAAGGGCCTTCACCTGCTGCTTCCCTCTGGTCCCTAGGTCTCCTGCCAGCCCGACCTGGCCAGCTCACACGTGCCCTTGAACCAAGGCCTTGCAAGGCCCCCTTTCTTGCCCTTGGGACCACAGCAGGGAGACGCTACGATCCCAACTACCTAGGATCCTGGTCTGGCTGAAACAGGCAGTCAAGGCCTCCCCTATGGACGATGTGCTCGTGGGACCTCTCCCGGGCAGGGAGTGGGACATCACAGGGCCTTCGAGAAGGTACTCTGGTCTTCACACCCCCTCCCCTCTCGGGCTCTGCTCCTGGCTTCTCTTTCATTCTCTACTTGACGGGGCTCCGGCCCGTGGCCTTCACCTCCTGTTCGCAGCACACTCAGCTCTGGAATCCGGTGACGGGTCGGCTGCGTCAAGTGTGACCCCTGGCACTTTCTCTGGGCAGAACATTCCACGTAGTGTCGGGCTTTCTCAGCCTGTGGACCCTCCAGCCACAAAACACCTGCCCAAACAGCCCTGCACCGGCACGAGGCGGGGAGCTGGTCATGCGAGAGGGTGAGACCACGTCCCTGCCCTCCCGGCAGCCACGAGAGGCTCCACGACCACACCTCCATGGTGACAGGTGCAGCCGACTGTCCCCACGACCCGCTGTCCCTCCTTCCTGTGGTCAGGGACCACTCGCCCTCTGAGCAGTCCACACGGCCACCCAGCCAGACTCCATGGTCCGGTTTCACTTAGGAATACATGCGGCCATGGGGCTCAGTTCTTGCCCAGAGAATGTAGGTAAAAGAGACGCAGGCCAAGTTCAGACCACTTCCTTCAGAGGAAACTGCCTGCCCCTCCCCCTCTATCCTTCTGCCCAAAGGCAGGAAAATCGGCACAACAGGCCACCCAACTTACGGTTGTCATTTGCGTTTAGCTGCTCCCCGGCGCGTGTGGCCGCGGGACCCTACACTCTGATGTACCCTGACCTTAGTCCTTGCGCGCCGTGGTGGCTCGGGTCCTTCCCAGGCCCTGGCTCTCACACGTTCAAGGCTGCTCTGGACACTGGCTGACACCGCGTCTGTCTTTGGGGTCGCGTGCACATACTTCTGTTAGGTAGGAACCTGGCCGTGGAAACGCTGGGTCACGCAATTTGCTCATCTTCCAAGGTTAGCAGAAGACGCCAGATTGTTTCCCAAAGTGGCTACGGGGTTGTGCCAATTTCCACCTCCACCAGCCGTGCTTGAGAGCTGTCTGCGCCGCATCCTCACCAACAAACACATGGTATTGTTAGTCTTCTTATTTTTAGCTACTCTGGTGGGTAGTGGTGATATTTCCCTGTGGCTTTAATTTGCATTTCCTTGACTACTAATGAGGTTGAGTATCTTTGTGTGTTTGGCGAAACGGGTACCGTCCCACGTGCAGCGCCCGTTGAAGTCTTGGGCCCGTTTTGGACGTTTTGAGATGTGGTTCTTAACCTATCTGGGGTATGAACCCTTTGTCAATTATGTTTCAAGTCCCTCTCCCACTGCCTTTTCACCGATTGTGGCTTAATTTTTGATGCAGTCCATCTTAACAGCATGCGCGACGTCGTTAGGAAATCGGACCCTATCTGTTGTGGGACTCTGTTTCCTAGAAGTTTTAGCATTTTGCTTTTCATATTCAGACTTGCAATCCATCTGGAAATTGATATTTTCTTATGGTACAAGGTAAGGGTCAAGTTTCCTTAGCCCTCTGCCGATACTCAGTGACCCGTGCCCGATTTGTTGAGATTGCCCTCTCCCCACGCTCTGCAATGCCTTGAGAAAAAAAGTACAAGTATCCACAGATGATAATTTGTTTTTGGACTCTATCTGGCTGCAAAACTTGCTTTTCGTAGTTTTGATAACCATTCTTCTTTCAAAGCGTCTTGGCTATTCTTGGCTTTTTCCATTCCCGTGTACACTTCGGAATTTATCTAAACATTTTATTTTCTAAATCTTGGTTCCTGGTGTGTAGAAAGTCAACGAACCTTTGTATATTACCCTTGTATTCAGCAACCTTGCTGGACTCGTGAATCATGCTAACATTTCAGGCAGAGATCTTTTCTACACGAGCTGCACGAACCATCCCAACACCTGCTTGAGGTCTTTCCTGAATACAACCTTTCCGTCTGCTTTTTTGATCTATCTCTGGTTATTTCACCGTCCCAATATGAGGATGAAAATAAGTGTTGAATTGTGATTAACCTTGCCTCATTCTTAATGTCCAAGGGAAAAACTTCAGCATTTCTTCATAAAGTACAGTATGTGCTGTAGGATTTTTTTTTTAAGATTTTATTTATTTGACACAGAGAGAGATTACAAGTAGGCAGAAAGGCAGGCAGAGAAAGAGGGGAAAGCAGGCTCCCCACTGAGCAGAGAGCCTGATGTGGGGCTCGATCCCAGGACCCTGAGATCATGACCTGAGCCGAAGGCAGAGGCTTTAACCCACTGAGCCACCCAGGTGCCCCAGCTGTAGTTTTCATAGATACTCTTAGTGATAGTATCTCCATTTGCTGTTTTTGATTAATATTATGATTGGTTGTTGAATTTTTACCATGACATTTTCTGCATGAATTGATCGTGGGTTTTAATCCATTTATATAGTGATGTTTATTAACATTAAAAAAAATGTCACACCAATCTTGCATCCCTAAAATACAGTTTGTTAATAGTATGACTAGGCTCTCTGGGTCCACATTCACGCCCAAGATTGGACTTCACTTTTCCTTTCTTCTAATAAACTTCTCAGATGTTGATATCAAGGTTATGCTGTCCCCACAAAGTGAATTGTGAGGTGTTCCCTCTTTAGTCTGGAAGAGACTGTGTGTGATTGGCAGTATTTCTTCCTAAAACGCTGGTAGAATTGGTTGTTGAAGCTATCTGAGCCTGGAGTTTTCTCCATGGAAGTTTTAAAGATTAAATATTTAAAATATTTTAAGACCTATTTCATTGTTTTGCTTTTCTAAAAAAAGGAATTTGTTCATGTCATCTCTAAGTTCAAATTTATCAGGATAAAATAAAAAATCAGGATAAAATAAAAAATATTAGAATAAAATATTCTTCTATGGACTTTTAATGTCGATAAGATCTATGGTGACACAGTTTTATCAATTAATGCATTTTTTTTTTTTTTAAGAAACAATTTTTGGCTTCATCTTTCCTGTTTCTTTAATTTTTGAATTTATTATGGCTGTTGCCTGTGTAATTATTTTCTGCTCTTCTGTTTATTACTTAGTTTTTCCCTTTAACTGTGCATTTAAGTTATGTTACTTCTACTTAAGGATGTTTGGGTGATTTATTTTCTGCCTTTTCTCACATGTGCATTTAAGGTAGTAAATATCCAACACAGTAGCTTTAATTGCAGTTCACAAACTTTGTATACAGTATTTTTTTTAAGATTTATTTATTTGAGAGAGGGAGAGAGAACACGTGCACGCATGAGTGGGGGTGGGGCAGGTGAGGGAGAGAGAATCTCAAGCAGACTCCAGGTTCAGTGCAGACCCTGACGCAGGGCTCGATCCCACAACCCCAAGATCATGACCTGAGCTGAAACCAAGAGGTGGATGCTTAACAGAGACTGAGACACCCAGGCAACCCCCCCTCCATGTGAGTATTTTCATTAACGTTCACTTAAAAATACTTTGATTTTCATTTCTTGGTTCTGACCCTTAGGTATTCGAGAACTACATTGTTTAGTTTCTAACCTTATGGGAATTTTCTAGTTATTTGATATGCAGCTTAGCTGTTCTAGGGTCAGAACATACTTTGTAGGATTTTAATCCTTTGAAATTTGTTGGTATTTGTCCTATACAGCAAAAGACAGATTGGGTGAGCGGTTCCACATATATTTTGAAAATAGGTGTACTCTGCAGGTGTGTGTGACGTTTTATGGAAACCAAATAGGGTTGACCCTACAAACTGCATTGATTGAAACTTAATATTCTTTTGGGTTCTTTCTGTCTGCTTATTTTATCATTCACTAAGAGAGGACAGACCACCGCAAGTGACCCTATGACGACTCCAACCCTTCTGCAGACTGGGGCAAGAACATCTGCAAGCAGTCCACTAGACACCGGCTGGGAAGAGGTGACGGCCACGGCAAAGGCAGAGGGGGAAGGGAGGGAGAGACAGGGAGAGAGAAAGAAAGAGAGACGGATGCAATCACCACTTAGTTGACTGAAGGAAAGAATCACCCATCTAAGCGAAGAGGTGGTCACGGTAACTTTCTGTTGCTACTCCCTTCTTGGTAGCAGCTTAAGGTTTTTTCTTCAAGCGTAAGGTTTAGTTTTGACTCTCAGGTGTTGTTCCCAAGAAGAAAAACACCCATTCTCTTTCTTCTTAGGCTGTACATGTGGACATTAGACCTTGTCACTGTATCCCGTATGTCCCTTACCCCATCTTCTGTATTTTCCATCATTTTGTCTCTTAGTGGTTAATTTTGGGTACTTTCAACTGGTCGGTCTTCCATGTACAAGTTCTCTCTTCTGTGGCGAAGCCCAACTACTGATTCCTCAGTTTTGGTTATATTTCCTCTGGTCCATGCATTTTCATAGGTCCCTTTCATACTGTGTCCCATCTTTTGTGGACATGATTGATGTCAATCTTCAATCTTCTCTTTTGTCTCTTTAAACACTGAGCAAGGCTGTTTTAAATTTGTATGATGACTGTTATCTGGAGCCCTTCTGTGTTCATTTCTATTAGTCATGCTTTCTCTTAATTTTTATATCATGTGGTCTTGTCATCTCGTATTATTTCTGATTGAGTGCTGGAGAACATATATGGAAAATTATACCGATGATTTCAGAACAAAGGTGGTGTCTTTCCAGAGAGGATTTTTGCCAGGTGCCTGGGACAGCAGTAAGCCAGGCTGTCTGAAGGCACAGCACACCAGGTTACTGAAATTCAATTTCTGGGCCTGAAAATATTTGAATCTGAGAGTAGTCCCTGGGTTATTTCTGGTTCGCCATCACTCTTCCGATATAGCCCTTTGGGGTCCCAACCTAAAGAAGCAGAGATTCATAGGCAATATTCCCCATCACCTTGGTTCCTGAAGGCTGGGAGAAACATCAGCCTCTTTGGTTTTCTCTCTGAAATGACAAAACCTCTGGAGGAAAAAGAAGCCCAAACACCAGGCTCATCTCCTAGCCTCTGTCTATTCCTGGGTCCCGGCCCTGTAATTTTTCACCGGGTCTTGTTAGCTCCCTGGTACCTTCAAATAGTAGTTTAAAAATATTTTGGCCTGCTTTTCAGTCATCTTCAGGGAGGTCGGTCAGAACCAGCATGGATTTTGAAGTGCCCTCTCTTTTTCTAACATAAACAATTCTCTAAGAAAATCTCCTCTAGCCCCCAACCTATCTTCCTTCCTTGACCTCCCACAGTATACACCCTAACATGCAAGTGAAGCTCTATGCACTAAGATGTTCACAACAGCATTTATAATGAGAAACAGAATACAGAATGCCTAATAATAAGAGAATGGTTAAGTCTATGATGGGATTTTGATGATGCAGCCAGTGAAACTCTTTTCAGGCGGGGTTTTTAGCATAGAGAAATATCTTAGGCTATAATGTTAAGTGTAAGCTTATATGTAGGCTTAAAATGTGGGCTACGGGTTGTAGGAGGCCCTCTTCTCCACACTCCTGCACGAGATAATCTCCTTTATCTCCACGGCTTCAAACATCATCTACATGACTCCAGACATCTATTCCCAGTACTGCCCTGTGTTCTGGGCTCCAGACTTGTCTACCCAATTACTTTTCAAAGTCATCTCCACTGCGAGGTCTTAAAAGCATCTCAAACCTAATTTGCCCCAAAGAGAATCTCAATTCTCTCTGCCCCTTCACATCAAACTTTTCCACTTTGGGGAACATACAATCATCTACCCAGTTGCTCAGCAAAATTTTAAGAGTTATTCTAAATAGTTCACTTCTATTGAGCCCCTCAACAAGTCACCAATCGGCAAGTCCTATGAACTCCAAGACACACAGGGCACGTAAACCTGTCTCCCCATAGCCACTGACCCCCATGTGTCTAAATCACCATCATCGGGAGCTCTATAAATTAGGTCTCTGCTTCTGTTCTTTTTCCACTGCAATTCACTCGCCATACAGCAGCAGGAGTGGTCACTGAAAAACACGTAGTGGATCTTCTCATTCTCATGCTGAGTGCCACTTAGTACCTTCCGAACGCATTTAAGATTCAAATGCCCCCATGGCCTCCAAGGCCCTGTGTGATCGGACTCCTGCTCCCGCTCCCCCCGACTAAGTCTCCCTCATGCCACATCTCTCTGCTCGACAGGCGCTGGCCCCATTGGCCCGGCCACCCTCCTGGCCGTGGACCACGTGAAGCTCGCCACCTCGGGGCTTTCGTGCTTGGTGCCGTCCCAGTGTAAGTGCTCTGCCCCAACTCTGCGCACAGGTCAGAGGCGACCATCTCAGAAAGGACACCCCACTTACCATCCATATCGTGACCGTGTTTTCTTCACGGCCTTCACTACAGTGAAGAGCCAGGGATGCCCTGGTTCTTGTCTCCCTGTTTACTTGTTAATTTCCTGTCATTCTCATCAGGACAGAAGCTTCACAAGAGCACAGGCTGTGTGTGCCTTCTTTCCTGCTGGGCCCCCAGGGCCTGCCTGGGACACTGCCTGGGGAGACGCAGGCCCTGGGCAGTTAAGCAACTTGCTCGAGACCACAAGCTGGCGGGATGTGGAGCTGAGGTTCAAATGGGTTTTTCTAACTGCAAAGCCCACGTTCTTCCCAGGGAGCTCCCCTTGCTCTACGTCCTGAGCCACAGTCCAGGCATTTCTGCTAGATTTACTTTCCACGCTTCTGGGAAAGAAGCCATATTTTCCTCCTCACTCACACCCTCCTAATTAAACCAGAGCAATTAATCATCACGCATTTACTGCTGTGTGGCCCTGGGCGTTAACCCCTGCAACTCAACTTCCTCATCCATGAAATGGGATCAATCCTAAAATATACCATATCATTGCTCTGGAGATTAAATGATTAATATTTTCCAAGCGCTGAGAACACTACCCGGTACACAGAAGGCATAACACAGGTATCGGCTCAAGAAAGAAACGACATCTGTGTGTCTGGCACCGTGGAGACAGAGACAGCGGGTGACAAGGTGAAGTTTCCATGGGCTTCCATCAGATATAGTCACAGTGAATGTGTGAAGGGCGCGAAGACACAGGTCAAGCAAGAAGAGTAGCGGGCAGTAAGGAATGCTTACCACTGTCAGTGAGTTCACCAATTTTTACCCTCAGACTCTCCTATGGGTCGGTGATACCATGAGCGCCATTTTATTGGTTGAGGAAATGGAGGTGTGGAGCTTACGGAGTCTGCCCAGAGTTGATATATATCTGCCCACGGGCAAGAGACGGGAACCCACAACCCAATTCCGTTTATGCCTTTCGACCACCGTGCTTTACACAGTGGCGGCAAAAATCACACCCGTGCTATAAAACATCACGTAAGCGCTCACTGAATGTACGTGAAATGAGCACGACACACTGCATAAAGGAAGAACGTATACTATGCTGTTGAAACAAAAATAAATATATAATGTAATTTTCTAATTTAAGGTTTCAATTGGAGCAACAAAGGAACGATGATCAAAACCTTCAACAAGTCATTTGCACCGATTTAACTGGATGTGATGAGGAAAGTCCGAGAAGTGAGCTGACACCATCACCACTACATGCGCAGAAAAAAACTTACCTCTAAAATTAGGTTATAGACATGGAGGTAAACATGTAAACATGTAGGTTATAGATGGTAAATTAAATTCGTATTGTAAAATATCACCTAAACACGGTTTGATGTAAAAAAAATTCCAATTAAGTATATAAAAATTTGTAGGGAGGAGAAAAATAGATATTATAGCATACAAACGCAAGGGGAAAAAATGGGAATTTTGAAAACAAGGTTTTTAATTGATTTCTCATATTTAGGCCACTGTGGCTGGAATTATCAGGACCGCGGACAGCACCAAAGGTGCCCTTTCCACGCCCCATCCCTACCTTCCAAAGGACTGGGTTTGTGTTAGACTGAATATTGGGGTTCTTCCTCAACGTCTCCACATTTTTACAATTCTGTCTCAAGTTTACTGACTCTCATGTACAAAATGGCTCTGACTGCAGAACTTACTGATGATGGAAGATGTATTTTAAAGTCCTCCTTCTGCAGAGGCTGGTATTTCTTTCTACTAACAATGTCTTTGTTTATTCATCTAAGGATGGAAATGAAAGGAGAGTGATGACATTTTAGTAACATTCAAATCCCAGATGTTGGTAAAAGAACAGGATATTGATGCCTTCGGTAGATAATGGGCACAAGATATATATAAGTATGTATGTGTGTGTGTGTGTGTGTGTATACGTATAGATATAAAAACATGTCAATTTTTTATTTAAATTGAACTAGTTGTAGCCCAAATAACCATAATCACTTCTCTATATCCAATTTTGCAAAATGGGCATCCTTTAGTAGTTTCCAGGCTCTGTGGCTAGATTCAAAAGTCACTGAACAAAACTGTTATCTCAGTACTAGCTTCTCAAAAAACCCCGCAAACAACCCTACGAAGTGTATTCACAGGGACATACGCATATATATAAAATACGGACCAATTATAATAGCATATTACTAAAATGGGGAAAATAGGTATTTACGAAATACTAACATCCATTGTTCATGCATTAAACAAAACCATTCTGCAAGTGGTTTTGGACTCGGTATCAAGCAGAAAAGCCTTCCCCCATTTCCTTTGATAATGAAACAGGCTAAAAAATCGGACAGCTTTGTTGGTTCGCTCCAACGCAATGACATGGCCACAGAACTTGCTGCGACCATTCTTCCCCTTTACAAATGCTGTTGGGCTGGCCCGCCTTCCTTTCTTCTTCTTCTAAATGACTGATTGAGCTGGTGACTTAATCCTCTGCAGCAAGCATGTGAGACGAGGCTCTGAGAATGGCCAAGCCCTGGGCAGAGGAAGGGAGGCTGCCGGCCGGTCCTGCTGGAGGCTCAGCCAGCCGGGCATCATCGAAGCAGCAGAAGCAGCCACAATGCAGCCGTCAGCATGTTTTCACTATGCAAGCCCCACATTTCCCAGTTAGAAAACACACAGGCATCACCCCTTTCTGTGTTCCCACACAAGACTCCCTTTTGTTTATTTGTGTTTGTTATTATACGCTTATACCGACATGTTTGTTTGATTCCACTGGTGTGCACACATCCATTGAGACGGGAAGAAAAAGAAGTGTCTATTGCAAACTTGTTAAAAGGAAAAAGGGACTCCCACTGTTTTTTTTCCCTTGGCGGGCCCTCTACTCAGAGGACAGGATGTTAACTCTTTGTGTCCCAGAAAAGAACGGCTGTTTTGTGCGCTTTAAATTTTGCAAAGGCTGCTTTACTGATGGAATGTCATAAATGAGAGGGGCAAAAAAGATGACCGCGCTTCTAGAAGCTGACGTTTCTTCAGAAACAATACTTTAGCAAGGGGGGGGGCACTTTTATTTCATTGCGATTCCGAACATACTTAAGCTGTTTTTACAAAAGCGGTTTAAAGTATGGCTACAAAAAAAACGCTTAGAAGCACTTTACTCTGGAACAATCGGTATTTGGGGAACACTTCTGGTGGAATCTTTGTTGTTTTTATTTTGGAAGATTCAACAGCAACTGTGCGAACTCTCTAGATAGCTTATAGTAACCGGCTGTTCAGCAATGTTCATACATGACCTCCCTCCTAGAGTTGTTGCCGGGCACATCAATGATCAAAAATTTCAGTGCTCATTGAATCCAGCTCCAGCTCTGAGTATATATATATATATATATATATATATATATATATATATATGGGGGGGCAGAAAGAGATGGAAATAGAAAGACATAGGTCAAATCTGCTCCTGCTCCCCAAAGCTATTTTTGCAATTCCAGAAAAGTGGAGCCATGGCTGGACCTGGAGAGGCGTGCTTTAGGAGACCATGCTCTTGAAAGTGAACGAGACAGGGACTCTCTTTAATCCTGTGGTCCTGTACACAGAGCCCCCTTCATAGGGGCAGGTATCCGCCTCGGAGCACAGTGGTCTGGGAGGTCTCCTCTCGAGTGATTTGGAAAGAGAAGAGTTAATGGCCCGCGCAAGCTCTCCCCACTCACTCCCTGGAACGTTCCAAAGGGCCGGGCTCAGTGACAAGCACAGCCCAGTCCCTAAAATGAAGAGCTAGCTTCTCTATTCTTCAGCATCTCTCGAATTAATTAGCTGGAAATGAGTCTTGTCAATGTTTTGGAAAGGCAGAAAGGGTGAAAAGAGATTGCTAGAATTAATCACAGTGAGAAACTACTTCAACTGCCTGCCAGAGTGCAGAAAACCCAACAAGCAGAGAAGAAAAGGATTCAGGCTGATTCGCCATCTGAAGAAACAAATGGAATCCGATCAAACGCTCCAGTCTCTGCCAATAAGGGATGCACCCTCGAGGAGAAGAATTTATTATCTGTTGCCACAGTAAGTACAATATATTACTGAAATGCACACTGTAACCATGGGGACAAAGGCAAACCAGACAGTTTCTAAAGCAAAGAAACAAGAAAACACTCAGGTACTTTCACTTTCGAGCTTATCCACATTAAACTCTATTATCTAAAGGATTCACGTGTTCCTGAATTTGCACTTAATAAATCTTCAAACACTTGCGATTTCACGTACTGCAGAAGACGAAAAACCCAGGAAACAGATTCCCCAGATTCAGGTGTTTCGATGGAGAGTTCCTTCACTAAGAAGAAAAAAGAAACAAAATGGCAGATACAACAGATCGATTTTTAAGAGTCACCCAAGGGAAAAAAACAGAACAAAACAAAACAGCGAATTTTAGCCAATAGCTGAGAAAGAAACCTGAAACCACTCCCTGTTATATAGGGAGCTTCCTGTTCTGTTCGTAGTAGCCATCTCTCCACTAGAAAATCTGGAAACTTCGACCATGTCAAAATTCTGATGATTTTTATATTTCTCCCCCAAAATGAGTTCGAACTTCTCAGACAATGGCAGTATAAAGCCTGAACAACAACAAAAAACCCCCCCAAATTATTGGCAACTAAATTCTGGGCTTTCTTGGCCGTTTTCAGAAAGCCAAGGGCTCCCCAGCCACGTTCTCGGGAAGGAACTGCGCCCCGGGCCGAGGGGACAGGGCGCTGGGACCCACAGGGGGCGGCACACTCACCAGCGGTGGTGGGTCACTAGTAGGCTTCAGGATCAGCTTGTCGCCCCTCTTCTCCACCTCAAAGCCCATCTTTTTCAGCAGGGACGCGTCCGCCAGGCCCTGCTCCTCCATTTTGGCGATGAGATCTTGGTTCTGACAGTTGTCCTCGGTGAGGTTGCGGATGGCGTACACCACCCACTGGGTCAGAACTGGGTGCCGAGTGAAGGAATCTGCCAATGCGCTTCCCCGCGTCCCAAGTTCACGGGAGCGTCCGGGAAAGGCGGGGGGCAGGAGCACAGCCTCGGCGACTGAGTTCTCGCGGAGCGCAGGCTGCGAACATGCCGCCCGGGGGCGAAGTCACGGAAAAGCGGGAACGCGCGCACTGCATGTGTATGTCCCATGTGCGTGTACGCGTGTGACGGCCAGCACGGGGAGGGACCTGATGGAGACCTGATGAGTGAACAAGCCGGGAAACAGCATCCAAACCCCGCAATCGCGGGCACGCCGTGTCATTGAGCCACCAGGGAAAGAAGAAGAGTACGACAGGGCTCGTCACAAAGATGCCAAGTGAGAAGCAGACAGGAGATTCCTCCTGTTTAAAGAGGAGTTCGTTATACATAAGAACTGCTTCCTAGGAGTCAGCTCGGAATTCCCCTCAGTCAGCCGCATTTTAAAGATGGAGCTCTCTAGAAAGCCTTTGAAGGGTCTGCCACGCTTTGCTGGAAAACCTGTGCTCTCAAGACAGCACCCCGTCCTCTGGCCTGGCTGCGCCCAGCCCTCGCTGTGCACGCCCCGGGCAGCACCGCTCACGGCAGACAGAAGACAGGATCGCTGGGTTATTTACCGAGGTCTTTTATTTAGTGACCAAGAACCATGTAAGTCTCAGGAAAGCATTGCACCGCTGCTCTATGTTGTTCTAGAAGAGACTGTAGGAGAAACGGGGTACCAGCCCATGGACCCAGGGATGCACAAGTGATGCCCAGAACAGTGGGCCCGGCACCTCTGTCGGCCCAGAGGGAATGACGAAACACCTGGGGGAGCAAACACTCCCTCCGAGAAAGCAAGGCCTCCCTGCCCACGGCCGGATGGAAGCTGGCAAGAACAACAGGCCCTTTCCCCCGACTGCACTTCTGATGTCAGAATGGGGGCACCTGCGCCCCCAGGATGTATCAGGCTCTTTAGCCTGAAGGGTCAACGCTTCTGACCCTGTCCTAGCTCCCAGCACAGCGGTGAGGCCGGGCCTCTCCCTCCCTGGACACACGAAGCCACAGAGAAAGGCTTCAATGTGCATAAAGCCTGGGGCTCTTTCTTGTAGAGTCTGAGAAAGAATGTGAATCAAACTCCTTCGCCGGGTACATAACCTCAGAGCAGGACAGTAAAGAAATGAGCCTGTCCACTCAAGCCAGACGGCTGAGATGCAGGAAACACGGCCACTTTCTGTTCGGGACAGATCTCCTGGGGCTTCAAGCAGCTGCTCCGTCCATCCCAGCCCCCGACACGCCCACACTGGCTCGAGTCCTGACAAGGCTTCCGCGCTCCTCACGGCCCCCTGCGCTCCCCTGATCACAGACGGCCCACGCCAGCCCTGCCCCTCCCGGCTGGGGGCGCTGGCAGCCCCGATGAGAGGGTGAGCGGTGTGTGCTGGGCCAATGACCCACCGCTCCCTGGAGGTCGATCCTCAAGACCGCTTGTGAGGATAAATGACCAACCCGTTCCAGATGGCACAGGAAAGGGATGGCTGATGCCCAGCTGATGCCAATTCTATAATTAGTTGCCACCCTTTGGTGGGAGAACATCCTTCTGCCATTTTTTTAAAAATAATTTATTTGTTTATTTGACAGAGAAAGAGATCACAAGTAGGCAGAGAGGCAGGTAGAGAGAGAAGGGGAAGCAGGCTCCCCGCTGAGCAGAGAGCCCGACGCGGGGCTCGATCCCAGGACCCTGAGATCACGACCTGAGCCGAAGGCAGAGGCTTTAACCCATGGAGCCACCCAGGCGCCCTTATCCTTCTGCCATTTACCCATCATCCTTCGATGATAAAGCCCAGGACCTTCACAAGGGCTGTGTGTCCTTTCTGGAGATAGAATCCGTGCAAATACTCAAATGCCCAAAGTCTGACTAACATTCTGCCCCTTTTCCACAATCACCGGACCCCCACTCTACACCAGCACAGAGAATTAAAGGGAGGATCCAGAGACTCCTACCGTGTTAGTGAATTTCTGAACCACGAATCGTCTGCTCCAAGTAATTTCTCATCCAGGATGACATCGCCCCACAAGTTCATTTCCTCAGCTTTTGTACGGAAAGGGGGAGGCAGGGTCAGGAGATCTGACTGAAGGAGCCAACAACTGAAGGGTAAATTTAGGCACGAAAAGATAGAAGACTGAAGAATTTTAGCTCACATGTCGCATTCCTGAATGCTAACGATAGGAAGCAAAGCACTTCTTTCTAAAGCTTCCAGGTAATTCTCAGAAATGTGACTGAACGCAGGAAACCCGAAACTCCCCTCTGGACGAGCCACCGTCCAGAGCGGCGGTGCTCAAACGGTTACGGGACAAACAAGACCCCGCCCACGGGCCGCCGTGTCCCTCTCCTGCCAGATGCCCTCGGCGCGGAGCGGGCTGCGAGCCAGGGCTGCGTCTGTGTCCACCCAATGTCCCCCCAAACACCCCGCGAGGTGCTCCCGCGCAGGTGCGGGCACGGCGCCGGGCGAGGTCTGCGGGACGTCGGGTCCCGGGAGCGCCGTCTCCCAACTGGGCACGTGGATGGGGCCGTGGGGACACGGCGGGGACTCGCACAAACTCGGCTTTTCCCCGTCGTTCTCAGGGTGGTCTTCTGACTCAGGGCTCCGCGGGCCGGAGGGAGGAGAGGACAGGAAGGCCGTACACACGCAGCCCAGGCAAGAACGCTGCGCGCGCTGTGTCAACAACGGGTCCGGGACAAGAGCCCCAGGAGAACTCGCACCGCGTGGGCAGACGAGAGGGCCAATCGCAGTCACGCGCACCGCGCCAAGGAAACCGACGCACTTTGGGAAAATCCTGCCCCCGTAGCTTCGTAGCACGTCACCCTCAAAGCGCCGGGAAGCTCCACGCCGACACGCCGCCCGGTCCACCTGCGGGGAGAGAGGAGCACAGAGGAGAAGGGGAGCGGTGAAGATGCCGATGGGCAGATGCGGCAAGGGCGCTGCTCCCAGCGGGGCCAGCACCGCGCCAGGAACCAGACGCAACAGCCGTGAACTTCTCCAGGGCCGGGTCCCTGGCACAGCCACCAAATGGACAGCCTAACAAAAGAGGCATTTTTGTCTTTTTTTCCAAAATCGGCGTTCCCAGGGCCAGAGGACGGGAGCGGCAGGAGAGGAGGGGCCGGGGGAAGCACGGCCACACATCCCGGCTCCTAGGCACCCCTGAACGTGAGAAATAACCGGAGGGTGAAACCGGCCCCCTCTGCACTTAAGTACACGCTTCACATTCCTATATAAGGAAAATGGTACTTCTTTAAAAGAGGAGTATTCCGTGGAGTCAGAACGCGGCGTCCCGCCACACGCTTTTCCCGGGCAAAGAGGAAAGGCGCGCTCTGCCCCTCGACCCCCAGCGAGCTCCCACACCCCGGGGCTGTGTCGTCTGGCTACCGATTAAATGCCACACAGACGTGCTCGACCGTGTCCCTATTTCCAGGGAGGACATTTCAGTCCCACTGTCTGGGCTCTCTGACTTAATAATAATTAAAAAACCAAATTTAGTGGTTGTTTCTTTCATAAAATTCAGTCTGAAAAGAGAAACACTGAAACACAGCCCTTAGCAGCGGGCTCTCACGCGCGAGCCCGGCTCATGAATATGCATGGCTGTCCTTGTTAGCGCCCCTGAAAGCCCAGAGCCCCGGGCAGCCCCCAGTGTCACTAGGGAGATTAAAGCGAGTTCCAGTTAATATTCACATTGCCCTCTTGTTCCCTCTCTGAAGAGACAGACGGAAAGAAAGAGTGGGGGAGAAAATTAAACATCTTCTAAAGTCTAATCCTACCAACACGTGAAGTGCTTTATTGTGCGCTTAGCTTTAGAGAGACGGCTTCTAAAGTTTCCATAGCTACTACAAACACAAGGCGTGAGCCTGGGAGCCACAGAACTGCCTAGAAAGGACCCTGCCAGCAGCGACCTCGAGTGAGGACGCCACAGGGCTGGCCAGCCGGCCCTTCCGCGGAGCACTTGGGCGTCTGCAAACAGGCACAAAGAGGACGGTGGCGACTGAGCAGCTCAGAACTGCTGAGCATGGGAAGGTGAAGGCCAGTCTCACGCCCGGAGTCACGGCCCCGGCTTCAGAAAGACGCAGGCCCAGTGCCTACCCTTGCGGCCTGGCCCAAGTGAGGCGATGAGGTTTTCATGGACCATAAAAATGGGGGCCGGCAGACGACATGATCTAGGAAAAAAATATCTCACAGCAAGGCTATTACTAATTAGCACATTTGTGTGTCAAATTCACTTTAGAGATTTATTTGAGAGAGAGAACGAACGAGTATGTGCATGGCCAGGGAGGGGGGAAGGGCAGAGGAAAAGGGAGAAGCAGGCTCCCCGCTGAGCAGGGAGCCCCATGCGGGGCTCGATCCCAGGACCCTGAGATCCTGATCTGAGCTGAAGGCAGATGCTTAACTGACTGAGCCACCCAGGTGCCCCCCAAATTCACTTTAAAGTCAGGTGAGTGAAAACATTAAAGCTGGGAATGCCCGGCGAGGAAGACTTCCATCTAAGAAAGGCCATACCTTTCAGTGACCAGGACCAGTGGCACTTATGAAGTCCTGTGCTGTATGGGAACACAGGGCCCAGGGTGGGCAGGGACAGGGACTCCGTCCCGGTCACTGCTTTCGCTCTCTAGCTGGAACGCTGCTGAGAACGGGGGCTGGCAAATTAGGGCCTGTGTTTTTGTGCAGACGCAAGTTCAGTTTTTGTATCTTTAAATGCTTGGGAAAAATAATCCAGATGATTACTAGGGTGCGACACGAGAAAATCATTTGAAACCCAAACTGCAGTATCCATAATGAATAAATTTTTATTGGTACCCAGCCATGCCCGTACCGACTACAGCTGCCTTCTTGCTCCAACGGCTGAGCGGTGGAGCTGCGGCAGAGACAGGATGGCGGGCGAAGCCCAAAAGACCTATGAAAAGGCTGGCCCACCTCTGGCCTAGAACACAGGAGGCGTCAGTAAGTATTTGCTGGATTTCATAAATGAGCTTTTAAAAGTACCAGTACTGAAAATCTTATAATTAAAACAATTCAAATATATTAAAAGATTTTGCTGATTTGTTTGTATACATATGTGCCGTATCTATATATAATGCTTTATATAATATGTATCTATAGATGTAAAATGTATATAGCCATATTTAATATAATCTATACTATGCACATATCCAATAGATATACTATATTTTAGTATCTACATTCAATTTTTGCTTCTAGGATATATTCTTCAAATTATTTGTAGACCACAAACCCATTTACGGCAAAGAATTTACATAGTGCCTAGTAAAGTATACCGTTTAATAGGGCAGAGAGTATGAAAAAATCTTTTACGAGGTTGGTCTGAGAAGACGATGTTCAGTGAGGCAAGCCTACTTTAAGCAGGTTTTCACAAAAATCAGTAATAATCTTTGCTAAAGATAAGGATGGTTTTAAGTAACCTCCATATCTAAACTGGTATCTTCACAGAATTGGTAAAATTACTGAATTTTTCAGAGTGTGAGAAAGGAGTTCAGTTGAAAATGGTTCGGGAAATGCTTTATGTTGCTAAAACCCCAAATACTTCTAAATACTCCAAGTCTGCCAGCCAAAGAGCAAGCACGGGACGTGGCGTCGAAGGTCTGACTTCTCTTCCTGCTGCATGACCTACTTCCGCCTTCCTCCTAGCCGCTCAAGTCCGAGAAGCCGTCCCCCAGTCCTAACCAACCTCAGCCCTGTTCTCCACGCCCTCGCCTTCTGAGGGAAAGTGTGGCACTTCCCAAACTGCTGACCAGGGACCCCTGGACTCCCCTGAGGCTTCTCCTGGAGGAGGAGGAGCTTGTGCAAACCACGGAGGACTTCCAGGTGGAGGTGGTGAAGGAGGGAGAGCTCAAACAACTCAGGGGCGTTGGGAGGGTAAGGAGGTGCTGAGCTGCGGACACAGGAGGAATGGCAGCTTAGCTGTGACCCTGAGCAGGGGAGGCGGTGGGGCAGGAGAGGTCCTTGGGGAGGGACAGACCCGGAAAACAGCGCTGCCCTTCCTCCCCAAAGCAGCCCACGCTTCTGCACAGGTTGCCTCTGCCTCCAAATGCCAACATACTTCACCTCACTCCGGCCTCCGTCTCCCGTCATTACGTTCTGCTCTTCACTCTCATTGCGTCACTCAGCTAACTACATGCTCTTCTCCATCAGAAAATTAAAGCAAAGGTCTTTCTTATGCGGATTCTATCCGGGGTCTCCCTGCTGGAAACCAGCGTGTGCCCAGTAATCACCACAAAACCACCCATTTGGCTCCCTCTTCCTTCTCCAAATCGACGGTCTATCTGGTTTCTAATTTCCCTCCACACTTCTGTATTTTAATATACGAGAGAACATCTGTGGTTCCTGGGTCTCAGCGTCGTGCCCATTCGCGCTGCCCTGGACCCCGCCGTGTGTCGTGTCTCAACAGCATTTACACACGGATGGATGCATCCTCTCTTATTTGCAATTACTGGCTAATTGTGAATCCCTTGAGCGGTAAAAACAGTAACGCTGACAGAAGAGGCAGGGGGACCAATGCCTGCCGGGTGCGTAGACCGGATGCCCATCTGAAGAACATAAGGTAAAACAGCGGCCCATACGTGCTCGGAGAGGGAGCAGTTCGTCCTCTCGGAGGGAGAAGTCATCCCGGCAGCGCCATCTCTGAAAGCAGAGGCTGTCTGCGGCCTCTAGATCCCTAGGGAACTGGGACATCAGAGGAAGTACCACAGGCCCAGGAGAGCAAACTGCCCGATTCTGACAATTCTGTGTCCGTGCAAGTGTCAACCAAAGCCATCCTCTCTCTGGGCCTAACCCAAACCGGCACTCTCTTAGAGACTCCGAAACAAAGAGCACGTGCTCTGCCCTCGGAACACACAACTTACTTTCCGGGGGCGATCCGCCAGTGACCACCTCGCGGGCCTCCTCCCCTGACCCCAGCCCGGACCGTGTCTCCACCCCCACACGTCCCCGTGTCCTCAGCAGCAGCACGCTCTGGGCCCTTTACAAATCCCAGATGTGTAAAGCCCCAGCATCTGAGACGAGCAAAGGAGAAGATGTCCCCGTGCGCAGGCGGCCTGTGCGTCTGGCAGGGGAGTGACGGGAACACGACACCCTGCCCTCTGTCACCACACGCACTCCCCACTCCAAAAGCTTCTGTGGCCGTGCGAGGGCCACGCGGCAGGTGCCCCACATCCACGGGGTTTTGGTGGTAAAGGATCCTGCGGCCCCGAGACTAATTTTGTCCATTACATATTCTGGAATCATCTCCCCAGCCACTTGAAAGCATAGTGTGGTGCAAAGAGTCAGAGTCTGGCGTCCGCGTCACACAACAGGTTTCGGGATCAGAGACAACCGATACCACTTCTGACTTAAACCACACGAAAGGCTGCTGGGGCCACGAAGTCGTTCCGTCTGTCTTCGGGGCAGCCCTCCAAGGTCGCTTCTGAGACGTCAGCCGAGCCCCCGCAGGCCGTGTGCTCGGCCGGGCTGGAACACCGCAGGCACAGCCCAGACGCCCGGTCGACGGCACCGGGACGATTTCTCTAGAGCCCCTCATCCTGGGTGCCCCTCCCATCCGTGACCCTCCCTCTTGGTGCCCCTTCCCAGGCTGCTGTCCCCAGGAAAATCTGAGTCCTCCAGAACACGCGCACCTGCGTGCTGAGACTGCTGTCCTCGTCCCCGGAGCGCCCGGTACGCGGAGAGGAGGTAGGATTAGCTCTTTGCTGGATGACGGCCCCTCGGTGCCTGCCATCTCTCTCCCTGGAATCTCCCGCGGCATCGGGACCGTGCGTGAGACGTTACTGAGTAAACGCGCGCAGATGCCCAGCGCTGCTCCAAGTCGGCCTTGGTGCTGCAGGGGCGAGGCGGCCACGGCTGGCACGGAGACTGCAGCAGGAGAGGGTGCGCTGCCCCCCGAGATCGCGGGGCCCCGGGGACCGACCGTGTGAACAGCGGGAGTGCAGCAGAGACAGCGCGGAAGCTCAAGGCCCCACCTGCCGGGCAAGAGGGTGCTCGCCAGGTACGCGATGCTCCTCGGGATAAAGGACTCGAAGGGTCGCAAGCTGCCTCAATGAACTTCTCTTCAGGGACGGCGTTATTGCTGCCTTCGCTGTGAGCCAGGCGGGGCCGGAGGACGGAATCCCAGCAGAGGGTCAGTTTATCTGCGTGACACAGTGACAGCGAGAACAGTAACACGGCGGCGGGAGCCATCCCAGGCCCAGAACACGTCCCAGGAGGGAGCATTCGATCCTCCACAGACGCGCCAGGCCGCAGGGGCGCACTCTCACCCCATTTCACTGATGAGAGCGCAAGACACGGAGGCTCGGGCTTGTCCGGGTCACATACCCGCAAGGGGCCGAGCCAGGGCCGGAGGCGGGCTCCAGATCCACCATGCGGCCCCACAGCTTCCAGCACTTGTCTGTGAGCGCGCCCCGGGGAGACGCCTGCCCCCTGCGGGCGGGCGGGCAGGTCTGTCTCCTGCTCAGTCTGACCTCGAGCTTCTAGGCTTTGCCTACACCACCAGCTAAAGGAATGCTAGGTTCTCTGACACTTGAAATCAGGTCTTTGTCTTTTCAAAGAAATCCCAAAGGGTATAATAAGCTGGGAGATACTAGAGCGACCACCTCTGCAAAATAACTTGGGAAGTAGCTAATGAAGGGTTCAAAATGAAATTATTATTTGGAGCAGAAAAAGAAAGTCTCGTCTAAAGACAGAAGACTAGAGCTGGCCTCGCCGATGACGTCCCATGTCACCAAAGCAGAGCTAAGGGTCATTTAAGCTACCGAGGCTTAAATGAAGAGCAAACAGTGTGGGGATTCTGGTGGACTTTACGCGAGACACAGCGGGTACCAAGAGTCAAGGAGGCTTCTCCTGCTGGCGCTGAGCATCTCTTGTCACTGTCCTTGGCCCAGATGTCACTAGTCACCTGGGGATAGTCTGCTCCGCGGGTCACCCATGGCCATCCCGGCTCGCCTCTCCACCTCTCCCCTTGCTCCCTGCCATGCCCCAGAAAGTCAGCGGGGGGGCAGGGTGCAGATGCTGGGTCTGATAGTCACCTAACACGTTCGGACTAGCTACGACTCCAACACGTTCTTCCTCTCCGCCAGCATGCTTCGTGAGCACGCCCCTGGAACGAGTACGGGCTGTCGACACGAACAAAGACTTAAGCTGCTGGTCACACACCCAACTGTCCAGAGAACTGAACCACCACCTCGTCACCCAAGCAGCAAATGGGAAGACACTGCGCTTGGTGCGACCACAGCTCCCCAGACGGTCGCATCCCCGCCCCTGCAGCCCCTACGTTCCAGAGACCAACTCATCGGACGAGGGTGGTCAGAGGACGCCTCTCTGAAGAGGCCCGCCAAGCTGAGACCCACGGGAGAAAAAGAAGCCAGAAACCGGTCACCTAGTCGTCTAGTGCGCTGGGCAGACGGCTGTGGGCCATGTGTGTCTGTGCACCCCCGAAGCATCGGGTCAGGGTCCGTGATGGGGACAGCCTGATGCCACAGTGGTGCTGACCTTCGTGGAACATTCGTGGAAAGCAGCACGGAATTCCACCTGAGCATCCCAGTCCCCATGTTACACGACGGCAGAAGTTGAAACAATGAAAGGGGGTCTTGCTCGAACTGGGATCATGGAAGACTTCTCTCCAATTCACAGCATTTATTTCAAACTGGAGGAACCTGTAGGGGTGGGCCAGTGTACACGGGGAGAGGGGCAGCCCAGGCCAAGGAGCAGCAGGTGCAGGCCTGGGGGAGGGAACTGGGGTACCAGTGGAGGAGGGAGGCCAGTGCGCCAGGAGGGAAATCAGCAAGAGCCAAGGGTGAAAGGAAGGTCTTCTCATAGTGAGGCAACTGCAGAACCACAGGGAGACAAAGAAAAAACTGCACCGGACTGTTCGGCCAGATAAGAACGAGCTTCCGGCAGACTTCAGATCTGTCAGAAAGGCAGGACTACAAAACTGCCAGCGAAAATACAGAAAAAAGCTCTTTCAGCCTCAGGGTCTCCACTAACCGCAGAGGGAAGAAAAAACTCCGCCGAGCACCCCAGGAGCCCATCAGAGTCCATTCAGGAAAGTGGTGCTGGGTGAGAAGGGGCCCAAAGGAGCCCTCCAGCGGACGGGACCAGTCTCTCTCTTCATCTGGGTGACAGCTGTGGGGGTGCGTACGCGTGCGGGGACACCTCCACGTACGTGGTACACTGACCTCTCAGTAAGAAAGATACTAAGAAAAATAAAAACAAGAAAATAGAACAAGCCACGGATCAGAGAGACGTTTTCGATTCACATAAATGAACAAAGGATTCACACCCTGAATACAGGAACCGTTTCCATGAATCAACTGAAGAAAAAGAAAATGTAAATAGAGACAGAAAGTTTGGTGTCACGGAGGAAAGCGCTGAAGACAGACGTGCTGCAAGATAGAAATTCCCGAAATGTTCACGGCGCCATTCACTATTCACTGTTACAGCCTCCAGGTGAAAATACCTAAATGTCCACCAACAGCTCAAAGAAGTAATCGTTACGTGTTCTTGGGATGGAATGCTACGAACTATTTGCGATGATTTGGAGGATGATTCCGAATGACACACAACAAAACAATGCAAGCCAGGATTTGGAAATGGCCAACCACAGCCCCCTGTCCTGGAAGGCGTGCGCGGGAGCCCACCGGGGCAGGGCTGCCGCAGGTTCCAGAGAGCTGGGCCAGGACTGTCTGCACCTGGTTGCTGGTTACGTGCGCGTCGGCTTCACAACTTTTTACAAGCAGTACGTACGTACGTACCCTTCCCACTTTTTGGTACGCACCTTCTCTTTCAAGATAGGAAGTCTCGAAAACTCGGCGTGACAACCAAACTGAGACTAAAGGTGTGCGGGTCCGTCAACTAGCCTGCACTAAGACATACTGCCCCGAACACCCCAAACTTCCAAGTTCCGTGGGTTCTACCGTCTCGCTGTGCAGGGCGGCAGTGCGCCCGCAGCCCGGCGGGAGGCGGCGGCCAGCCACCTTCACCACTGTTTCCTTCTTGAAAACCTGTTAGGATTTCCTGATGCTTCCTAATCACACACAGAAGAAACGCTTGAATGCGAGCGGTGTTAGCCTCCAGAAAGAAGTGCTTTAGGAGAGAAAGACAGAAGTTGTTTTGATTCTGACAAAATCTGATTTCTCTCAAAAAAAAAAAAAAAAAAAAAAAACCCAAAAAACAAAACAAAAAAAAAAAATGGGGAAAATGTGTTGACTTTTTCTAGGCTTTTCCTATCCTTACCCAGGAAGTGTGGATCTTTATCCACATCTGACAAAGTCGTCATTCTGTGAGCTTCTAGAAGAACAAGAAATTAGGCTGCGAACCAAACGCGAAGACAAGCGTCTCTTGTAAAAGTAAGGCTCGTCGCGGTCATGTGAAAAGTCTCAAGTGCAGGGCCGAGTCCTTGTTGTCCAACTGTAGGCCACCTCCTGTTTTTGCTCTGGCCTGGCTTCCGTCCACCCAGGAGGTTTCTTCACAGCATGGGGCCTGCTTTCAGTTGTACCCAGTTAACCCTGAAGGTCTGTCCGCCCCTCAAAGAGCCTCTCCTGGCAGCTCTCGGAAACCACCGGCCATTGTTGGGCTGGGAGCCGGCGGGTTTAATGGCCTGGGAGCCAGCGGGTTTCTCGGGGTGGCGGGGCTCACAACTCACAACACAACGCCTGCCGCCCTGGGGCCAGGAGCACTTCACCTCTGCCTCAGAGAGGATGTGCAGCCGACCAGAGGCTGGGAAGAGTGGGAAAGGGGATATCTGCAAGTTAGCTTCCTTTTCACATCTTCCGGATTTGTGCCAGTGTCCGAGTGAAGGAGCGAATGTAGGTCCGCCAAACCACGGGGCTAAGAAAGCCTGAGGGAACGGAGGCCTCCCTTTCCCTGTCGCCAGCATGCCTCGCCCCTGTGAGGCAGTCGACTCGCGCAGCAAGCAGGCCCCGTGTTTCCTCCAAGTGGTTTTCGGGAAGACATAAACAGGCTCAGGACTCGGGGTCCCTGGTGCGGCTCTCCCCCGTCCCACCCGCTGCTCCCGGCTCGAAAGTGGCATCTGCATGTGCATCATGCAGTCAACAAGGACTTACTGGCCGGCTGCTCACCGAGCTCGTTCCTTCAGAGACTCAAACACTCACCCAACAGGGTTTGTTTGGTTTTCGTTTTTTTTAAAAAATCTGATGGTTCTAGAAAAATAAGTGGCACAGAGAACACAACACTTCCTGCTAAGACTGTGGATCTCAAAAGAAAAGAGCCAGGGAATTACTATTTAATGGTGCTGGGCTGGCTGCGGCATACCGATGTTTTGATCAGACCCTCGTTGGTCACTGCTAAATTTGACTGAGGTCATTTTAGGCAAAAATACGGACATTAGTCAGGGTTACCTGGAACACATTTCTCTCTGCCGAACTTTGGCAATCCAATCTCTCAAGTGTTTTACAAAATACACGGTCTGTGTAGCAATAGTATTTAAGTCCAACAATTAAAAAAAATCATTTATTAACATCCTAAACACACCCAAAAGTCATTGCTTTGTAATAAAGAAAGGGAATGCAGAAAGAAAAACTGGCAAATAATTAACTTTGTAAGAAAATACATAAAGCAAACTACTACTACTACTTCTTAAGCACCAATCATGCATCAGGAACTGCTTTATGTGCCGGTGGTCAGTAGGTTCTCAATTTAGTAGCCCTTCTGAAGGCAGACCCTCATCCTTGGGGACTGCTGTGCGTAACGACTGCCCCAGGGCTCTGTCACATGCGATCTGCCGGTGATGCCTCTTGGTAAGGCCATCTGGGGACAGAGGGGCAGCAGGCTACAAAGCACCAAACGATCTCTTCATGGTCTGCCTCGCTGACTCAGTAAAGCATGAGACTCAATCTTGGGTCCTAAGTTTGAGTCCGACGTTGGGCACACAGATGACAATCAAACAATCAACCAATCAGTGGATCTCCTGGTGACTGGTAAACTTTGCTGAGTATGCTTTCGAGAGGCGTGTCAACTGCTCCGTGCAGATGGGCTCTCTGGAATCGGAGTGCAGCCCCACAGGAGGCTGTGTTGGAAGGAAACTGTCGCACGTGTGAAGCAGGCTGACGTTTAGGACATTTCTTTATGGTCTAATCTACAGTAGATATAAACATCCTGAAATGCAAAGAATGACTTAAGCTCTACTACATCCTGTAGAGACACTGAGGACATGTGTGGAATGACCACAGTGCAAATATACTGTTAGAAGAAGCGCTTTTGAAATACAAGTCCCTGGTCCGTCCAGACAATGGAATACTATTTAGCACTAAAAAAAAAAAGCAACAAGCTGTCAGACCCTGAGAAGTCACAAGGACCCTTTACCTGCAGAGCAGTAAGTGAAAGAAGCCGATCTGAGAGGCCACGTGCTGTGTAACCCCGACTTTCACAGGCCATTCTGAAAGAGCTACAGACAATGAAAAGATCGGTGTTGGTGGGGAGGAAGGAACAGGCGGAGAGCAAGATGGGTTTGCGGGCAGTGAGAACACCCCGCGTATTACAGTGGTGGACGCGTCACTACACGTCTGTCCAGATGCGCAGAGTGCACCACCCCCGGAGCGAGTCCTCACGTAAACGGTGGACTGGGGGGAGACCGACGGGTCTGTCGACGGTCTCCAGCTATTCCAAGTGTCCCACCCTGCCGGGGAGCACTGACCAGAGGAGGCCGTGCACGGGCGGGGATGGGAACAGAGGGGAAGTCTCTGTACCGTCCTCTCAATGTTGTTGCAAACCTAAAACTGCTCTAAGAAAGTGTTATCTTAAAAAAAAAAAAAAAGAAGAAAATGACATGAAAAATTATTTCATGTCGCTTCAAAATTAAAAATACCACCGTAGGCTAACAAACTCACAAACACCACGGAAGACTATTGCGGAGGAATTATTTAGGTGAGAATGTCTAATATGCGTTCCAAGGGACATTCTTTCCCTGAGGTTATGCTCATCGGACGGCACTGTTAAATCTATCAGCCACAAGGTGCAGGGTCCCTCAGATTAAGAATTAAGAGCAATAAATATCTACATAAAGTTTTGTTTCTGGTTTCTAAAGCATTTTAAGGGGCGTCACTTAAAAAATTAATAGTTAACTACTGAGAAGTAAAATTAAAAAAAACACTGGGTCATTGTAAAGCCAAGTGGCCGATTCCACGGTCTAGGGAAGCGGCTTCTAAGGCAGTTCCGGTGTTGCCCAGATCCCTGCCAGGGTCCCTGCCCGGGTGAGAGCGTGCAAGGGGCAGGGGGCCGCCTGTAGGAACATGTCCACACAGGGCACCTCACCACAGGGAAGGACGAACTCCCACTTCCTAACTTCAGTGATAAACTTCAACTCGCTCTCAGTGCAAGTCAAGGAGATCCAGCAGACCCTGACGCATCTTGGCCTCCGAGACGGGAAGAACGCCACAAACCAGCCTTAGCAAGACAAATCCTGGGGACAGACAGGTGGAGCCACCGTGCTGCTCCCTGGCTCGCTCGATGCAGAATCCGTGTGCGGGCGATACTTGCCATCTCTAGCCTCTGATTTTAGAGATGGAAGGAAACCACGAGCACATCACTAGAAGCTAAGTAGACACGATCTGAAGGAGTACAACTTCAAGTGTCCGAGTCTCACTTTAAAACAGTCTGCCTGCCAGAACACCTGAATGAGGCAACGGCCCAGTTCTGAAAGCCTCATTCACAGCCCTGCAGGGAGTCCTGCAGCCATCAGGGGCAGGCCCTGGGGAACTGGTTGCTAGGATACCATAGAAGCCACACAAATAGGACTTCTTCCCTCCCTCACTTTGAATGGTTCCATTTAGATGCATCTGTGTATGTATGTGTGTGTGTGTAAGTGTGTGTGTTGGCGGGGGGAGGGGAGGTCACTGGAGGCAGCGTGTCACACTCTCAGCAGCCTGGGAGCCGCACCAGCGCCTTGTCCAATACTCGGCCCTGGGCTCGGCTCACTCCCAGGGCCCCAGGGGGGCCTCCGCCAACTTGGGGCCTGTGTGTGTGCCCTTGTTTGCTTTGCTTGGGGAGAAATACTTGGTTCGCACATCTGCAAACGCACGAGGTGAGCGGTAAGAGAATCGATGAGAAGCTTTAAAAAAACCACATTAAATCACTAGGAAGCCAAACCAAAAGTTGACCTTTTTAAACTAAAGCAGCACGGAGAGTTTTGCTAGTGTTTAGTTGTCATCTCAACAACAGAATAATCACTGAATGTTCATCAGCTGTTTAATATTGGGGACTCCGAAACAAAGAGAACTCAGGGTGCAGAAGCAAGATGACACCGATCCCACCCAGGAGAAGTTTTTCTCGAGGGAAAGAGTTCACACAATTTTTTTACCCCTTCTAGGACTGATGGGTATTTGGGACGTTTCCACCTTGGGGCCCTTACGAATCATGGTCCTGTGAACGTTTTTGCACGTCTTCTGATAGACATTCGTGTGCATTCGTCTCAGGGACATGCTGGGAGCGGAAAGCTGGCTCACAGGGCAGGCGTGTGGGTCTGGTGTCAGCAGACTGCGCTAGAAAGTTTTCCAAAGGGACTATTCCAACTTCCATCCTCATCAGCTTGCTCCATAGCCTCGCCACCACTTGATACTACTGGCAGCCCTTTTTATCAGCCATTCTGGTGGGTTTCTCATCATGGGTTCAATTTCCATTTCCCTGACGACAGGCGACGCCGACCTCTTTCCACGTTTCTTGGTCATCTGGATTTTGTCTTTCCCGAAATGCTATGAGTCTTCTGTCCACTTTTAAACCCTGAATTACCTTTTGTAGAAGCCCTTTACATAAGAAAACATGGGTTCTCTGGGAGATACATGCAAAGTAGATCTCTTTTCAAAGTCTTTCTCTTACAGTACACGGTTCTGGGTTACAATTTTTATGTCTTATGTAAGAAATCTTTGCCTCCCCCAATCTAATAACCACACTCTCCTACGATGCCCTCTGGGAACTCCTGTTTCGCCTTTCACACGGAGGTCTGTACTTCTTCTTGAGTTAACGCGTGTGAACAACGGGAGGTGGGTAGTCAGTTATTTTTTGCCCATTATGGATACCGAATTAGTCTACCTCTGTTTATGGAGAAGACCATCCTTTTCTTGATGAGCTGCAGTGGGGCCTCTGTTGTGTATGCGGGAACCTGTTTCCGGATTCCCTACTCTGTTCTGTGATGGGACTTTTATTATGACTATTTGAGCCCTACCATCGATTCATAATCAATGGTAGTGCAGTCGTAGATGAAAATTCATCTTTCTCATAAGAATTAACGGCTTTAATAGGGTGTCTGTATGAGAACATCTATTTGTTGAAAAACCACTTTATGAACATGATGACCCTGGGGGGATCAGGCCCATTTTATAAGCAAAGAAGCTAACACTCACAGAGGGTAAGTGAAGTGCTTACAAGGTAACAAGAAACGGAGCCTGGGTGTGTCTCCCCATCCCCCTGGGGCCTCCGCTCCTGTCACCATGCCACACTTCCTCAACACAGGGTCACCGGGGAAAACAGCCGCTTATCATTCCTGTAAACTGCTACATTTCTGTACGCAAGTAAAACTTACAAATGAGATATCTCCATGCTGAAAATAAAAATAGAAAATTTTAAAAAAATGGAAGAGAAAGGAGGGTAAGATAGAGAGAGAAAAGAACAAGAAAAAAAAACTCCTGTTTGGACTCTCTCATTCTGTGCCTGTCCCCTCCTCCTCCAATAAAAACAAAACAAAACAAAAAACCCACATCAAGGACAACTGATGAAAACACAGATCAAAAAAGAATCAAAGAAAAACATTTCAAATAAAGCTCGGCGGTTTCTATTTGGAAACAACAACACAAAATCCCACTTGCCACAATGAACTGACAAATAAGAAACGGGCTCTGCGGCAGCGGAGCTGGGATTTCCCGACGGCATCTCCTAGTGTGTCATTACTGCGGGTGACCCACAAGCGAGCGGGCGAGTGAACAGCTGGGCCCGGGCTGGGCCTGGGCCCCTGGAGCAGCAGCAGCGAGCGGAGGGCAGTCCTTCCTCGCTAAGCACCCCTTTGACATGCTGACTTTTCCCTGAACCTGGAAATCCCTGCTGGCCTCCAGAACCGACCTCCAAGAAATGGAGTCTCATTCCGAGGTTCCCAGCCTGCGGGGTGGAGGGGGAGGGGTTTGCTCTGATAGGACAGCCAGCCTGGAGTTCCTAATCCCCAAGGGTGGCCAAGAAAGTGCAGGTCTCACAGGGTCCCCACCACAGATTTCCTCCGGGAAAGGAGGCCTGGCCCCCACAGGTGTCACGCGCTCTCATCCCCGGGCCACGGAGGACGGTCACGTATGTGGGCAGGACCAGCTTACCCAGAGTGATGGGAGCGTGGGGGGATTTCTGTTAACTGATAGTTCGCGTCAGCATGATTCCTGGTCTAAGCATACTCCAGAAGATCTGTCGCTTTTTGACACAAAATACTGAAATCAAAGCTCAAGAAAAACTTGGCTGGTGTTAATTAGGAGAACGGGTGCAACCAAACAAATCTGAAATAATATCACTGCCCAACCGAGTTATTAATACGCCAAAGAGTCACAGAATCCATGGGGGAGGTTTCTCTTGTGCTTCGAACCACCCCTGGTCCCGCCAATGAGCCACACACACCCCCTCACCGGGCTGCTATCCGTTCACTGTTTTACTCATTCATCTAAGTATTTATTAGATGTTTACTATGTGCCAGACAGCGGCACATGATACTGAGGCGAGAAATAGAAAAATGGCCCCTGCCCTCCCGGAACCTGGCCCAGGGTAACTGAGACGTAAATGCACGACGAATATTTAATGACAGACTGTGATAAGCTGACAGAGCAGGTTCTAGGAGGGGTGACCTGACCTTGCTGAGCTCCAGGAACACTTAGCCGAGGAAGGGACCGAGGGAGCTGGGCAGGCAGCACAGGGAGGACCGGACTAGGGGAGGGGAGTTCAGGTGAGGGGTCAGTGTGGGTGACCGCCCGAGGTGACAATTAGGCACATCAGAGAAACTAAAAAGAAAGCGTGTCTAAGGGATGCTCCAGAAGGGAAGAAGAGCTCTGGATAAAAATGGAAGGCAGGCAGGGGCAGGGTCATACGGGGCCTTTCCGGATGTGCTGGAGACTCTGGATTACTCTAAGCACAATGGGCAGTCCTAGAGATTCTGTAAACGGGGCACATTTGTGAGAGATGGTGTGGGGGCAGGGAGAGTCAAGAGACAGGGAGGAAGGATCCTGTTTTGGTTTTAAAAGATCACACCAAATGGATGGGGAATCCTCACCTCCTGAACACACCAAGGGAAGGAGGGGAACAGGAGCTGGAAAGCTACCGCTGACCCAGCCTGGGGTGACAAGAGTGTGCATGGGGTGGTGGGAAAGAGACGAGGGAAGTGGATGGACCTGGGACGTGTCCCAGAGAATCAGTAAGATGTGGTGACACCTTAGAGGCCGGAGAATAAAACAAACAAACAAAAAACCCAAACAGCAACACAAGTGGTTCCTAGATTTCTCACCTGAGCAACTGGATGGATGGAGATATTCCCCCAGTCACTGAGAAAGACTGAGGATATTAATCCCCAGTGCCCAACCGAATTAATAACTCGGTTGGGCAGTGATATTATTTCAGATTTGTTTGGTTGCACCCGTTCTCCTAATTAACACCAGCCAAGTTTTTCTTGAGCTTTGATTTCAGTATTTTGTGTCAATTATTAATTAATTAATTAATATTAATTAAAAGCTATTGGGGATTAATAGTTTGGTTTTATAGGGATATTAGTGGTTCAGCTTTGGACATGATAGGTTTGGAGTATTGGTAAGACACACAAGCAAATGTCATGCAGGGTGTCAGAAATCTGTCTGAGACTCAGAAGAGAGCTTTGTCTAGAGACTGAGTCTGGGAGCCACACGAGAAGAGATCTTTAAAGCCATAAGATACCTGGAATACAACTCACTGTCGTACTGTGGACAGTGACTGCCATGTCACTGTCTCCACGGAAACCAGACTGGCCCAAGCCACTGTCACCTCTTGCCTGGATGACTGCAGTAGCCTCCCTACAGGACTCCCTATCATTCCATGGGCCCAGAGAGTGTCTGGCACACAAAAGGTATTCAGTAAACTTGGAATGAATTTAAGGAATAAATGGGTGGGATTCCCTAGGGAGAAGATGCAGAGTGAGGCAAGCGCTCCTGAGCTCCGCAATGTCCAGGAGTGCTCCAACATTTAAGAGTTGTGCAGAAGGGGAGGCAATGAAAGACTCAGAGAAGAAGGATCCAGAAAGACATAAAGAAAACCTAAACAAGGTACTATCGTGAAAGCCAAGAAAGAAGTAGTATGTTAAGGAAGAAGTGATTAATTCTTTTGAATTGAGTTTTAACATGATGAGAACAACAAAGTACCAGTGATTCTGGCAGCACAGTGACAACTGGCGACAGTAAGCAAATGATGAAGCTTATGAGCTCCTTCACCTACCAACATGTCCTTTTGAAGACCCACTGGAGTTTTTAAAGACACAAACCCTCAAGCACAAAATAATTTCAGATGCTAAAAGGCAGACAGAAAAGAAGTAACAGACAAGGCCATGGCTTACGGCTACATAACTCAGCAAACCGAAGAAAGTTGACTCTAAGCTGGCAATGAGAGAAACAAACATTCTGCCCTGCATAATCCCCCAGAGCTCAGATGTTGGTGCCCACATGTACCTCTTTAATGGGAGGTAAACGCAAAGATGAAAATAGAAGGCCTGTATGCAAAGTTAAAACACAGGTGTACCCCTAGGTCCCCTTTCTCTACCTCAACAGAAGATTGGAAGATTCATTAATCAATGACAAGAATAAAACAGAGATACTTTGGCATGGAGGATACCAGATACCACACTGGAAATAATAGAATGAAAAGAAAGTATACACGCTAATATGTAGAGATCCTGCAGCCCTCCCAATAAAATGGTGGTATTGGGCATATATTTTCAAACAAACTCAACTACTTCCTCACCAATGGCCCCACTTTAAAGGAAATTCTAAAGATTTCAGGCAGAAGGAAGATGATCCCAGCTGGACAAAAAGAGATACAAGGAGTGAAGGGCGGGGAAAGTAGTAAATATGTGGATAGATCTAAATGAACACTGACATTATGGGGTTTGAAAATAGAATTAAAGTGTGTAACAACAACAAAATGTAAGTTGGAGACCATTAAATGGTCCTGGGAAGGGGGTAAAGGTTTGAGAAACATCAGACAAATATTTCCTTAGTTAATGATGCATGCTGTAATTTCCCCAGGTATTAACAGAACAGAAAAAATAAAGAACATTTAAACTAGAAAAAGATAACTGAATTATACAAAATAATCTAAAAGAAAGCAAAAAAGAGAGAAAAAGAAAATAGGAGGGACAAATAGGCTTCAATATAAATAGATCAGTAATTATATTAAATATAAACGGGCTAAATGCAACAGTTAAAAGGCAGAGGTTGTCAAACTAGAGTAAAGAAAAAACCCAACTACATGCTGTTTACAAGAAACAACTCTGATACAGAGAAGTTGAAAATAAAAGGGTTGAAAAGGTTGTACCACGTAAATACCAATACAGTTAGAGGAGCTATATTAATATCAGGTAAGAAGTATTTTTAAAGACAAAGAGGTTCAATTCATAATGACAGGAACATTTCTCAAGGCCTGTCATACACCTTTATCTAATAACATTGCCTCAAAACATACAGTGGAAAAATTTATGTAACTAAGAGGGAAAGAGACAAATCTACAACCACAGACTGATATTTTAAAACTCTCTGTAACTTATAAACCAAGGTGGACAAAAAAATCAGTAAAAATACAAAAATTTCACAAACTTGATCTAATGTATGTGGATAAAATGCTGCTCCCCACTACTGGAGAAATGTGCTTTTCAAATACACATAGGACAGTTGCAAAAAAGGACCTTATATTGGGTCATAAGGCAAGTCTCAATAAATTTCATAGGACAGAAAAGTATGTGCTCTTTGATCATAAGACTTTATGCTAGAAATCAATCTCCAAACAAGAATTAGAAAATTTCTATTTGTATAGGTACTAAGAAATCTATTTCTACACAATTCAAGGGTCTAAAAAGAAACCATAATAGAAATTAGAAGACACTTTAAATGTATGGTAACAAAAATAACACACATCCAAATCTATGCAATGGAGCTATAAAATACATAGAAAAGGATAAATGAAGAGAAAAAGATAAGTGAAGAATCCTAATAAATGGACTGATATACCATATTCATGGATTGGAAGACAGTTTGGTTTAGACATCAATTCTCACCAAACTGATTTTAGTCAATGCAGTTTCAATGAATAACTCAATATTCATGGATTTAAATCATTTTTGTTGGTTAAACTGATTTCTGTTGGTTGATTTCACATGTGTATGAACATGTATATGCACGTAAACACACAAGCATGAATGTGAAATTTGACAAGCTGATTTTAAAACTTTTATGTAAAAATACAAATGACCAAAACCAGCTATAACTCTTAAAAAAGAAGAGACAAGTTGGAAGGATTGACTCGACTAATATTGAGGCATGTTAGAAAGTGACAGTACTTAAAAGAATATAATATTGGTGTAAGGATAGACGAAGAGATCAATGGAAATGAAAAAACAGAGTCCAAATACAGACCCACACATGTTTGGATACTTATGATAAAGATGGTACTACAGCTAACAATGCATGTTCTTTTCAATAACCAGGCTGGGACAACTGTGTGTCCATATAGAAAGATATAAAAATAGACCCCTAATTAACACCATACACAAAAACCAACTCTAAGTAAATTATAGACCTACATATAGAAGGTAAAACTATCAAGTGTTCAGAAGATAATATAGATTATCATCATGACCTCAGAGCTAGAAAATATTTAACAAGATACATACCCAAAGAACTAACCATCAGGGAAAAGTGATAAATTTGACTAAAAGTTAAGAACTTCTGTTAATTAAAATAAACTATAAGGAGAACGACAAGATAAGCCACAGAATGGGAGAAAGAAAATATTAGCAAACACGTAGTTGACTAAGAACTTCCATTTAGAATATACAAAGATCTAGTACAAATAAATCACAGAGAGAAAACCCAATGAAAACATGGGCAAAAGGTTTCATTAAGCACAGTTTATGTACACACACACACACACGCTCCAAATGGGAAATAAACATGTTAGAAGATGCTCAGCCTTGTTAGTCACGCAGGCAGTAGTAAACAAGATCTGTAGTCTTTCCTATGGTGACATGAGGGAGGAGAGTGCAGGTGATATACAAGAGTAAATCCTCATTTCATAATAGATTTATCAGAATCTGATATACATATCGAGAAACAGCAAGCAGCATCGCAAGTTACTGAGACATACAGAAGCAACTGCTAGAAAAGCGAGCTAAGGGTGAACTAAAAGTGTGGAGAGTGGAGCCAGAGACCTCATTCCCTCATTTATTGAGAATGATCTATTTATATTGAAGCCTATTTGTCCTTCCTATTTTCTTTTTCTCTCTTTTTTGCTTTCTTTTAGATTACTTTGTATAATTCAGGTATCTTTTTCTAGTTTAAATGTTCTTTATTCTTTTTTCTGTTCTGTTAATACCTGGGGAAATTACAGCATTTAAATGCCTTATTATTAAGGCATTTAAAATGCCTTTTGGCATTTTAAAAAAAGATGTATTATTTTGATGAACAGAAAATATAAGAAAGAAAAAAAACCCTAAGAATGGGTGGAGGAGAGCCATCTAATTTATGGCTCCCATCTAAAGACAGATTCCCTAGGCTCTAGTGCTTCTTCATTTCTGACCATTCCAACCATCATTTTCCCTTTGCTCTGAGATTTTAGTACGTTATCCCATATCTTATTATGCATATTTTATAGGCCTTTCCAATGTGGTAGGCTTCAATAAATAAAACTCCGAAGAATTAATGAATATGCATAATACTAAACTATGTAATATTTTAACTTTT